>CM061920.1:157381033-157574218 GCA_031002005.1 Vandiemenella viatica
ACTGACCTGATACGTTGAAGCAATCAGCTCTTTCTCTTAATGATTTCGCTTTATTTGACATTCTTTTGCGCACACTGTAGTTCCATTCAATGCGCCCCAGTTCCACGTAATCCGTTTCAGGCATCAGAACGCACTAATAAAGACTATTTCACCGCTTTCTTGTCTTGGAGGATAATCCGGACAAGCCGAATCCGCAGCCGCAGGCTTCTCAGAAGGAATTTCATTTACTTTATCTCGACGGACCACAACTTATTGGCCTTTCACAAGGAGGCTTCCACTTCTACAGAACTGATTAATATTCAGAAACGTCCGCTCTCTGAGCCACCGTCTCCGGTTATTTAATTTGTGTGGGTGCTCGCCGTTACGTCAGAAACCACTGTGCTATGGCTGCTACAGCTCCCACCACCAGCGGCAAATTAGGCACAACTATTTACTAACATTCGGACTACTATTTATTTTCTTATTAGGTTTACCTTCCAAATCCCATTTTTTTCAACTAGGAAAATAAAGAAACGCTGTGAAATTGGAATGAATTTCGTTAGATGCTCCATTTTGATCTGCGGAGAATTTATTCACCACGTTAAAGTAACTCGACTGAGGAAACACACAACACAAATGCTTCCAACAACTTTGATACATCAACTATTTCGAAGAGTAACTTGTATTTGTACTCGTTTGCTTACTAGAAATGTAACGTGCAACACAAAATTTCATTGTCAATGATGCAGAATGAGAAATGTTTTAGACTATGCTAGTATTCCAGCGTAGTTCGGTACTATTAGTTAGTACTATCGTCGCAATAAAATTGGTTCGTACTGAGATTGGAGTCCAGAGGATGCAAGTCAAACCTTTAAGGAACTACGTAAACTATGTTAGAGAGATTCGCTGTACTGATATTTTTCATCCACTTCCAGAATAGTTGAGTTTTACTCTGATTATTTTTGCAGCATGTGTTTCTGTCAGATATCTCTTTGTGATGTTGCTTTAATATAGGAAAGGACGGAATGGTCAAAAACTTCCGCAGATTGTTAATCTGAGTTAAAGTTTCAATAGCTAGAAGGTGTGTTCATCCTCAGTGAACACGTTTCCAAATTTTATACGCTGTTACGTCGAATCTACCAGTCATTTCCCGTTTTGAGTTCGGAAGAATGATTAAATTTTCTGGCTGTGTGGATCTAGAAATAACAAGCAGCTCTTAATAAAAAAAAATATACAACAAATTTATATCTAAAAAGTCATTTCATCGTGCTATTTGTCAGTAATTAAATTCACAGCTTCAGTTCGTTGTATATTAAAATGAGACTTTTACTACAAAATTGCTGTATTCCAAAAAAAAAAAAATAATTTTTCAAAGCAAAGTTGTTAATCTTAATTCGTCGAATACACCAGGGGATAATGTATTTTGCAGTATCACTACTTAATAAGATATATTCATGAGACGTTTGCTGCTTTTTACATTGTGTTTTACATTGTCAGCTGTTCGGGTGGTGTATTTCTGCCAATATTGAAATGGACACCTTTTTTGGTGAGGATAAATGGGTTTTTATAGTAATTTGGTTAAAAAATCATAGGCCATGAATGATGGCTCTAGAGGTGAATCTAGTGGTGGAATTCTAAAGGGGATCTGTTGAAATTGTTAATAACATTACTCGTCATACTCATTTAGTGATTCTTTCTGAAAACTCATTCGTGGTGTAAACATGCATCCTGCTTAACGCAGATCACAGCTTTACGTGGCTAATAACTTAAATTAGACTTTGCTCTTTCGCAATTCACTGATAATATTGCTGAAGAAGAAGTGCAAAATATATTAGTGTGGTACTACAAAGTTCTGGTACGTTTCTGTAATTTATTATCCACTCAGTTCTAGGATACAGAGAACATAGTGTGAAGTACAGTACGTACGACCCGTGAAAATGGGTACCAACTATAGTCTTCACAAATTCGTCAGAAACAAAGTATTTAAATAATTTAATATGAGTATTTTTCGTTATTTAATATGCTATCCTACTTTACGTAATGTCTGCCAGTTACATCCCTTAAAATATGCAAACAGAAACCACACAAAACGACATTTCTGTTCTCGGATACTGTAAGATTACTGGAGTATTCTTCATGAGTAAATGTTATAATAATAATTGCAGAACTATAAGGTAGTAAGTAATATCTGTATTATTTCCTTAGTAATAAGATGTTACTTTTGTGTTAAGTATGAACAGTGGCTGATGAACGATGAGACAAACGATTGTATTGATATCAGGTCACGAAGATAATAATGTTACAGAATGTTAGGAAAGATTCAATATTCGATATCAAGAACAATCGTATTGACTTACTGATACAAAGTTAATATAATTTAACATATTACAGTGTGTTACCTACAGGTTGGTAACTCCAATCACAAGTTTTGGTAAATCCTGCTAACTTCGACAGTCACTAGTACCGGCTGTAAAATCCATTAAAAAGCAAATCAATCAATCTAGACACATCAAGTCAATAATTATATCCGTAACTACACCAAACCTTACAGGCGGCTTAACCGTGGTCAGGACGTGAAATAAAGAAAATTGCAAGTGATGAGGGATTATCTTATCACAGGACTCAGACTAAGCCCTCATTCTTTATTGTATCGTAAGAGGCCGCTAAGCCATATACCGCAAAGCGCGATGTTGGTTGTACCCGTTCAATATCGTCATGTGCGCGGCAAGTATTGAGTTTCATCTTTTGCCGAGGTTTTACTGTTGGTGCTGCGAGAGGTGAGTGGCACGAGCTGTGTACCTGCGTGGCCAGTGGCCTCTGTCACGTGACATTAATTAAAAAGCCGTCCCGCTGGCGGTGACACGGTGACAGGCAGCGTGGTTCTCGCACACAGGTGTTAAACGCTACCTCTGTATGGCGCTTTCGCTGTTTCCAAAAGCCCGCGCGACACTTGGCTTTACATACACAGTTTGAGCCCCTCCCAGCCGTCCCATACTCTCCTCTCTCTCTCTCTGAGTAAGGGTGAACTTGTATTGGTGACTGGAATTTTCTCTCGTCCCTGTGGATTCTGAACAACAGCGATTAGTTGAGAACTATGCAAGTACCTTGTTGCATTTATGAGTGTTAAAGTATAGACACTCACCTTGTCCGTGCTTTTAACATAATTGGTGGTTCTGACTTCTCAGTACAGTGATATTGCTGGTAGCTCTGATTGAATTGTTTTCATATGTTTTCATACGTTTTCCATCTGCTGCTAGGGCTGAGTCGGCGTCACAAATTTTAAGTCAAAGAACCGAAAATTCGATTAAAGTTATATGGAGGTGAGGAACAAACAACATTTTTTTTCGAAAATAGCTACATTTAATGTTTTTAAGCGGAGAATCTGTTTGTAAAATAGATCAGACCAGTTTTCTCGGCACATTATATGCATAATACTGCAGCCTACATTTGTATATTGCAGTGACAGAATTGGCAAAGTAAAAAAAAAACAAGAAATAAGCTTACCGTCGAAAAAAGCGATAGAGTTATCTGACATCAACCAACAGGCTACTGCCTCTTGTGCCATTACAGCAATGTAACGAATCGTGGACTAAGATGTCATGTCTTCCGATAGGACTGCGTCAGTTTTCAGGCGTTCAATTTTTTCCTCAGAATCGATTCTAACTTCTTTGTCTTTTGGTCAAAGGAGTACCTCTCGCATATCTGGTTGGCTGTCCGTTAAGATTACGGTGTGTGAAATGATACAGCGTAATACGATGTGTTGTGCCTTTTCAATGTTGTCTTCCACACATGGGTACTGCTCTTCCACAGTATGCGGAAATAAATAAATGATTTAGACTTTTATATCTTTATACATATCAAATAACTGGTAGCAATACTGAATCTGCAGAAATCAAATTAATCAAATTCCACAAAAATAATATCCACACGCATGAACATACTTAAAAAACTATTTAAAGAAAAAATTGTTTCCTTGAGAAAAGTTGCGGACGATTGTCTCTGCACCCTTAACACTGGGCTGTAAACATAAATTGTCTTCATCCTGTAAATGTTCTAAGATACCCTATTCTTTCAACAGCTATTAAATAGTTCACATCAAAACAAAACCCGGCACTGAGTTAGTTTTAAACTGTTTATGCTCTTTCGGAATAGATATCGTGTGAATTTGGGAGTTTTTGATCAGGAAGCATATTTGTCAATATTTCATTAGATCTACAATGTTAACACAGGAAGATGAATACCAATACAGCATTCAGAATCTCCATCGTCAGTTTCAGTTGATAAAATGTAACGTAACGTATTTCCTCTGAACAGGTTAGAAATTTTAAAAGAAAACACTGTTAGTTTAGACTTTGTACTTATTGAGATGGATCATATTACCAAAAAACAACACTAGATTTGAATGAAGCGGTGATACAACTTGCCTTCATCACTTCAAAACAGGTAATAAATTCATTGTTTTTTTATAAGAGTTTTAAGTAGCTACAGTGTGCCTGAATGTTAAAAAATAAATAAACAAACAAAAAAGTTACAGTTCTACACCAACACTGGGAAGACATACAGTATGAAACTTCTGGCAACTGTGGAACAAAAAGCAGAAGCCCTCGAATATCAGTTGATGCGAGAAGTTTAAAACTCAGTAAATCTCTGTGTCAAGTATTTATTGCTAGTGGGAGGTTTTACAATCTTCTACTTGAATGAGAAGACTTTTAAAACGTAGAAGAAAATAGAGCAAGGCCATAGTTAAGAAATCATCGTGAAAACGTTGTTCATTAGCCGAAATAACTGGAAGAACACTACGCGACAGCAATTTATATGAAATAGTTTCTTTGAAGCTTCATAACAATAAAAAACAATTTTCTTCTTAGGTTTTATTTTAAGTGGCGAGATTAAGTTGAACTGTGGAGCTGTTGTCAGCCAGTGGAAGTTACTCCTCGAATGCACAGGCTCCATATTCACGAGAAGTGCTCACTGTCCTTCTTTTAGTGTTATTATCAGTTTCCTCTCTCTTCTTTCGGCAGAGACAGCCAGACCGGTCGAAGGACACAGCAAACAAGCTTAGCGATAGAACTGACAATGGCGGCCCTCCAGCTCTCAGACGCAAGTTGGTCTCTCCAAACTGCGCAGCCAACACCCCTCGAAACTCAAGCCAGCCCCGCCGCATATTACGCCCAGCCTGCAGGAAATCTTCCCCGCCGGCCTCCGGTTTCACAAACTTTGCTCTCCATTCCTAGTGATTCGGAGGAAGGTTGTAGCTCTTCGTTCGAGCGCAATCGAACGAAACAGTTTACTTCTCTCCACTCGATTCCACTTTCTCAAATAACTCCCGAGGTTACTCCATTTATGAAGGTTAATAGACTTTTATCTTATCTTCATGAATCATATGTGGTGAATAAATTGAAAGCTTTCGCTGCAGTTCTTTTTCCCTCTGGTCAGATGTGGATCACTGAGTAAACTAATATTTGTGTGTGGTAGTAGACTCAACTCTCCCATCGCGCGCTAAGGTGGTTGCATGTGAGGGTGGTGTTGAAAGTGTGATCGACCTTTGGCATTTTCATATTTCGACCAAACTGTTCTAAAAAATCTAGCATGTACTAGAATGTTCGTGAGTAATGTACTTGAATTTTTTATTGTCATCACTCTTTCGACTGGTTTGTTGCAATCCTCCATCCCTTCCTATCTTGCGCTCACCTATTCACCTCAACATACCCCGTACACCCTACGTAATTAATTATATGCTTCATATATGCCAATGTTTGTCTTCTTCTACTGTTCTTACCTTCGACTGTTCTCTCCACTAACAAATTAATCAATCCTGCATGTCTCAAAATATAACCTACCGTGCAGTTTCTTCATTCTGCAAACCTCATCCACAAATTTCTTTTCTCACCCATCATTTCCAAAACTCGTTCATTTCGTATCGGGTCCATCTTATTTTCAGCAAAGCTCTATTGCACCATATTTCAAATACTTCAATTCCATGTCCATGTTTCGCTACTATAAAGTGCTGCGCTCCAAAAATAGAGTTTAAAAACTTCTTTCTAAGTCCTAGATCAAAATTAGAAACTAAATGATTACACTTTTTCATGAAGGCTCTTTTCGTTGGTGCTATTATGCTTTTAACATCATTCATAGTTCGGCCATTACTTGCAATTTTACTTCCCAAGTAACTGAATTCACTTAATTCTTCTATCGCATCCGATCCTATTTTTATATTTAACCATCAGCAAATGGTAGCTTAATTATTTTTTTCTCCATGAAAACTTGTGCTACATTAAAATTTATTTCACTTCTTTATTCCTTCCTCTACAAATAATTAGAATATTAATGGGATAGACATGATTGTCTACTTTTATTATGCAAAATTGATTCTTATATAGTTTATAAAGTATTCTTGTATATCGATACTTTAGACCTGGCCTTTTTAGAATTTTGAACGTCTTATCACACCTAACATTATCAAAAGCTTTTTTTTAAATCAATAAACGCTATGAAAGTATATTTATTTTTCTTGATCCACCCTCCAAGAATTAATCTTAAAGCGATAATTGCTTCCCTGAACCCAAACTGATCTTCACCTGATTACGAAGGCTTCCGCGGTCACTGTATGTAATATCTTGGTTCTCCGGGTGGAGCCGCGTCGATTTGTTAAAACCTAACGTTTCTGCCATCTTGCTGTGGCTTTCATCAGGACTGATGAAAGCCACAGCAAGATGGCAGAAACGTTAGGTTTTAACAAATCGACGCGGCTCCACCCGGAGAACCAAGATATTACATACAGTGACCGCGGAAGCCTTCGTAATAGGTGAAGATCAGTTTGGGTTCAGGGAAGCAATTATCGCTTTAAGATTAATTCTTGGAGGGTGGATCAAGAAAAATAAATATACTTTCATAGCGTTTATTGATTTAAAAAAAAGGTTTTGATAATGTTAGGGGTGATAAGACGTTCAAAATTCTAAAAAGGCCAGGTCTAAAGTATCGATATACAAGAATACTTTATAAACTATATAAGAATCAATTTGCTGTATAATAAAAGTAGACAATCATGTCTATCCCATTAATATTCTAATTATTTGTAGAGGAAGGAATAAAAGAAGTGAAATAAAAATTTTAATGTAGCACAAGTTTTCATGGAGAAAAAAATAATTAAGCTACCATTTGCTGATGGTTAAATATAAAAATAGATCGGACGCGATAGAAGAATTAAGTGAATTCAGTTACTTGGGAAGTAAAACAAGTGATGGCCGAACTAGGAATGATGTTAAAAGCATAATAGCACCAACGAAAAGAGCCTTCATGAAAAAGTGGAATCATTTAGTTTCTAATTTTGATCTAGGACTTAGAAAGAAGTTTTTAAAACGCTATTTTTGGAGCGCAGCACTTTATAGTAGCGAAACATGGACATGGAATTGAAGTATTTGAAATATGGTGCTATAGAGCTTTGCTGAAAATAAGATGGACCGATTACGAAATGAACGAGTTTTGGAAATGATGGGTGAGAAAAGAAATTTGTGGATGAGGTTTGCAGAATGAAGAAACTGCACGGTAGGTTATATTTTGAGACATGCAGGATTGATTAATTTGTTAGTGGAGAGAACAGTCGAAGGTAAGAACAGTAGAAGAAGACAAACATTGGCATATATGAAGCAGATAATTAATTACGTAGGGTGTACGGGGTATGTTGAGGTGAATAGGTGAGCGCAAGATAGGAAGGGATGGAGGATTGCAACAAACCAGTCGAAAGACTGATGACAATAAAAAAATTCAAGTACATTACTCACGAACATTCTAGTACATGCTAGATTTTTTAGAACAGTTTGGTCGAAATATGAAAATGCCAAAGGTCGACCACTTTCAACACCACCCTCACATGCAACCACCTTAGCGCGCGATGGGAGAGTTGGTCTACTACCACACACAAATATTAGTTTACTCAGTGATCCACATCTGACCAGAGGAAAAAGAACTGCAGCGAAAGCTTTCAATTTAGTCACCTATGATTCATGAAGATAAGATAAAAGTCTATTAACCTTCATAAATGGAGTAACCTCGGGAGTTATTTGAGAAAGTGGAATCGAGTGGAGAGAAGTAAACTGTTTCGTTCGATTGCGCAATCGAACGAAGAGCTACAACCGTCCTCCGAATCACTAGGAATGGAGAGCAAAGTTTGTGAAACCGGAGGCCGGCGGGGAAGATTTCCTGCAGGCTGGGCGTAATATGCGGCGGGGCTGGCTTGAGTTTCGAGGGGTGTTGGCTGCGCAGTTTGGAGAGACCAACTTGCGTCTGAGAGCTGGAGGGCCGCCATTGTCAGTTCTATCGCTAAGCCTGTTTGCTGTGTCCTTCGACCGGTCTGGCTGTCTCTGCCGAAAGAAGAGAGAGGAAACTGATAATAACACTAAAAGAAGGACAGTGAGCACTTCTCGTGAATATGGAGCCTGTGCATTCGAGGAGTAACTTCCACTGGTTGACAACAGCTCCACAGTTCAACTTAATCTCGCCACTTAAAATAAAACCTAAAAATTTTTTATATTGTTATGAAGCTCCAAGAAACTATTTCATATAAATTGCTGTCGCGTAGTGTTCTTCCAGTTATTTCGGCTAATGAACAACGTTTTCACGATGATTTCTTAACTATGGCCTTGCTCTATTTTCTTCTACGTTTTAAAAGTCTTCTCATTCAAGTAGAAGATTGTAAAACCTCCCACTAGCAATAAATACTTGACACAGAGATTTAACTGAGTTTTAAACTTCTCGCATCAACTGATATTCGAGGGCTTCTGCTTTTTGTTCCACAGTTGCCAGAAGTTTCATACTGTATGTCTTCCCAGTGTTGTGTGAACTGTAACTTTTTTGTTTGTTTATTTATTTTTTAACATTCAGGCACACTGTAGCTACTTAAAACTCTTATAAAAAAAAATGAATTTATTACCTGTTTTGAAGTGATGAAGGCAAGTTGTATCACCGCTTCATTCAAATCTAGTGTTGTTTTTTGGTAATATGATCCATCTCATAAGTACAAAGTCTAAACTAACAGTGTTTTCTTTAAAATTTCTAACCTGTTCAGAGGAAAATACGTTACGTTACATTTTATCAACTGAAACTGACGATGGAGATTCTGAATGCTGTATTGTGTATTCATCTTCCTGTGTTAACATTGTAGATCTAATGAAATATTGAAACAAATATGCTTCCTGATCAAAAACTCCCAAATTCACACGATATCTATTCCGAAAGAGCATAAACAGTTTAAAACTAACTCAGTGCCGGGTTTTGTTTTGATGTGAACTATTTAATAGCTGTTGAAAGAATAGGGTATCTTAGAACATTTACAGGATGAAGACAATTATTGTTTACAGCCCAGTGTTAAGGGTGCAGAGACAATCGTCCGCAACTTTTCTCAAGGAAACAATTTTTTTCTTTAAATAGTTTTTTTAAGTATGTTCATGCGTGTGGATATTATTTTTGTGGAATTTGATTAATTTGATTTCTGCAGATTCAGTATTGCTACCAGTTATTTGATATGTATAAAGATATAAAAGTCTAAATCATTTATTTATTTCCGCATACTGTGGAAGAGCAGTACCCATGTGTGGAAGACAACATTGAACAAGGCACAACACATCGTATTACGCTGTATCATTTCACAACACCGTAAATCTTAACGGACAGCCAACCAGATATGCGAGAGGTACTCCTGTGACCAAAAGACAAAGAAGTTAGAATCGATTCTGAGGAAAAAATTTGAACGCCTGAAAACTGACGCAGTCCTATCGGAAGACATGACATCTTAGTCCACGATTCGTTACATTGCTGTAACGGCACAAGAGGCAGTAGCCTGTTGGTTGATGTCAGATAACTCTATCGCTTTTTTCGACGGTAAGCTTTTTTTTTTTACTTTGCCAATTCTGTCACTGCAATATACAAATGTAGGCCTGCAGTATTATGCATATAATGTGCCGAGAAAACTGGTCTGATCTATTTTACAAACAGATTCTCCGCTTAAAAACATTAAATGTAGCTATTTTCGCAAAAAAATGTTTGTTCCTCACCTCCATATAACTTAATCGAATTTTCGGTTCTTTGACTTAAAATTTGTGACGCCGACTCAGCCCTAGCAGCAGATGGAAAACGTATGAAAACATATGAAAACAATATGAAAACACAATTCAATCAGAGCTACCAGCAATATCACTGTACTGAGAAGTCAGAACCACCAATTATGTTAAAAGCACGGACAAGGTGAGTGTCTATACTTTAACACTCATAAATGCAACAAAGGTACTTGCATAGTTCTCAACTAATCGCTGTTGTTCAGAATCCACAGGGACGAGAGAAAATTCCAGTCACCAATACAAGTTCACCCTTACTCAGAGAGAGAGAGAGAGATATGGGACGGCTGGGAGGGGCTCAAACTGTGTATGTAAAGCCAAAGTGTCGCGCGGGCTTTTGGAAACAGCGAAAGCGCCATACAGAGGTAGCGTTAACACCTGTGTGCGAGAACCACGCTGCCTGTCACCGTGTCACCGCCAGCGGGACGGCTTTTTAATTAATGTCACGTGACAGAGGCCACTGGCCACGCAGGTACACAGCTCGTGCCACTCACCTCTCGCAGCACCAACAGTAAAACCTCGGCAAAAGATGAAAACTCAATACTTGCCGCGCACATGACGATATTGAACGGGTACAACCAACATCGCGCTTTGCGGTATATGGCTTAGCGGCCTCTTACGATACAAATAAAGAATGAGGGCTTAGTCTGAGTCCTGTAAGATAAGATTAATCCCTCATCACTTGCAATTTTCTTTATTTCACGTCCTGACCACGGTTAAGCCGCCTGTAAGGTTTGGTGTAGTTACGGATATAATTATTGACTTGATGTGTCTAGATTGATTGATTTGCTTTTTAATGGATTTTACAGCCGGTAATCTAGTGACTGTCGAAGTTAGCAGGATTTACCAAAAACTTGTGATTGGAGTTACCAACCTGTAGGTAACACACTGTAAATATGTTAAATTATATTAACTTTGTATCAGTAAGTCAATACGATTGTTCTTGATATCGAAATATTGAATCTTTCCTAACATTCTGTAACATTATTTATCTTCGTGACCTGATATTCAATACAATCGTTTGTCTCACAATATTTTTTCGTTCATCAGCCACTGTTCATACTTAACAAAAAGTAACATCTTATTACTATACTCGCAAAAGGAAATAATACAGATATTACTTACTACCTTATAGTTCTGCAATTATTATTATAACATTTACTCATGAAGAATACTCCAGTAATCTTACAGTATCCGAGAACAGAAATGTCGTTTTGTGTGGTTTCTGTTTGCATATTTTAAGGGATGTAACTGGCAGACATTACGTAAAGTAGGATAGCATATTAAATAACGAAAAATACTCATATTAAATTATTTAAATACTTTGTTTCTGACGAATTTGTGAAGACTATAGTTGGTACCCATTTTCACGGGTCGTACGTACTGTACTTCACACATATGTTCTCTGTATCCTAGAACTGAGTGGATAATAAAATTACAGAAACGTACCAGAAACTTTACCACACTAATATATTTGCACTTCTTCTTCCAGCAATATTATCAGTGAATTGTGAAAGAGCAAAGTCTAATTTAAGTTATTAGCCACGTGAAAGCTGTGATCTGCGTTAAGCAGGATGCATGTTTACACCACGATTGCGTTTTCAGAAAGAATCACGTAAATGAGTATGACATGTTATTAACAATTTCAGCAGATCCCCTTCAGAATTCCACCACTAGATTCACCTCTAGAGCCATCATTCATGGCCTATGATTTTTTAACCAAATTAACTATAAAAACCCTATTTATCCTCACCAAAAAAGGTGGTCCATTTCAATATTGGCAGAAATACACCACCCGAACAGCTGAAACAATGTAAAACACAATGTAAAAAGCAGCAAACGTAGTCTCATGAATATATCTTATTAAGTAGTGATACTGCAAAATACATTATCCCCTGGTGTATTCGACGAATTAAGATTAAACAACTTGCTTTGAAAAATTATTTTTGTTTTTTGGAATACAGCAATTTTGTAGTAAAAGTCTCATTTTAATATACAACGAACTGAAGCTGTGAATTTAATTACTGACAAAATAGCACGATGAAATGACTTTTTAGATATAAATTTGTTGTATATTTTTTTTATTAAGAGCTGCTTGTTATTTCTAGATCCACACAGCCAGAAAATTTAATCCATTCTTCCGAACTCAAAACGGGAAATGACTGGTAGATTCGACGTAACAGCGTATAAAATTTGGGAAACGTGTTCACTGAGGATGAACACACCTTCTAGCTATTGAAACTTTAACTCAGATTAACAATCTGCGGTAAGTTTTTGACCATTCCGTCTTTCCTATATTAAAGCAAACATCACAAAGAGATATCTGCAAAAAATAATCAGAGTAAAACTCAACTATTCTGGAAGTGGATGAGAAAATATCAGTACAGCGAATCTCTCTAACATAGTTTACGTAGTTCCTTAAAGGTTTGACTTGCATCCTCTGGACTCCAATCTCAGTACGAACCAATTTTATTGCGACGATAGTACTACTAATAGTACCGAACTACGCTGGAATACTAGCATAGTCTAAACATTTCTCATTCTGCATCATTGACAGTGATGTTATCAGTCAAATTTTGTGTTGCACGTTACATTTCTAGTAAGCAAACGTGTAAAAATACAAGTTACTCTTCGAAATAGTTGATCTATCAAAGTTGTTGGAAGCATTTGTGTTGAGTGTGTTTCCTCAGTCGAGTTACTTTAACGTGGTGAATAAATTCTCCGCAGATCAAAATGGAGCATCTAACGAAATTCATTCCAGTTTCGCAAGCGTTTCTTTAATTTTCACCAGTTGAAAAAAATGGGATTTGGAAGGTAATAAGAAAATAAAATAGTAGTCCGAATGTTAGTAAATAGTTGTGCCTAATATTGCCGCTGGTGGTGGGAGCTGTAGCAGCCATAGCACAGTAGTTTCTGACGTAACGGCGAGCACCCACACAAATTAAATAACCGGAGACGGTGGCTCAGAGAGCGGACGTTTCTGAATATTAATCAGTTCTATAGAAGTGGAAGCCTCCTTGTGAAAGGCCAATAAGTTGTGGTCCGTCGAGATAAAGTAAATGAAATTCTTTCTGAGAAGCCCGCGGCTGCGGATTCGGCTTGTCCGGATTATTCCTCCAAGACAAGAAAAGCGGTGAAATAGTCTTTATTAAGTGCGTTCTGATGCCTGAAACGGATTACGTGGAACTGGGCGCATTGAATGGAACTACAGTGTGCGCAAAATGAAATGTCAAATAAAGCGAAATCATTAAGAGAAAGAGATGATTGCTTCAACGTATAAGGTCAGTAGGAAAAAATCATAAGTAACACTACTGGGAAATAGACATTAATTTGACATAATACACTGAATTAGCGACTACAACTATTATGCAATTTGGAACCCTCAAAGTGGAAGTAAGTTACGTGGGTAGACATACTACAGTATATAAAGTAAATTTCACGATACACTGTGTCAAAGCGCACCCTCCAGCGTGGCTTAGTACGCTGAGGCTCCGGACTCTGGAGCGGGGAGGTACAGCGGTCTAGGCACGAGTCCAGGGCCCCGTGTACCGCCCGTCCTAACTGCGGTTCTCAGGCGGTTTTCCGCTTTCATCGAGGCGAAAGCAGGGATGGTCCTGAATCTCCGCCTCATAAGGTACACGTTTCACATACAACCTTCACACGCTGAACGTAGTTACACGTTCCACAGACAGTTTGTAATACTTTGCTTCCTCCATGAGCACTTAACATGACCGGGCTGTAGGTATAAAATGCTTAGCGCCAGCGAGGGCATGCGGCCGTAAAACCATAGGTCCAATTTTTACCATGCCAACGATAACTCATCGAAGGCAGCCGACCCGAAAATGTCGGGAAAAAGTGGTGAAAAAGAAGACAGTGTCAACGGCAGCCGGTGAGAATGTCGATTCCGATAAAAAATATTCGCGCCAGGGCCATTTATCGTGGACTACGGCGTTCTGATGAGTGGTTCCATCGTCTTCTAGCTCTCATTGTGACACAGGAGTGATGAGCCACTGATAACTCGGCAGATCTTAAGCTGGTGCACAACAGCCACACCTTGTAGATCCATTTATTCCATCTTTTTCCGAAGACATCGTCTTACAAGAGTACCTCTGCTGAACGCTCGTCATAGGATCCAATTACACGCATGGGTGCTGGAACATCGCCATTGTACTCTAGAAATGTGGAAAAAATTTTGGCTGGAGTGGTAAGTCAGGGTTCACTTTGGCACATGCCAATGGCTAGGTATGATTAAGTGGCAGATACTATGAAGCTACAGAGTCCAATTGCCAGCAAGGTACCCTTCAGACTGATGGAGATGTGATGGAATTCTCATTTCGAGAGTGTTTATGTGGAATAAAATGGGCCCCTGATATGTGTAAAATCGTCCTTCATTGGTTAAAGTTGCAGGGGTATCATTGGCAACCATGTGCCCCCCGGTTGTCCATTTGGAACGTGCCACTGGAAACCTCTTCCACTAGACAATACACCACTCACAATTTTTATTCTAACGGCTGTACGCACAGTCCACAGGAGCCAGCTTGCATCCTTGGCAAGCAAGGTCACCTGATCTTCATCTCATTTAGCACGTATGGCATGCCGTCGAAGGAGATAATTAAACCTCTAACCTCCGTCCGTCACATATTCACAAACTTCATAAGATTCATCAGCTTAAAAATGATTCGTATCGTATCCTATCAAGTCCATGCCGAGATTAATAGCGGCTTTAATTATGGCTAAGGATGGCTCTTTACGATATTAGACTAATATCCCTGAGGTAATTGCTGTTCATCCTAAAAGTCTATCGAACCACATTGTGTATCTATAGGAAGAGCTATTAGCAAATTGAAGACTTCTCGCTTCACATTAGCGCATATCTTTTTTCATACGGTATTGCAAGTATATCCTGGTATCTACCTACATTTTTTGGCTTTTATGGTCTTGTAGGTGCATTCAGCTCATAGAAGTAAGAACACTGGATGGAAAGATGCCGCTAATACTTGCACGTATCCACGAAGCAACGGCAAGAGTATGCACTTCTTCTTCAGACACGCTAGGACGACCTGCCAGATGCATGTCTGCCACAGTTTGCCGACCTTCGTTGAAAGCTTTTACCCAACGTGCTACTGTTCTGTACGGCAATGCCGATTCCCCGCACGCCTCTTGCAGACCTTGATGCCACTGTCGTGCTGTACGACATCTGGCACATTCAATCCTGATCCAACTCCGTTGTTCCTGTTTCGAAAACATAGTGACACCGTTACGTTAGATCGCTCGCTCACAACTGACTGCGTTTCCCTCGTTTGTGCGCACCCCTGGGACGTGGGACGGGCGAGTCTATTTGCTCGGAGGTAAGGTAGGTATGTCAACAACGAGTGTTATCAGCGACCAACCCTCGTAAATTTAGAATAACTCTTGATGTTACGATTCCCCATTACATCTCCTAAAGTGAAGATTCTTCCGCATAAAACGAAAAGATACTAGTGTTAATAATGTTTCATCGCAGACATCAGTGGAAGGGGACTGGAAGACCCACCTCTGAAGGATGATGAGTAGTTACTGCTCACGTAAACTAAATGCCTTCGAGTGAAGACTGATGTTATGCCTTGCGTTAAACAGACGTTCGTGTTCTCGACATTAGCTACATAAAGAACTAGCTGCGAAACTACGTCGATTAAACTCAATAAAATTCAGTTACCTCAAACGACAATTGTTAATTGTGGTCATATTGAGAGGTACCTGGTTTTTATTTGCCCGTTGGAGTTGAAGAATTTTCTCTCATTTGTGATCCACAGTGGTGATATTTAGTTTAGACACGTTCTCTCGCGGAAGTAAATAATAGATATGCGGCTTTGTAATGATATTGCACTGATCAGTACCAGAGCAAAGCTTTTACTGGCGCAGTTGCAAATATTAGCGAGCTTACTAATGGAGCTGGGTAAAAAAAATGGCGTTTAAATCGCGCGCACCGGTTGGTCAACGCTAACACATCCTGAACGCGTCTGGCTGTTTGCAGGAAGAGAAATCTGCGCCATCGTTCCATTCCGGACTGATTCCAACTGGTGGCGGGGGCACGCCGAACACACATATTAATTAACCTGTCATCTGTTTGCATACGGGGGTCCTAATTGGCGGAGGACCAGGAGGGCAAACAAGGGAGCCCGACGCCGCCCCGCACGGAAAGCAATTGGATTACCACCCGGCCTCCGGTCGTCACAGTACCGATCTCGGCAGTAATGGCGCGCGACGTGCTGCTCTCAAGTAAGGCCCTGCGCTGCGTGTTGAAGTAACAGGATCAGCGGCGAGTCCCACGGCTAGCCGAGCATCACACCACGCCAGCAGGAGTCAACCTCCCACCTACCTCCCACCTTTGTACCCTCTGTTGGTAGTAAAAAATTTTAACCGCCCACCGGTGATGATTTATAAAGTAGACAAAGAAAATTTATAAAGCAGAGTAAAAGCAAGTTAAAGCAAATAATAATAATTACGTGTCAAATAGTTTGTGTCGAAATTTCGCTACGTTTGGCAGCAAGCAACTTAAAATCTTTATATTTATATTTTGAAAACATAGAAGTTTTAAGTCTGGTGAGATTATATTTAACTAATTAAATTAACAATGACATCCCGGAGGCTGCCACTGTGTTTGTCTGCTCATCTGGGTGGTGTGTGTGTGTGTGTGATGGGACAGGGATTACAGGCTCTTTTGTTTCTGGTCGCACTATAGCGGTATTTATATTCACTTACGGGGGGAGAACCAGGTTAATAATCACTGCTCCAGAGAATTTATTTTCATTCTAACTGCATTTTAAGTATACTTTGTTCACACGGATTACTCATCTACGGACGACTGTCTTTAACAAATATTTTGGGTAAGGTCAGATTTTTCAAACTTCGGCAAATTCGTAACAAATGTTGTTTAAAAAAATTATTTTTAATTTAATCGCAATTTCGATATACCTTCTTTCCAGGTTCATAATTTCTTCTAGTGTAGTTTTGTTTCACATTTTTGAAGAAGTTTTGTAGAAGCATAATCATTTATTTGCGCTGGAACTTTGGCTGAGCTCATATTAAGAAAAATTCTATAATTGAAGCCTGATACGTACTCGACATTAGAGGAAAATTGGATCTTTTTCAAGCACGAGAGTTCTAGCAACAGAGAGAACCTGAAGTTTCATCGTTTTCTGAGGGTGGCTGAGGCGTAGGCTATCTGTAATGATGGTTTCTAATGAGGGCTGACTAGAGTGGGTTGAATTGCTGCCGCTCTACAAGGCTCAACTACTATTTTTAGACGGTTTTGCCTGTTAAAGTATGAAACCACTGGAATAATATCCCATTAAAAAAAAAATAAAATACAATTTTACATTTAGAATTACGCAAGATAATTAGTGCAAATATTATATGGTTCCGGAAAATGTGCTGATAATTACTTCTATTCTTCATCAAGCGCCAGGGATATTTTTTTAAAACTTCTTTACGTCTCTCAACAGCGAGGTCTTTAGAGACGAGAAAGGATGGGGGCGAGGAATGAGAAGGAATTCGGCCATAGACTTTTTAAGGAAGCATCCCGGCATTTGCCTGGAGTGATTTGGGAAACCATGGAAAACCCAAATCTGGATGCCCGGACGGGGATTCGAACCACCGTCCTCCCGAATGTGAGGCCAGAACGCTAGCCGTTACACCACCACGCTCGGTGCCAGGGATGCAATAAATCGATCCACCCCAGCTAGAAAAGAGCCATGTCAGTGTTTTAATTGTCATGCAGTAAAATTATATTAATTTTCAAGCGATGTTGCAGTCATTACATCTGTGTTCAATTAGACAAAGTGTGGTTGATACGTTTACCATAAATAAATACTGTAATTCAATGAACGTACAGGGCGTGCGGAGGTACAAAGTTTCCACGTTCAAATCGCTGTTCTGATATGCCGGCCATTCTACCAATGTCTTAGGCCGTCTGGTGACTATGTTTCGCCTCAAATATTACACAATAAACAAACAAGTTTATCAAACGGAGCACAGCTTACACTGTTCACTAACAGATAGCGAAAAATACGTCACCCTTTATTTGTTAGGTACCTGAGGAAGGAAAAGCAGATACCAATAAAAATAGTCATTACGCAGGAGACTATTACAGAAAATACTCTCCGAGTAGGTACCAATGTCAAATAAATCTGATATAGCACAAAAATTATACATTCTGAATAGTTAGGGGTGTTGATATGTATTTCAAACTCTACTATAAAAGCTCACTGGGCTTGTTCTCTACATGTGAATTACCAAAGCATACCAGATATTTTACTACTGATCTCAAGTAACAGCTCTTCGTTGATGCTCTATTATCTACTGATCACTGCCAAGCCAGTGATTCCGTGTAGTACCTATTATATTAACCGACACAACGATAAGCGAGACAATACACTAATGCGAGAAATCAATTGAGATGGAATTTCGGCAGCTCTTTCTCCTGCTATAATAATTAAAATATGTTTTGAATGAAAAGTAACAAATTCTTGCACCTTCAGAGGAACAGACATGTTCCAACACCAGTAAAGAAGTGTGCTGAACGATGGTTTCCTGTTGTTTTGACTGAGAGAAACTTTTATTTTTATCTTCCTGAAAAATATACTGTCGAAAAAATGATTATAATTCATTACAGCAAGATTAGGCATTTGTCATTCTTCTGTGCGGAGAAAACATCGGAATTTATCACTTAATTTTGTTTTAAGGTGGTGTGTAATCTATGTTAATTTTTCTCAACATATTTCAGTTACTGAAAATTTATTTTATGTTTGAGATGTTCGTTTTCCTCATCTGTTACTTCACTGCGACCAATACTTTTTAATCTGGATATCTTTTCGCCTGCTGTGACAATGTCATTATTCGGTTTCCGCCTGTAACTCTAGGGCAACTCACTTTGTACACTTTGTATTTCACTGACCACACACGTGAATCCTGCGGTTAGTTTTACCGTTCGCAGTGGCATCTATTTGGAGCAGGGCAGCCAATTCCTGCGAGAAGAGGATTCGATAGCGCCTTAACTCTTCCCGCCCTCTTGCGGCGCTTTCAACTGCCCGCACAATCTTTCGGTGGTCGTTTGCGGCTGGACTTGAAAAAACGAGCGCACTTCCAGAGGGAAATGAAATCGTGAATTAGGCGACCGTGTTCGCGTGCGAAGCAAGCTGGGCAGAAAAATCCCGCAATCCCCGTTAAGGGGCTTAGGGGCCAACTCTGCGGAATTAAACTCGGTAAAAACAGTCCAATAATTTAAGTAAAGGCCGCGTTTGGCGGTTTCGGATCCTGATGGCGAAATTAAATACAAAGCACAGGAAGCAGACGGAAAGCAGGTCAAAGGATTTGCATTCTGTTATTGACATTGATGCTCTTGGGTAGAGAATGGTTTTGTGGTACGGCATAGGGAATTATCACTTTGGTATTCGTAGTGCTTCAAAATCTAAGTATTAAGGGACTTCATTTTGAAAATCTTTTTCAGATATTCCGGATGATATAGTAAGGTCAACAAGTAAACTATTTTATCACAAGATTCAAGTTTTAACTATCTTAATCTTTGTAGTCTCTTGACTTTTACGTAAAATTTAACATTTTTTCTGATGATGGGATAGATATGCTTGTGCGATAGTGGAGATACTAACCGTTAAATGACAACGTGTGAGGCAAATTCCTCAAACGCATATGCACGAGTTCACGTAGTTAGTTAATACATGTTTCAAATAACATATTTAAAGTACAAAAGCAACTCGCCTAGCAGAAAGTTATGTATAAACTATGGTGCAAATGGCACCAGAGTAATTGAGAGGGTACCAGGAGAGGATAATTAATACATTACTGTATAAGAAACGAGTGCGGAATATAGAACTCATATTCGCCGTTTAAGTTAAATAAAACCGTGTGTTAAAATAGGTATTTTTTGTTTTTGTGTATGAAGTCAAGTGGATCTAGTTGTTTCTACGTGCAGTGGACGATTTAGTAACAGATACCACGAGCATTACTCACAGAGTAAGAGAAAAACTAACTTCCACGACGTTACAACCACTGAAACACACAACTGGCTCATTCAGTTAAATTCAGATCTATGTTTAAAATTTTCTTGACAGGAACAGCTGGATTACTATCTCTCTTACACAAATGGTTCTTACAGTATATGACATTTAGATTTTGTTAATACCGTAAGAAATATTACATCATATCTCATGCCTAAAATTATATATTCAGTTCTTAACGAAAGGACGCCACAGAAGAATTGGTTGGCTCATTGCAAGAGACAGCCAAGTAATAACTTTGGAGACGCTCTTGACACTAACCTCTTAGGGAGACGGTACCCACCTCGAGGATATTTCTGCCCTTATTAACTGACGTTATGTGCCATAGATTTGGTTCGTAATAGTTTACGGACGGACTTAATATCTGATTGAAAACTTTACAAGATTTGACGGTCATCGTTATAGTTTAGAAGAGAAAAGAAAATATATTACATACGTAATATGAATTATATATGATCGGAATTCATTAATTACGAACAATATTAATTGGTAGAAGTTCGGGTTATGAGAAATACTAAGAAACAATGTATTGTTTACAAATTTTCCAGATGAGTAAGTTCAGCAGAGTCATGAATAAAATAACTGTTTGCAAGAATGTTAGAGAAATCTAACAGAATATCAAATTAAGGATAGACATTCTTACAGTGAACTGAAACGTGTTTGTTTTAATAGTGATTTGAAATTTCTCCTTGAGCTAATTTTCCACAAGGTTAATAATTACTACTCAAAGCATTTGGGACATATTTTGGCCTACCACCCCCTTTGCGAAAATAAAAATTACCTCTTCTTTTCAGAAGAAAATACGTAGCCCATTGTAGCACAATTTTGCTGGCGCCTTTTGTCTAAATTTTCTGCTTAAGATTTACGAGTACTCTGAACGAATGTGAAAATATAAGCACTGTTGACCGTGCCGGATCATTAACGCACAGACTTTGAAACTGCAAACTGTGCTACTCCATGAGGTGTTGTGCACCAGCTGCGACTATTTCATTAGCTAATTGAAGTAACAAACCTATGATGAACCAACACGTACTGTTTATACGGACTGGCCTTTATAACTTTTTGTGGAAGCACGATGTTTAGAATTAATCTAACTGCTCAGCATGTTTTCACGAGTGTCGCCTCTTATATGTGCCTTAGAACAAAATTGCCCTCTATGATCTCATCAGCGCCCACCAATGGTTGGGAACCAATAATCTAAGCGGTACAAGATAAAAACGGAATTTAAGCGCTTCATAGAAAATTTTGATGTGTTGAGGGGGATATCCAAGCATTAGATAATTTCAATGTACTATTTGTTTTAGAACAGAGAATGGAGTCGAAAACAACACTTAATTTATGAGGTGAAAAGGAAAATCGCCGTAGTTGTTTGTCTTCTAGTCCGGAGTTTAACCATGATTTCACAATCGTGAGCGACATATTTTTTGTCTCTACTTGTTTTCATCTCAAATACAGTTAACGTCACATGCGAGAAGTATTCCTTGCCAATCCTGTCTTTGGTTGTTAGTATATTTCTTTCACTGCATCCAGCGTTTTTCTGTTTTTGGTCGTTAAATAGGTATTCCAATGCTTTAATTGCATTTACAGGAGTTTCATAGTGTCGACTGTCACATGTAGCTATCACAATATACTATACACAATATACGATAAGACAAGACTACGAAACACAGCTCAGCCAACAGCCCGAAAGCTGCGATATTTACTCCATTTGCTGTTAGAAATTTTCTGACCATTTGAAAGTACAATAGTGAAACATGTGTTACAATTTTATTTATGCTGTAGCAATGGGGAGAAGTTTAGGCAGCCGCATTATTATTTTTTTGTTTTTGTTTGGTGTCTTTTCGTTATGTTGTTTGTAAAAATTAAGTTTCCAGTTTATGACTATAGTACCGCGTTGGTGTTGTCCCCTTATACTGGGAACATTGGCTTTTCAAGAACTGACATACTACACCGCATTGTCATATATTGACGTGTTAAAAAATTCCATCTGCATCTGAGTGTCTGGATATATAATTAAATATTTGTATAAGAATATAATATTTTAATCTGCTTCAATTGAAAGACTCTACTGAAACTCTTGAAAATATGATCTGGACTGCACCTCACAGAATCCACTACAGCGGCATCGTAATTGAAATACGTAACTATTGGACGATCTTGTAAGCGTTCAGTGATTTCTGGTAATAGATTTTGGATTTATTCCAAACCTTTGTTATTCTGTCAGTTGATTAAGAATTGTATTTCCTCCGTAGCTTGTGACTAGCGAAGCAGGGCTTGTGCTGCGTGCGTGTAGCGCGTGTTGCCGTACTCACCCTGACTCTCCCGCGCGCGGAGCTGGAGTAGCCGTTCTCGCCGTAGCCCCGCTGCGGGAACTGAAACACACAGGTCCACTTGCAGCTACGACAAGGCACAACAGTAGCTGCACCAAACAGAGGACTGCGCGCGAGCGTGAAACATAACACAAATATCACATATCTCGAGGAAGAAACGGATTAGGAAGCAATAAATGCAGATTTTAGCAGCACCTGAATTTACAGTTATTATTCTCAAGGATATATATATATACGACGAAAAATTGATTATATAACCTTGATTACACAATAATTCTTACTTACCATTACCAAATACAGGGTTTTAAAAATGCCAAATATTTGAACAGATGATATTATGCGTCCAAAAAAGGCAAAAATGTTTAATAAGCACTGAGCCGCAAATACATACTTTCGGATATAATAGGAGATGCACAAATGACGTCCATCCATCACAAAGCGTGCCTCAGGCCTTTCAAGTAAATAATCATGCACTCTTTGAAACTATTCTAGTTGGCCCTGCAGGTGCTGATATGCATTGAAGACGGTCAGAACCAAACAGGATAGTTTAAAGAGTACGTTTTACCGTGGACGGTGACACCATGCGCACCTGCTATTAACTCCAAAAACATGTTCTTGCGCCAGAATGTTTATCATTTTTGTCTTGTTTTGATGAATACTATCATCTCTTAAATATTTTACACTTTTTTTTAACACTCTGTACCTCTCTATTTATCGACTTTTTAACTGTTAGTATGTATGTGAAAAAAGGAGCATTTATTGCAGAAATCGTATCAGTCGACTAATCGGTATACTAGACTGTTTAAAACCATTAAATCAAGATGGCTGGTCGGTGGCTCTGAGGCTCAAACATGCATCCGTCTTAACTCAGTTGATTCGTTTGCTTTAAAGTCATCCGATTTGTGAGGACCGGCTGTCAATGGCTGTTACGATCTGCAACCTCGTTTCTTAAGTTCAGCTCATGATTAATAAAAATGCTATGATATTGAAAGTTGTTGATTTTTTTTTTTTAATCAGTCTTGATATTACGTTTGTTCACAACTATGATGGGATTTCTTTAACGCTCCTAGATGTACAGAATATTTACTAATACTAAAAAAAATAAAAAAAAAAAAAAAAAAAAATGCTTATCGATTTCAAGAGATACTTTGTTATTTCACGTTTGTTCTCAATTGTTTATGTACTCTGAGACCTAATAAAGATTAAAAAAACGTGAAATAAACAGAGATTTTTTTATTATATTACGATGTATAGCATGTTATTCGCCACTTAATTCATTACCAAACGGACGTTTAAAGATGGCTGTCTCTAAAATGATGAGCTTAAAAAATGACATTTGGTAACAGAAGAAACATCTGTAATATGTTGAAATCCAAACATAATCATGTACCCTTTATTTAACCTTAAAGGGTCATGGATATCAATAATTACTTATAGAACTAGTATCTGTAAATGCTACCATTCGTGGATAACTTTGTCCTGCTTCACATGTTAGTGGTTTAAGCACGATACAGTTCAACTACATTCAAATCTCAAGTTCATCTATAAATCTCGCAGTCATCTGTTGTGTCCTCATTTGATCTGATACACTAGATTGGAATTAGTTCGATTGAAGCCGGCAAACTGTAGCGGCATACTACAGCTGCGTAATTCATTGCTGTTAACACATCCTACAGAGTTCGTCGTAGGATTTAATTTGTGGTTTGTTTACTTTTTTATAATATTCCCAATAATCAAACCACAAATAGTTGTGGAGAATTTCCAGATAAACCATGCGCATAGTTTAATGAATCTGAGAATAATATATGTAACAAACTGGATTGGTAAAAACGAAATAAACAAATGTATCCACAAACAAACAATTTTTATCAGTTCAGCTCAGTTTCCTCTTTAACGGGAATGTTTAGCGGCACGAAATAATCTTTGGATCGTAACTAACCTGCACGCAATGTAAGGAAACGCGTGTGGTGCCAAAGCAGTAGATCTATTTGATGTTTCTCTTTATGTCACTATGTCCAGGATTTTCTTGTTGGAATTAAAAACATCTGCGACTTAATTTTACAGTTAATAAAAAATTCTCCTTAATATATAATCAAATCTCCTTGAAACGACCTTAGATGCTTATTTACGAAAACACGTAGTTTGTGCTTATATTGTCACTAATCTTTCTTTGGCAGTGCCTTACATTTTATAGAATTTAAGACTACTGTTGTCGTATAGTGGATAAAGTGCTACTGCCTTACATCTTATAGAATTTAAGACTACTTTTCTCGTATAGTGGGAAAAATAGCAAACTTAGCAATAAATAATTTTAATTTCTTGAACTTCTTAATCAAATAACAAGTTTCTACTGTACAAATGATGATTTACAAAAAAATTAATTCATATTCTTGTTGTACAGAAAAATTATCGTATATACTTTCATACACACACACACACAAATACACCTGAATGCAAGAAATGCTTTTTATTGTTAATGTACCTTATGTTTGATGTTATTAATTATTATGTATATTTCTGAAATAAATACATGATGTATGCTGACCACCCTCTCGAGAAGTTAAATAAGATTAGATATTAGCTAGATGATGATACTGTAGTGTATTCCCCTATAGTTCCCTCTATGAATACCACGCCATGACGCATGTTTACCTTCTTCGCTCACTGAATAGTGTTCATGCACCACGGCAAAAGTTTAAACCAGAATCGAACGTTAGAGAAATTAAACGCTATCTAAGCAGTGAGTAACTAGGCAAACCAAATTACCCAACATTGTCAGTTTCTTAGACAAAAATCTGTTAATGCAAAATATTAATTGAAATCAGCTTGAATTCATTTTAAATTATAAAATAAAGTACCGAATACTGATTACAAGTGATTTAAATAAATAGTGAGAACACTACGAAATAATAAAAATAATTACGTGTTACTACGTAAACTTCCCGAAATGCTGTTCAAATTACTATAAAATAGCTTAACTGAATTTAAGTGGTTTAGTAGGGAGGAAGCAACGACGTGGATTTCATAAGGTTCAAATCCTTGTCCCCGCTTACTCGACGTTCTGATTGCGGTTGTTATGCGGTTTACCGCAATCACCTAGGTGACTGCTGGGACGGCCACCAATCTCTAACTCAAATTACACATTTCGCAGAAAAAATACATTCATCACAGAGAACACAAGTAACACCTTCAATGATCAGATAACCACACTTCAGAACCCCCCTCCTCCCCCCCCCAATAAAATCTGAGACAGGTCAAACCAACTTGTAGTAGACGGAACGTTGCTTTGAAAATGAACACAGCCTCTGGTAGAGGATGTGCCGGACGACCTGCAAGTAGAAACGTTCTAAATACGGTGACAATAGTGGTTACCTCACCACTAGAGTACAGGTCGTAAATAACTTTGAACTACTGGTCGTTGGCAGCTGGAAGACTAAAATAGAGTTACACGCGTTCTGGCAAATCTAAATGTTCGCATTTGTTTCGGGTTTTATGGGCTAAATTCAAGTTATATTTTCATAAATTAAATTAGTAACCTCCTCTTTCGTCGTATTATAGAGTGTATTTAATCAATGGAGGCTAATAATAACGCAGACTGATTTTCAAAATCCTCCACATTTTGCAGAATTCCATTAGTAAACTTTCGCAGCTGGCTGAAGAAGTGGTACTCCGTTTGTGGGTAAGCTTTGGAAATTAAGAGATGGAGATTCCCAGCACCTACAGTCCGAACGCCTACATCGAAGCATCTGTCCGTTAAGATGAGAAATAAAGTCTGAGGCACGCAGTGGCTCGCTTGAGGAGCAGAAAAAAATAAAATGTAGGAGGAGAGAAGGAAGCAAAGACCGGAGACAGTGTTCGCAGAAGAAGAGGCGGACTGGAGAGCCATTAGCGGATGTCAGCTGGCGCGGACACGTAAAGTAAACACAATAGAGAGGACAAAAACGGCCGGCCTGCATTATTACCTGGCCGAGCCCCAAATTGAGTTCGCCGCGTCGCACCGCCCCGCGACAAAGGCCGCCCCTGGAAGCGCTGATTAGTTCCACGGATGCTTCGAGCACAACTTCCACCGTCCTGCTCGGACTTCTCGCAGCCACAGTCATTCGGGGAAAACGCTCACCAGGTGGACTTCAGTTTCTGGGAGAAGGTGCCAACAATAACCAAGTTCCGTTCCAGTCAGCTTCACAGAACAGAAATGGGCGCCACCAACTAACGAGAAACATTCCAGCGGGCTGTAACTGTCTCATTTGGAAACACAGGTCAGAGGCAGGGTAGCTGCAGCCCTATAAAATCTTGTAGTAAGGCCCATGGTATTAAGGAGAAGCTTCACCGAGTGTGGAAACGGATATCTACTACAATAGGTAGTATGATACTTCACTTCCACCTCATTAAAAGCACGTGACTATTCCAAAATGAAAATAATGCAAAGACTTAGCGATTTTTTTACGGTGGAGACTGATTATTCGGAGTGTGATGACGACAAGAAGCCTTAGAATGCTTAGTCTGAAACGTTCTCAACCTCTACCATAAATTTTGAATCCAATAAATAGGCGATACAACGCGATCTTCAGTCTCTCAAACTAATTTAATTTTATTCGGAAATTATGGAAAATAAATTTCCATATTGACACGGAATAATTGACATTGCCATCAGTGTTCGCAGATCACCAATGATGGCATACGTTACCTTCCAGGTCTGACATGTATTAACTGATTATGGAATAGACTCTGTGAATTAAAACAGTTTTTATGGGATCATGTTTCCGGTACACGGGCAGAAGAAGTAATCAAGTTACGTTTGCTCAAAAACGACGAGTAATATAAAATAAAATGTTATTTTAATAATCTATTTTTAGAATATATTTCCATAGGCAGGAGAAATTGCAGACCTGAATAGATTAGCATAAATCTAATATTATGATAAGTGGAAGCAGTAACACTGAAAATTAAACTTATTACATTCCACGATACTACTTCTTGCTCTGGTGCAGTAATAGAGGTACAGTAATTATAACAAATTAAGCCGTAGCTATTTTCGCACTGTTTAAGTTAAGATTGCTTGATTTGTTTTATTTGAATGAATATATTTTGTGGAATTTTCTGAATACCTTGTGACTAGATACATCACACTCATTATTACTCTAGTAAGTGAAGTTATTACGATGAAGTAAATTACTGTGATCTTGTCACTTGGTGACATTCATTTGCTGCGCGATTCTCCTCTGTCGTGGCTGTTTAATGTGGAATCCGAGCCACGGAACGCCCTGTTTGTGTACATATGATCAAGTAGAACTCTAAACAAAAATCCTAGTAGTTGAGATCAAATACCTTGACCATTTTGTTAAGGATCACGACGTCGTATTAGTTAAAATATATATATAAAAATTACACAAATTTTCTCGGGAACAGTACAACTCACTTAATCGAATTATAAACTTAAGAACGTGAATGCTATCATTTGCAGTAAAAAAGAGGTTCCGAAGAAAGAATGTGTGGTAATTAAGGTACTAACACAGTGTAAGTACAACTAACGTATAGCACCGTATGACTCACGTACAACAACTCAATTGTTGTATTCTATTTGATTTAGTTGAATCAATACGTCTTACACAATAATGATATACAATATTTTGAAGTAAAGCTACTGTACTGTGCAATGTTTCCAATTGCATCATGTAACCGTACTTTGAGAAACGCAGTTTTGAGAAATTTTCAACAATATAGATATACACCGAATGTGAACGTTGCTCTTTCTGGTTAGCTTTTAATGTTTTAAAGCACCTTTTTTATCTTCCAAATTAAGATCCACTAATTTTTACGAGGTAAACCTCATAGAACAAAGAATTAATTTCGTTCTTTTTGGCCATATTGTTACAAATTTTTTTTAAACTGCTTTACGTCTCTTTTTAACATCGAGGATGGGGGGCAAGGATGGGGGCAAGGAATGGGAAGGAATTTGGCCATGGCCTTTTTGAAGGAAGCATCCCGGCATTCGCCTGGAGTGATTTGGGGAAACCATGGAAAACCCAAATCTGGATGCCCGGACGGGGATTCGAACCGCCGTCCTCCCGAATGCGAGGCGAGAACACTAACCGTTACACCGCCCCGCTCGGTTTGTTACAAATGAAACACCGGGCTGTCTCCATATACATGACAGCAGGAACACATTTTCGAACGAATGCTGCTGGAAGAAGTTTGTTTCATAGCCCCTGTTTAACAAAGATTGAGTTTCTTTGTGTGTTTAATAGCAAACCACTAGCTGTCACCTGCCATTATGTTTCGTGTTTAAGGAAATGGTTCCGCGAATGAAGTTACTTGTAGAAGCAATTATACACCTATCTGATCTCATCATTTCTGTAAAACTGCAGAAAAACAAAGAGCCAAGTTTTGTCAGATCATAACTTTACTGTGAATCATTGTGTCAGATTCTTTTTGCCTTAAGATATGTGTTGGTGAAATAACTGCTGTATCATTGGAAACCTTAAGAACTTAGAACCTCGCAAAATGTAAATTCATATTACATCAAACTTTGCTTTGTACTTTATCTCAACATTTACATAATTAAAAATTAAAATGACCTCTTTAACATTCATAGAAATGGCGATGGAACTTTAAAGGACAGGATCCGCGCCAGAAACGTCCGGCTTGTGGACGTCAGCGTAAAGGAATATGAAAACTGTTCTTAGCAGAGATAATGTTATGTGGCAGTAGGACGTTCCGCGGAACCGCTGTATTTCCATTTGTTCTACCGCATTTCCAGCGACATTATATTACCAAGCCAAATGCGCCCTGAAGGGGGGCAGAAATATTGGCCGGGCATTACGCGATGCGGTGAAAAGGTTTTCCTAACGTCCGAGAGTATATCCGCCCGGGACGAATAACCCTCCGAGAATAACGCGAATATTACGACCGGGAAGAAATGGAGCCCTGCACTGTGTGAAATCCGGGCACACGATGGCGGGAATCCTGCGTAGCATACGAGAGGAAGGCGTCCAAAAGCAGATTCCTGAGTCCACTCGAGTAGGATCTAAACGGTACCCCGGAGCTCTAAGATGTACACCTATGCTATCCATTTATCCAAGCCGTTTTAATCGAAATATAATATAAAATTGTGATTGTTAGGAGTTCCTCCCTTCCGATTGAAAAACTACAACCTTACGGAATCCCTTATTCCTCTGTGTGCCACACGTTCATAACTTCTGAAATCTTTGACTTTTAAATTTGTAACAGCGCATTACACATTTCCCATTAATCTTAACCAGATTATAAGCCAAAATTTTGGAACAATTATTGACATTAAAATAGATATAGACAGTTTAGGGGTGGTTAAGGGCAAAATTTTTCTTTAGTTTAATCGTCACGGGTGTCAATTGAGAGCTGGATACTAGTCAACTTCCAAATGTATGGATTTTTATTTTCAATCCACAACCTTTCGGCGAAAAATCATAAAAGAATCAAATTATTTTCCACCTCTCCTTTATTTCTATAAATAATGATAAAAAAATCTTTCAAAGTTTACAGTAATATATAACCTCCTTCAGTTTTACAGGAAAACTGTTGTAATCTTTCTCAAGTTCACGGATTTCTGAAAATAACTAAACCAGCAATTTTAGCTACTTCGATACATTGGAATATAACTTTTAAAACTTATAAAAATATTTTTGTGTTTGATTTATGCATGTCACCTAGAAAATAAATTTTCACAACAAAAATGAGCTCTAATTATATATTAATTCTTATAATAAAAATAATTCCGTGTGGTCGTAATGACCTGGTGACGGTATTTCTATTGGTTTCCGTCCCTGTCTTAGCCACCTTAACCTAATTCGGCAATCCTACGGGATACAGAGGACCTGTAGTTTAACGTGGAATCCGACCCACGGAAGCGTTCTCGAGTACTTCACATTACACAGCAAGCTATGGCAGAGGTGAAGGCCTGGTTAAAGGCCTACGAATATCCCCGCCGAGACAGGGATTCAAAGCGGGGACCTATCGATCTCCAGTCAGACGCCTTAACTGCTGAACCTTGGTACTGATCATAATTAATTCTTGTATTTTTCTTTTAGAGAATACAATTTAATAAAAAAATCTGTGAATGGAAATCTTAGCACACGCACTATAGTAGATGGCGCTCAACGGATTTTAACTTCTAAGGTAATTACATTTAGGTGAGTGGTTCGACAGGTTATACGCTACTTAAATTTGAGGTATCATGAAGTGAAAACTAGTGCGAGGTTATTGTATAGTCATTATATTAGTTTAGTGCCTTGAAATTCACATGTACAGGTACACAAGTTCTTTCAAACGAAATATACTGGTAGTTATTCGTTCGGTGATTGAAGTGAGGGAAGAAGCTTCTTGTATTGGCATATCTTTGTAACAGGCAGTCTGTGAATTAGGGCTTAAATCGGGAGTTTTGATATTTTAGTCTGTGAATGTTATGAGTTGCTCGAAGCAGGAGGACAGTGGTTACGTGAGACTTTCTGCTGACTCCCATTGCTTCTGCTGTGCGAAGCACGCATCATGTGTTTAGCACGTGATCGCTCATGTAAGAATCCCGGCGTAGCATCGGATGATGCTATTCTATTCCATTCTGTAACGATTCTGCCAGCAGCCATGTAAGAGGTAAGACTTGTGTCTTGTCTGTGTGCCTTTCGGCACTGGGCAAGCTATGCTTGCCCATAGTCTTGTCTCGCGTTAGTTAGTATTTGGTCAGTTAAAGTAGTTAGGTAAATTATTCAATCTGTGTAACCTAAATGAGTTGTTTGCCGTTGTTAGTAATAATGTTGTAATGCCTCGTGGTAATCCTATTTGGTAATGAAGTGTTATATTCGGGTTCGTTAATTATTCAGTCATTCGTGTAATAATTCATCGAAGCCATGTTTCAGTTACATTCGTATGAAGAAGCTAGTCATTCATTTAATAACAGTTTAGTATGTTGGTCACATTGTAACGATGCGTGCGTGTCAATTCCTTCCAGCATAATGTTAGACGGATTTGAGGATAAATGTATGATTAGGTTTTTACAATTAAAGTATGTTTAAATTATCAGTTGTGTCGCCTAGTCATTTACAGTCGTTAGGTTAGATCCCAAGTTATTTCAGATAATTATGTGGAAGAGTTTGTGATACATCGGCAAGCTATTATAAGTTAGAGCAGTTCGGGATCCCTGCTATACCAAAGATCGCCCTGGTGTCAAATATCCTTATCCTGACAAATAACATCTCGGTGCCCACAAGTAGTTAATCTGATATAGCCTGGAAGATAATCTAAAATCTTAAGATGCTTCTAAGAACAACTCCCAAATCAATCTAGACGCTCACAAGTGGACTGCAAGGCCATAATAACCCCCTTTATCACATAATAACCCCACGTTAGTAACATCTTCTTTACCTTCTATTTTAGATTAGTACATCAGGTAACTGGAAATATTCAGTACATAAATACATCAGTACAACCTGTAGCACAACGTTCGGCATGTGTGTGTTTCTCCGTTTTTACTTAGCCATATTGCTGTAACGTTTTGGAGACAGTGCACGAGAACATCAGTGAGATTATGTGTACGAAGAACTGAATATCTGGGTTCTTATGTATCTCTCCGGGTATCCGTTCTCTAAAATAACTATTACTCGTTTGTTTATATCAAGAATTTATGTTTTTAGGGGAAAATTTTCTGATGGTAACTGACAAATGTGTAAACATGAACAGGGTGTGATCTGAGTTGTTTTCTTATTAGACAAAAGTTTCAAGGCATTTCACTAAAGGCTAACACTAACTGTAACAGATTATTTGGTGGCAATACGCCATCGTTTAGCAGAGTGTTTTCAGTTAACCTACACGCAATATTGGACTGTTATGCAAAGGATTTAGTAAATAGAAAAATTATGGCTACGTTTAAAAACTTTTTTTTCTCTCATGACAATAATATTATTTTTTATTACATCCAATAAAACATTATTATCAAAACCAACACTTTTATAACAATACTAATGATCACATCAGGGCTTATAACCCAGATAGGATCATTGTTATGTTTTGTAGACTGTTATTGTACGTAAAAAATACTTTTTATTTAAACAATAACATTTTAAATGTGTACTAAGCTCTGCTGAATGCGGCTCCATTTATACTTTTATTTTCTCTCAATTTATTCTGATATTCCGTTTTTAACACTCAATAGACTGCTTCCATATGGAGTTCGAACAACATTTATTCTCTTTTGTGTACTTATATAACCGTTTGTTATATGTAATACAGTCCCAGAAGCATGGGAGCATTTCAGGCCACTCCATAATTCAATGATATCTCGATATTTCTTGTCTTTACGAGGTGATAGTGTTTGTGTCAAAGAACCAGCCAGTTACGAGAAAGATGGTCTTTTAAGAAAATATTATGATAAAAAATATACCAAAAGTGACTTTTTTTTTTACAATACACGTAGTTTTTAGCCGCAGGAATTCGACTATCTGCTACAATATTATGTAAAACATTCGAAAACTATATTAGGGTATTGCTACGTTGCATATGCGTTGATTCACTCCTCCAATTCCTCTGAATCTTTTCAATGAATGTGTTTGGACTTAAGAAAGGCGTTTGTCATATGTTAAAAGTACCCAACAGAAAAGCATTCTTCACTCCACAGCTTTCCTATCGCAACGGAATAAATTCCTTGAAAGTGCATAAACAAGTTATTATCCTCTGTTCTTTAGTAAATTTGATGCCGAGGTTCTACCTGCGAAAACAATTGAGAATTTCTGCCATTAGTTACGAAGTATAGTCAATGTAATAATCTGGTCGGTGAAAAATTGTTATATTGAGTTTGAGATTAACATTTCCTTTACATGAATATTATTTAAAGAAGCTCGAGTTTAAGTGAGGGAAGTATGTGTTGTAATATCTCTGGCGAGATAGTTATGTTTTTCTTGAGACATGAACTGGGTAACTGTACAGCCATATGGAAACACACTAAGCGATGTATGGAAGTTAGCAAATGGCTTGGAATTATAAGATAACAAATCCAATAATTCACAATAATTCAACAAAAGTTTCTGCTTAATACCACAAATTTACAAAGCCTTTCCAGAAGATAGACACCATTTGTGAGTAACATAAATATTGTGATTAAAACATGTTAAACACGAAAAGGAAGTAGGATACAGATTACTCAGTTGTTAAGTTTTACTGATAATTCCAGATTTTGCTGTACGTGATGTGGATACGGCACAGAACAGACATTTAAATTCTTTGCAGAGTTCCAGTGGAACGACGGTTGCTAAGATCATTTTTGAGCTCACTGTATTAATCAGGTGGCAATACAACATAACCTGAAAATAAGAACGAAACGCCTGGGATAGAGAATAGTTACAAGTGTATGGACTCCTGTGAGCTGTCACTTAGACCTTTTTATGGCTGTGTACCTCGTGGACGTCGTAGTCATCAGAAATGGGGAAGGATGAGGAGGGGAAGTAACAGAAAAGAATCCGGGAAAGGTGTTTTTTGAAGAAAGTATCGTGACATTCTTCTGTACTGGCTTACCGAAATCTTTGGAAACCAAAATTATGATTGTTGGACAAGCATTTGAACCTGAGTGTTCCGGAATGCCACGTCCGAGAGTAACCACGGAACCACGAGGCTGGCTCAGCAGTGAGGGGAGTTTCGTATTAATGGGAAAGGAGTCACCGGACCCTTCTTCGTGTTTTGCCAACAGCTAGTCCTGCAGCATTACGACAACATCATTCCCCAGGGAATGTTTTCTTGAATAATGAGCCATTCGTTGATAAGCGATATAATGTACTTTTTCAGATCTTCACCGTCATTCTACATAGTGCCGCCGAGCGCACTGGCTGAGTGGTAACGCACCTGCCTTGTATACGGGATGACGTGGGTTCAAATCCCAGATCGGCCATCCAGATTTTGGTTATCCATGGTTTCCCCAACTCCTTCCAGGTGAATATTTTTTTTACCTATAATTACATAGCCTAACACCTAAGAATATATTAGGCCCTATTTGCAAATTTCTACATGAAAATAAAAAAATTTACAAGTGCGCTAGCTGACAGTTGTTAGTATCAGTTTATGTTATCTGGCCTCTTAGGTCTGTAGAATGGTGCCAGGTGAATGCGTAGATTGTTCCTACAACAGACCACGGCCGAATTCCTTCCCATTCCTTGCCCCCAGTCCCTTCCCGCTTCAAATTTCTTCCATGCCGTAATTTCAGGGCCAATTGTGCACTTTTGTTAAATGAACAGTTAGGGTGACGAATAAAACGTATGATAATTTGAAACTATATGATTCACCGTTTCTGTTTATGAACGGACGGTACAACGCAAAGAGATGGAGATTTGAAATGAGTCAATATTGTTTATGACCCTACATTTGCTCCAGAAGTGACCTGTAATCTCTGGGTTTTTTCTGATAATTCCTTGAAACTGTTTATTTACAACGATTTTGTGAAGATACCGTCGGGGCGTTCACCTGGCGTGATTTTAAGTAACCACAGAAAAAAGAAATCGCGAGGCTTGATGAGGATTCGAACACGCGTCCTTTCAGTTGCCAGATCCTAACATTATAAGGTGACCCACAAGAGTGGGTGACTTCGGCAATGTTACGCTCTGCCTCTGCGCCACATTTTGGTCACGTTGAGTTTCGTGTTGCTAGCTGGTGGCTCGCAGCGCCAGTCGCCCAGTGCGGCGGAAGGTCGGAGCAGAGGGCCTGGTATCGGTCACGCACATCAGAAGCACTAATTTCCGTGCGACATCGGCTCTCAGTGAGCCAGACGAGCTAGTGCCAGAGATACCGGGATAATCCCATCTGGGGCGAGACGGGCGCCCAACCCGATTAGCTGGGAGCGTGCAGGGATTAGCGGCGGTCATCTGCAGCTCCCAGCGCTCGCGGAGCAGCAGGTGGAAACTCAACTAGCATCCGGCGGTAGTTCTCAAAACCCACTACGTCTGCCAGGTTATACTGTTGCTACTGTTCGATCTATTACAAAGGTAACGTCGAGAGGAAAAATGAACGCTTCTAACATTTTTTTATGTTTAAAATCGCGTAAAACTTCACAGCAGAGGTTCGAATCACGGCATGAAAACTACTTTAGTATCTTAAAGAGAGTCAGTTTCACCTGAGAGATTGTGCACAATCAGAAAGACCATTTGGCTCGACGAACGCCGTTTAAAAACTTCAGTTCCCTATAATTCATGTCAGTAAACACGGAGCTTCACTTTCATTCCATGGAAAAATTTATTGAGTGGGAATAAGTGCTACGAATATACGCTCCTACCCCATACAACTTCGCTTGTTTTTAGACCAAACTGCCTCTAAAAGGCTGGTAATGATTCCACTTAACTTAAACTTAACTTAGTCCACAACCCGAAGATTGGTTGGATCCTCCCGAAGGAGGTATACTAAGCCATTGTGTCAGAGTTAGGATTCCACTTAACAATACGAATAAATATATAACTTGCATCTTTAAATTCACGTTTAAAAATTACACGTTTCTTCCTAAATCCTAAACTAAGGGCTCCTAGACATTTTATTTCTTTCGAACTTTGCAAATATTCAAGAAAGAATGAAATGGTGCATCAACCGAAAAAAATCAAAATCAAGATCAAGATCAAGAAACAAGGTTTTCTGACAATGCTGTCCATGATTTCAAATCAAATATTTGTAACGTGCGAATAATTTATATTTCCTGACAAGACTCTTGTTCTTCAACAGAAGTGCGCAGGTCGCATTGGCCACTCCAGGTAATTCAAAAGATAAGAAGATACTGAGTTGGTAAGTATTTTTACCGAAGCTTGTCTACCAGAAACACGCCACTGATAAAGGCAGTCGTTTCCACGCTTCTAAACTTATGACTGGTAAAAGCATATGTCCTACAGTTCTCTTCCCTCGAACTATTCTCACGTTCGACGCTTTTAATCCATCGCTCCCATCCCATGAATAACGACTCTACAGCGCTCAATGAATAGTTAAATGTTTCATGTCGAGGGAAATTTCCAGAAACCGTTACATGACCAGGAGTGTAGGAAATATGTAGGTAACAGTTATCCTGGAGAGATGGCATACGGTTATTTTGATGCTGGACCTTTCTTATAATGAGGAAATTAAGAATTGTGGTTTCTTAGAACGTATATTCCAGGATTAGGCCTTAAGTGACTCTTATTCAGTTTACATTCTTACTACGAACAATATATTTCATTCAAGAGCCACATTCTTACTATAATCCAACAGCAAAAATAACAAACTTTTGACTGGCGTAGTTGATAGGATTGTAAGAGGAAATGAAACTGACTGTTTGCAATCACACTTTATTTAAGTAAAGTAAATCTATTTATATTTCTGTTCAGATCCCTTACCTGAGTTAACGAGGATGTATTTATGTGAATGTATGTATTGTATACAGTGTTCTTCTCTGAAGCAATTTCTCTTAGGCTCTGACACCTTTAACCAAATGCATCTGGTCATCAGTTCACATTTGTTTGTATTCATTTCCGCGGAGGCAGATTGCGCGAATAATTAAATTTGAAGGAATATTTATCTCTACAAACTGAATTTCGGGAGTAACTGTACTGTATTTGAACGTATTAATCTCGCTTTTCATCTTGATACCTCCAAGTACGGATGATCCTGTGTGACTGTGGTGATTCAGAGAACGCCCACTACGCCAGTGTTACTTACCCAACCAACATTTGTAACATCACATTCTCAATTCAGGAACCTAGGAGCAAATGAAATTCCGTGAACATAAACAGACTGGCAACTGGTGTGGCGTACCTTAAAGTACGGAGCACAGGTCTCTGTTAGCTATTTGCCGATAGAGTGTTGTGGTTGCGTCGAGTTTATAGGGCTTTCACGTTTAACAACGGTAGCCGCTGCAAAACATTTACAGCTGCCCCTAACTGCCTGCAATATGCCAGCGTAGAAAGCAGAACTGTTTGCGGAGCTTTAGGCTGCAAATTGAGACGGCTGGCTGCTACTCTGTTTTACTCCGACACGCGGTTGGCTTAATCGGTACACATCACGTGTTGTTGGTGGTTTCCTGTTTATGCTGTTCCAATATTTCCCTCGCTATCAGCAGAGGGTTAAGTTTTAATGATTAAGGTTGCTAAAAACGTAAGTGGCAGACCACAAATGTTGAGCTTCATAGTCGATATCCTGAATTCGGAATAAGTGGAAAACCTATAGGTTTTTTCCACGTATTATGTTGTCGAAGAAAAATACTGACCAGAAAGAATTTAATTATATCTTCAGGTTCTGATGTGCCATAAAGAGCAAACTACTCTTCAAATCGTTTAAGTAAATGGCGATCGACATAATTTCATGGATTTCGCCATTGAGTGTACTAGTCACTGGACTTTCAGTGATGTCTGAATTTCCATTATATAATAATTTTTCTTGTCTGCGAAAGTACAGAAAATACACGTCAGACTCGACGGTAACGCGAGAGTACCGGAAATTGAAAGTAACAAAACACTTAAAACATCTGATAAAGATTTTCAGTCAATAAGTTCTTGTTTTCATTCTGTGAACAACGAGATGTTTGCTCATAAAAAAGATTTGCTTTTGTGAGATGTTATTACGTTACTTTTATATAAAAATTTCGTCTTTCTTTAATGTCCTTAATTTAAAGACTCATAACGTCAACACTGATGAGATTTAATTAATTTTTAGTTCGTTGGCATGAAGAACATCACATTGTAGCTTAGGAGGCCATTCATGGTCCAGATATTAATAATTTAACGTCGATACATTAACTAGCGTAACCAATATGCGAAACATCGGCATCTAGACCAAGTAACACCAAGAGGGCGCCACGCCCAGAAACAAATCACGAGTATAGAACACAGCACTTCTCGTTACGGTTTTTACACGATTTTCCGTAATCGTCGAGGTGAATTCTTGACTGCGACCAATCGCCGTTTATGTAAAATATGAGTATCGTGGAAAAATTAAGGCAAAATGAACTAGCAAAAACTTACACGGCTTAAAATGAAATAGCTATATTTAAGTTTTCCTCTTTTAACTTGTCAGTTTGGCCTGAAACTCGGCGGTGAGGGATTACACCACACGTGAAGTATACGGTAAGTGGCGTACAGAGGTCAGCAGAAGACTAGGTGGCGGAAGGCGAAGTGTTGGCGGGTAGAGCTTAGCAACATGGACAGAAACCCATACCGCAGATGCTACTTTCGGCAATTACTACCCATGTAGTGAGATTAGAAAATTTAGACACGTGAGGTTGCCAAATAAGCTCGACTTTGAAAATTGATTTTTCTAACTTTTATATCGTTCACTATGGAAATTTTATTTGTTTTTAATATTAGTTTGAATATCTAGCTTAAATAGGGTAGGAAATATTTTTAGTGGTTTCAGTGATATTAGGGTTAATTTTCGAAAGGAAGCTGTCACACGTCACTGCATATCTTTGCAGTTGATGAAATGTCTATGCCTTGTTCCAGTAACTTTCTAATTGGTTTTTGGGCTGCAAAATCGATTAAGTGGTTTGGATTTAATACCAAATAGTAAGGATTGTAGGTAAAGAAAGGAAAGCATTCCAGCAGAAGACAAATAATGCATAAATAACTGATACTTCAATTGTTTCCTTCTCCTGTTATTTTTCTCACAGTAAGTGACTATCAGAATTACAGTGGGGCGAGTTCCTTGCTACAGCGGTGTAATAAGCCTTTACAACCTGAGAACATGTTCTGGAACTGAAAACATGCACCAATCAGTTAAATTGAACAACTGTGGTGAGTAGCTGTCAATTAGACCTTAAAATCTCTCAGGATGGGTGTAGGAAATATATCTGGCCGGAGACGTAGTGAAAATGTTTCAAGTGTGATAATAAAGTGAATTAGCTCTGGCTTCAACGCATAGACAACTGCTGAGTTTCCTCCATAAGAACAGTGAATCGGTGTTTAGGAGGAGATTACGGAATCTCACGCACGCCATGATCTCTCGATATTATACATAACAATATTGGGAACATGCACATGGGTTTAGGGAAGGACGAGAAATGATCTATAAGTTACAATTAATTTGTCTTCAGGATACTTACGGAGTCACCGTGAATCCAAACTAATACAGTTTCAAAACACCAACTGTTTCGAATCATTGCTCTCAATTTCACATTAACGCCAACGTGTTTTAAATTATAGAGATAAATATACATTCTGTGTCTAAAGCAACCATCCCTGTAAGGGACTATTGTGTGCAGACACCTTCAAAGGATCGAACAGGTTGAGCAGATGGCATGTGGCACGAGTACAGAGCACGTGAGCTGCCTTCCCGTTAGTGAGACCTCGAAAACAAGCACACCGAGCCGAGAAGACGAAAAGTTAGAGGAGACAGCAAAAATTATGCACCAGTCGGGCACAGATATATTTTGCCTCGCATTCTTCTGACGCAGGAAAAAAAAGAAGAACACAAAAAATGTTGGAAGGAAATCCATAATTGGAGGCGACAGCTGCAGAAAGTTCTCTCTAACTTGGCGATGAGACAGACAACAACAAAAAATGATAATAAGAACAGCGAATAGGGCGAGGGAACAGAGGAGAGACACGCAGTCGGGCGGCGGTATTGACTGGCGCTTAAATTGTTTCTGCGAGCGTTGCTGGTCCCGTCGTAATCAACACGCGCACATCAATTTGCCGCCGTGTAAGGACCGTGTCCTTTGTCTGTCGATGGCCGTCGATCGACTTCGATTGGTGCCGACGCTTAATTAACGTGTTGCTCGCTGAGGAGGCGGCCCAAGCACCGCGTGAAATACGACCCCGGCCCAGGTCACGTCGGCCTCGGAACAGATCGGCTGCCCCCACAGAACAGCGCGACGCGTCAACGGCCTGCGTTATCGACCAATCAGTTTCAAAGGTATTACCAATTTTTTTTTAAGTTACGGCTTTACGCCTCATCGACGGCTAAGGTCATTAGAGGCGGGATGGGACTGGGGACAAGGAACTGGAAGGAATTCGGCCATGGCATTTATGAAGGAAGCATCCCGGCATTCGCCTGGAGTGATTTGGGGAAACCATGGAAAACCCAAATCTGGATGCCCGGACGGGGATTCGAACCCGCATCCTCACGAATGCGAGGCCAGAACGTTAACCATTCACCCACCACGCTCGGCATTAGCAAATTAAAGAGCGGTCTTGTGGCTCAGTGGTTAAGGCGCCTGACTTGAGATCGAAAGTTCCCCGGTTCGAATCCCTGTCTCAGCGGGGATTACGCGTAACCTGTCCTTCACCTCTGGCACAGCTTGCTGTGTAATGTGATGTACGCCAGAGCGCTTCCGTGGTTCGGATTCCACGTTAAGTTGTAGGTTCCCTGTACCCGGCAGGATTCCCGGGTTAGGTTAAGCTGGCTACGACATGGGTGGAATGTGCAGCCAATAGAAACCCTGTCACTAGGTCATTACGGCCACACGGAATAATTATTATTCCAGAGTAAACATACTTACTACCTGCAAATTAGCATCTACTGCTAATTATTTTAATTCATACTACACATCATCCCTTCAGATTTTTAATAAATAGTTTTAAACTTTAGATTTTGTTGCTAACGAAGTGATTAGAAGAGTGACAAAAATGTATGCTGGAACCTTCTTCAGTATGCAGTTTACGAAATGATTAATGGGAACGTATTTTTCAGTTAGTCAAACTAGCTCAGTTACTGCTAATTTTTGGTTTTAAATTTTGATAGTTGTGGATAATAATTTGCCCACCAAACAGTTAAAGTTGGAACCATATCTCAACGAATATGGATCAAACGATGATTAAACATTTTTCTTGCTTCATCATTAGTAGAACACAATCCACTAACAAGATCTAAGGACATCTAATACCAAATTCCTTCCTGTATTATTGATTCTATTTGAATCAACTTCTAAAATTAAATACAAATTATTCTTTAAACTCTTAATTTTAATGGGCTTATGTTACTGTATCATTTTAATTAATCTGTTTATCACGTCGCATCTAATGACCTCGACGTCGACGAGGTGTAAATCATAAGCAAAAAAGAAAATAACACGACACAATAACATTCTGCTATATAATCAGTATAATGGCTTTTCACAATATCCATTTTTATAATCTAGGTAACGGGGTCCATATATTAAAAAAATTAAAATTATGGTCATCTATATCCACAGTATGCAAGATTTCCACATTAATTCAACTACTGTTTTCCATCGCCTTTCTTCATAAAATCTTTTGGGCTTTTACTTCACTAATGGAGCATCTACAGTACCAACGCGTACTAATTCATCGTTGAAAGGCTCCACCTAATTTTGTTTTATTTACGTAACGTGATGACAAATCTTAACGGTGATCCAGTGCTGTCCAGTGTAGTTCTTCCGATTTCACTTGCGTGGCAGCAGCAATCTGAACCCTGCGTCTTTTGGACCGTTAGGCCGCTGTAACTTTGATAAAAAGTTTACAGTAGCTACACTCACTAACAAATCGTCCTTCAAGCATAAAATCGTCGCATACTACACTTTTTTCTGAAACAAAAAAAAGTTGTTATATTTGTTGTGCCCTCATATGTTGACGTTTTTGAAAAGAAACAAGGTACTAAAATTTAAATGAGGGAGAACTATAAAAACAGGAACCCACTCGGCATTCATTCTGATTTTTCAAGTGAAGTTTGTCAAATTCAGGAAGTACTGTTGGAAGTAAGTTGGTAGCAACCATGTAATAAATTTGTACTTATAAATAATTTTCTCGGGTGACTAGCCGAGTTATATGAATGTTATAGTTACACGATATTTCGGCGCACCCGAGAAAATTATTTATATTTGCAACGCCGAGAAAAACTACGTAATTATGAAATTTGTACTTAACTAGCTAGGAGTTGGGAAAAGTCAGAAACATTCAAGGACACCATGATTGTCAGGGGTACAGATTTGTAAAACATTTCTTGTCACAACTTGTTTAATTCTATGATAAATTTAAAATCCGTACACGTGACTCAGTAACGATTCTATGATAAAAATACACGTTCCTAAATTTAATAAACTTTTTGCTATTCGAGGACGCTGCAACGACGAACTGGCTCAGCTCTATGGTTGTTTTCGTTACTTGGAGAACTCTGCGAATTCAGCGCTGTTTATTAGTGGGTTTATTAGTGCTCATTACTCTCCGAAACCTTTGAATGTTAGTGTACATCTTCTGACATTCGCCTCTGCCTGCAGTGGATTTTTATTGTCAGTCTCTGCTGGGAAGTTCTTTGACTATCAATGAATCTCAACGTATCAAAATGTCCCCCAGTAAAGGCTCCTTGAGTAAGCAACGACATTACTGTTCCTATAGCATTGAGTGTCGAGAATCTGGAAGTGCCTAACGTCTAGCTTTACACAGGGGATACCCACTGAACGTGACAAGTCCTTCCGAGTGAAGTTACTGGATAAACCTTTACTCTCTGTGTATAGTGTCTTGGGGGAGCTTTTAAGCAATCTTCAACGCATTCATCATGTGGTGTCATTTTACCGGCAATTCAGATCGCAATGATTGACGCAGGTGATAATAGAATATTCCCCGATTTCAAATGAAGCAATACGTTTAACGAGAAAGTTAATGCTTTAATGCAAACTTGAGTGCCATACGAGACGAATCTGTATTCAATAGTCTTGCAGTCACAGAATTATAAATTTATTTGGAACAGGGATTGTTCCTCGTAAGGGAGTCACAAAATATCCGAAGGACATTGTTGATGGCTCCGACCTGATCGCCGAAAGGCTGTAATTGAGGACATGAGATTTGTGTTTGGATTCGTTTTCCCGCTTACAACGAAAACCAACTGTAGAGTAATTCTTATCAACTACACAACTCCAGTCGCAGCATGGCAACAAGGCTTTGTAAAAAAAATGATGCTTGTTTGTTTCATATCACGCAATCGGAAAGTAAAACTGAAGATCTCACGCTTCTGTAAAAATTCCAGATATATAATTTATATCAATCAAATCAATTAACCTATTTCGAAAGTCGTAATAAACCATGAGCAGTAATTTTAATCATTTATTGTTTTTAATTTAAGGGCCTGTATCTTACCACCTAGAGCAGAGACTGTTCCCTCTAAGACTCGGGAATACTACCACTAAACCGACACTCCTGATACATGATATGGTATCACACCATAACTGGCACCAACTTCACAATCTTAACGTTTGTAAAAAGTCACATCGAATGTCGCAGCAGTTAGTGGTCGATGCGATAATCTGGTCGTGCATTAGCGTTGGGAATGGATGGTTTCAAGTAAGTTTTGTGTTCATCCTGTATGAGTCCCTATTACGAGTGATTCCGAATACTTGATATGAAACATAAAACCATAATTAGCAAAATGGAAAACAAGCATCTGTTTGTGTAGCTAAGTCAGGCAGAATAGATTTTATTGTTAAAGAATGTTTGATTCACGGTGCTGATTTCTGAAATTCTTGATCACATCAACAATTTACTTTATCTATTATTTTATTTTGTAGTTATAAATAAATTTTAATAATATCAAGGAAACTTCTGTTTGTCTGTACGACGAATGGCCTACAAATTTTAATTAAATCTAATGTAAGACCGTCGTATGCCTCGCTAATAATTTTTAATTTTTGCTATTTTTTGCGTATGGTTACAATAAACTTTGCAAGAGTATACCACCGGATTATTTTGTATGAAGATACTTCGACAGCTACCATCTAGGCCAAAGCAGATGCGTATACACTAGAAGACGGTGGAACTAGCTGACGATATATCGCATTTTTACAACATAATGCGAAGATACACACGTAATAAATAATTGGAAGAAAAGTTATAATTTACTAACGAAGAAAAAACCTGAGAATAAACACACGTGGACAGACTCGATTACCGTTTCAAGAATGTAGAGAACTGTGTGTGTAATGTACTCGTGCTCGTATATTCGGCTCACCCAGTTTGCAGGAGACTTAAGTGGGTAGCGCGCAGGGCCTTCAAGACGACAGTCGTTAAGATAAGTGACGGTTGTTAGAGCGAGGCAAGTGACTGTGTACTGCTCGGTAGCCGCTAACGACCCGACAGGGGCGCGGGGCGGGAGCCACATTTTCCTGGTCGCCCCATCAATAATGTATGAGCCGTCACACCGCCACTGAGTCGCGCGCGCCGTGCAAATGAAGGACGGCGCCTGCGCACACAAATTATTTTCGGTACTTATGCGGCAGGTGTCTGCGTCTAAGCGTGATCGGAAATTCAGATCGCGGTTTAATTTTGATTAACAAGGCTTTGAATGATAATTTTTTCGCCACATTGGCACAATAGGAAGAACGGAAGACTATGGGATCAAGACCTTAGTTTCTTTCAACCATAACTTGAAACAAAATTACGACAGCTAGCCATAAAGACTTTTGCATTAAACGGCAAATAATTATGATAGAATATACCGAAGTAAATCATTGGCAGAGTGGTGCCAAAGTGTTGTCTTCCGTAGCTTAACACACGCTGTCACCTTTCATAGCCTCCAAATTTCATTTATAAGATTCACTAACTCAAATCTTACAGAAAAAACTTGATGAATTTCACCATGCAGCATATATCTACGCAATGCTACCACACGTGAATTATGATTTTAAATTTTAGAGGATCGCCTTCATATAACTCTTTAGGCCTATGCACAATATTGCCAAATATTCGCACATCATAAAACGAATGGGTACGATTAATGTTGTATTTTGGAGAAAGAAATTTGTCATGTGATTTAATATTTGCGTAAAGGAGAGATGTTGCCAAAGGACGTTTATAAAGATACGGAGGGAGAAACACGAGAGATTTCCCCTGCCCACAACAAAGGAAAAAAGGATTGCTTCTGAATGTTTAGGGGGAAGAACCAGCACTGAAGATGAACCTTGCGTAGAAATGCCAGGAAAATGTGGAGTTCGCAAAACAGACAAAGGGATAATAACGCAGTAAAATGAGGCGGTATTCCAAGAGCAGCTTTACGTTCTACACGAACAAACTGTATGAACGTGACAGAGTTTTCCGCGTATTTGGTGGTGAAACTTGGCAGTGAGGAGGCAGGTGCTAGCGGAAAATTTACTCCTCTCTGAAACCAGTCCTGGAGATTCACTTGGATTATTTGTAACATTGAGTAAGTATAGATGACATCATTTTACCCCGGAATCATAGCAACTCTCAAGGAAATTGTTATTTGGTATTTCTGTAAACATTCTGCTTCTGGATTTTCCGCAAGAGGAGCCTACTGTTCTAGCCTTTTGAAGCATTTGTGAAGAACTGACAACGGTAAAAGAAGAAGCAAGTGGTGAATGAATTGCGCTATTATTATGGCTAAAGATAAAATACTGGAATATTCTTTTCACAAAGAAATATTCTTTAGACAAACTTATTAAGAAATCTCTTTGCTTGCTGTTCCTCCACTCAAACGAAATCACAGCCAAAATCTAGTTCGGTTAATAATTATAAGATGCGTCAGTATATACTAGAACTAGTCAGTAACCGTCATTAATTTACCAGGAGAACTGGGAAAACGGTAGAACATTACTTTTACTCACTTAAACATGTTTGTGCATGGCTACATATCAATGTGGTTAACCCTTTTGACAAATGTGGAATCGTGCGTTGAGCTATATCCAGCGATACGGTATTTTAGAAATAAATTAATTTTTACCATGGGCAAATTGTCGCAAGTTGTCATTTACCCTAAATAATTTCCGTGTACATGAGTTCTGCGTTATTTTTTTAACTGAATTGTGATACTTTGGTTTGAAATTAGACATTATTTCGTCTTTAACGATTAGGAAAATCACTTAAATCGAGATTAAGAAGAAACTGTTTTTTTCGCAGTGGAAAAAACCCATTTTTATTCATTTTTTTCTAACGTCGAGTTTCTTCGGAGAATAAGGAACTAAGTGAATTTTACTCTGTATATTGCCCATAAACCGATATCTTTGATCGCTAAGCCGTTGGCGCTGTATCGCTTCTGGTATAACGTGTTAAGAGCTCTATAAAACTGGTACATTATTTCAAACGTTAAAAAATTGAACAAGATAGATACAGAACAAAGAATAGGATTCAACTATAGAACTGTATATTTCACAATAAACACTTGCATATTATTATCTTGTAATATCGGAAGTAATAGATCATAGATTTTGATTTACAAAATATTCTAATAGCTACATCACCAAATAATAAGTGTAATTGAATATCCAAATTTTCGTTGCATCATTTGAGTCAAGATTGACAATGTTGTAAGGAAAGAAAAACTTACATCAGGAATCAGATACGGAAAAAACTTATTTCTTTTGTACTCATTTTGATTACAAACCAAATTGTAAATAGCTTACAGGATACGTGGGAACCCAAAATAGATAAAAATTTCTTCCACACCTTTTTTCGCTGATAACTTAGTCAATATCAAAAAAGATGAAGATAATTTTCAAATAAAGTTACGTACTTAGTGTAGTAACATAAAAATGGAATATGGTTACTAACACCAAAAAGAAAATACTATGATAGTGACAACAATATGCAAATAGGAAATAAATGAAACATAACATAAGTTAACCATTAAAATTACTAAGTACTCCCAATAACTGACAGTGACAGTTTGTACCAAGAGGTAAAAGGTGATACAATTGCCGTACTAAGAATATTAGGTATAATAACAACATGGTAAGTAACAATATACAAGTAACAAAGTAAAAATATACAAAGCCACTATAGTACCTGTTTTGATCAACGGTGTGAAACATAGAGACGAAAAAATAAAAACGAAAGAGCTGTTAGAAAAGTGTGAAATGAAAATAGTAAGAGCAATAAAGGGAAAAAACTGAAGGATAGGATAGGGAATAAATATTGTGTGAAAATACAAGAACAAAGAACGGAAATAGGCAGCCCTCTGTCACCCATCCTAGGGGTCTTGTTTATGGAAAAATATGAAAAGAAAGCCATTGCGACTGCAAGGAATAAACCGTCCATTTGGCTCAGATATGTAGCCGTTGTGAAATGGCCCCATGGGGAAGAAGATTGGATCCGGTTACTGGATGACATTAATAATATCCACACCAAAATCAAGTTTACAATGGAAAACGGACAGTTGGCTTTCCTAAATGTAAGGAGGCATGATTGGACACGTGGTATTCAGAAAACCAACGCTTACAGACAGGTATCTACACATTTTGTCACATCATCACCCAGCACAAAAACGAGCCTTTATTAAAACGTGTTCTGTAGAGCACAAAGAGTGGCGGACAAGGATACAACGAAAGAGAGCATTTTAAACGAGCACAGAAACTAAATGGGTATGGGTATAATTTGATAACAAATGCAATGACCATCAATCAGAAGAAAAACTGTCCTAGTGAAGAGCAAATACAAAAAGCCGTGGTGAAATACGTGAAAGGTCTCACCGAAAAAATTAAGCAGTGGAATCCACGAAGTACCCTGTGATTGCGGCAAGATCTACGTAAATGAAACCAAACAAGCCATAGCAGTGAGGATGCGTGAACATATGAGTTATACTCGTCTGAGACATTCCACGAATTCAGCTTTTGCCGAACACTAACTGGAGGAAAAATATTAAATACTGTGGGAAAGCACAAGAGTGCTGGCTAGAACCGAAGGTTATCTACAAAGAAAAGTAAGAGAGGCTCTCGAGATATACAAACAGCCAAACAGCTTTAACAAAGATGGCGGCTATGATCTTGGTCAAGCATGGAAATGAGTGTTAAAGCAATAAATATTTCTGTGTCCATAGACATTAAATCGCAAACATCATATCTCTGGATAATCGATATTTGCTAGATATTCGATGGTCTCCACAGTAGAAATACGAGAACAACAGGACACAACGCTAGTCTCCAGCAGATTCAGGGGGGGGGGGGGGGTAAGTCCCCCAAAGACGAACATGAAGCATATGATCCTTTTTGACGCATAGTTAGCAGATATTATAAATTGTTATCATAGCTCAGATATATTATAGTTGTTAAAATACTGAATCCATTATTACTCGTGTTTTCAAATAAATCCTTTGTGTATTCTGAAATGTTTCAACTGAGTTTATTTTGTCGAGCATCAGAAGAATTCAGTGACCCAACTCGGTATGGGATCCTTTGCTTGTGGCACTACAGACTAAATTGGTAACGATACCGACCTTGAAACGCTGCATTACATGAAAGGGTGTTTATGACATCACAGACGAAGTACTGAATCAAATTATCTCCAAAATGCCTATGGTTACGTTGTGGCAGACATCGCTTTCAGAAGGAGCTCTTTGAAAATGCTCTATTCAGCCTTTACACGCGAACTATTGGCATTTGAATATTTATATAAATCTGTAAAGGCAGGCGAATACGGAACCAACCCCTGCAAGCCTTCCCCCAACCCCCGATTCTCTTGAGCAATGCGCTCAACCCCAAATTGCTTCCAGGAGCGGCTGGCTCACAAATACTTCATACCAATTAATGAACATGTCGGAAGCACGTCCCGAGAGCTGGCATGTTAATTCAGCGCGCCAACTTCCCGCTTAGCGGCTGCTCCTAATTGGCGTGGCAACTGCGCATGCGCGACACCTGGCGTGACGTCAGAGCCGCCTCAGTACTTCACCTCAGGTGGCTAACAAAACCTCTATAAGCACGCTGGTTACAAGCGGGTCACAAGTTTCTGTCAATGAATATACTTTTTTTTTTTTAAAGGTGACAATTAAATTGTTAAACTTTTATACTACAACCCATCTCAATCAATTCTCGTCTTCCTCTATGTATCTTGTCAGTGCATTCAAAATTTTCCTATAAACTGTGTACATCCTATTGCTATTTAATTCTTTTCGTTTGCTTGCCACAAATATTCATTCCAGGCCAGTTTTTCAAAGGTTGCAAAGATGTATAGTATGAATAAGGATTTCGAAGAGAAAGGAGAACTTGAATACATATGATGGATATATCACACACAAGGAGTGAAAAGAAGAAATAATATTCAAATATGGTATTCAGATGAAAAATTAATTCTGTTATAGTTATATCCTACTGCGTTTCTGTCAACAGTTATGCAATGCGCTTGAAGTTCTTTCATTTCTTTTCCACCCATTGTAGCTACTAAGGACTGCGTAGACATTAGCTACCTGTTTGCACGGGTAACTAGTGTGAATCAAGATGGGTGGGGGAAGGATGAGGTTCCTTCCACAGTTACCCCCAATTCTATTCGTTTATCCCAAAGGTTGAATGTTTGTGTATTAATCTGTCAATGATACACGTAGACTCTGTTCTGGATGTCAATTATATTTTTTGTATGAAATGTGTAGTTCATGAGGCGGAGGTAAGCGACCGTCCCAGCATTTGGCTAGGTGATTGCGGAGACCGCCTAAAGATCGGACTCAGGGTGGCCAGTACTCAAGGTCAAGGACTCGAATATGGTCCCGTTGTACACCTCTGATCTTGGGTGGCGGCGCCTTAACGTGCTGGGTCACTCTGCGGGCAATTCCTTTAATCCCCTTACAGAAACAAATAGAACTTCTGTTCGAGTTTTGTGTATATTACAGTGACGTGGTTGTGTAAATTCTGGTAATGGCCAGAAACCTAAAGGTAAAAATGTTAGCAGTTAAATGGAAAACTGGTTAGAAATTAAAACATTCTTTTGTGGTAACCTGTATCAATAAAAAAGTGTACTTGCTGCCCGTATTAGATTATTTAGACCAGGGGTGGCCAACCCGAGGGCCTTGAATATTTTTGCGGCCCGCGAGATTCATCACACTTCTACAAATTATATTTATTTTATAATGCCCAAAGTAGTTAAAACCAATGTATTAAAAACAAAATACATTATTTAAGCATCTATACATTTAAAAAAATTACTGTCGAAATTATGAAAAAAATTATTTAAAAATAATTAATTTGCGATTATATGACAGATATTACCTGTTTCATTTATGAGTTTACAGTTAGGAGTTCGCAGAATAATTAAATTATATTCACTCCAAAAAACGTCTATTGTGGATCGAAATCTAATATGGGTATAAATAATTTTATATGCGGCCCGCGGACTTATGATACATTTCCAAAGTGGCCCGCCAGGTCATTTGGGTTGGCACCCCTGATTTAGACAACCTGAAACAAGTGACTTGATTCGATAGCCAAAGGTATATTGAGAATCGTATATCTTGCCATTATGACGTATACAGTTTTTCCAGTGGTGCCGAAATAAAACACTACTAGCGCAAGGAGAAAAACTTTCTAATTTGACGTATATTCTCATTAAACTCTGTTTACTTCTACGATATATGAATGAATCAACATCCCTCTAACATCTTAAGATCAGTTTCAAACTGTATTAAATTCTCTTCTTACAAAGTGAGCAAATACTGAGGCTATAATTAAAATTTTCGGAAAGCGACTACGTAATACAAATAATGTTCTCACGTACAAGTTTATCGCTAGAGCAATGTTGGTTTCTGAGACGCGGTTCCTAGCAGGTTGGCAGGTGCCCCTTCCCACGGCCGGTTAGGCTAATCCGCACTGCAGTGCCCCGTGGCCACAACACGGCCCGGTGTCTCGACGTCACAGACAGCTCGGCCGGGCGAGGTTTCTTGTCTACCACGCTGGCGCCTGACATTAGACACGCTGCATTCCAACAGCTCTAAATACCTCGTCCAAATCAATAACCGTTTAACTGATTCTGACTGAAAATGAAAGGGCTTCCTTCGGCAGACATGCCTTTCGTTATGATAAGGCGGTTTTGAACCTATAGATAACCAACAATAAGTGATACGTTTCTACTACTGAAAATTAAATAGAACAAAAGTAAAGTGCTGAGTATTTATAGTTTCTTAATCATTCATCGTGGGTAAGGTGGTAACGCTTCGTCTTTGGATTAGGGAAGACGTGGATTCGACTCCCTATCCAACCATCCACATTTAAATTTTCAATGTACTATAGTTTTCAGAAACCACTGCAGGTGAATGTCGAGAGGGTTTCTTCCTCTCATAGATATTGTGGCCATGACATTAAGTAGCTCATAAGACCCATTTACATTAGTTTCTGCTGATTAAAAGATTCCTGTATGAATATTGGTCTCAGGAGGAACCAACCTTTCAATAATGTCAAATATTTCTTTTCATACTGGAAGTAAGCTAGAACGATGCGTTGGTTGGGATTTTACACAAAGTTAGACGTCCTTTTCGTTTACCGCGTTGCTGGAATATGTTAGCATGTTACGATATAGGTGGTTTGCGCAGCCTGCAGAAATTAAGGCAGTAGGTTCTCACTCAGTGTTTGCTCTCTGTACTATCTATTTCTTACACAGGTACAGGGACCATTCGATACTGATTATTGGTTACTATATTGACTTCAGGAATGAGTTCGTATAGTATTCACTTATTACAGACTGGATTGTGTTTTATGAGTGCAATATCTTCTAATGTGTTTTAGGTATTGTAATGAAAGCCATAACCAGCATCCGGAATTCTTTTTCTAATTTCCCAAAAGTTTGTTCGAGCAGGTTAAAGTTACGCCACTCTGGACACGAAGCAATACCTGTGGTCAATGTTATAATTCAGCCATCACGATTAAGGTTTTTAAATAGATTTCCTTTTTGGGACAGGAGAATGCTGGGAGGGTGCTAATGTCAAGGCACGGAAACACACGTAACAACCCACAAGGCTAATAGCATTTATAACCATATGAAAAATCTGAATGCTCTTCTCCTAGGTTAGATCAACTTTAATAACCCCTGAGTTGTCAAAATGACGTTAAGCCTTCAAGAAATGCTCTTTATGACGTAAAAATGCCAATTTTTAAATTTTACTTCGGATTGTTTGTGATGGCTCAGAGTGTGTGCGTGGTGGCTGAGGCTTACCTTGGGCGCCCCTATCTCGCGGGTCGATATGCCCATCTTCTCGTGGTGTCGGAGCTGCACCGGGTAGATGATCTGGTAGTAGTGCGCGCCGATGTTCCGCACCAGCTCCTGGTTCTGCCGGAACTCGCGAAGCAGTCGCTCCACCTCACCTGCAAACATCAACACACCTTACTCAGCACAGAACATGACTCGAGTAGGAGATACCGATACGCTTAACTTAGGAAATTGTGTCAGTTGTCATTCTGGTCCTGTCCGCGCGTCGTCATAACCACAACTTCTACTAGTATTGCCGTTCAAAATTCATAGATTCTTTTTTTTTTTTGTAATTGCTTTACGTCTCTTTTTAACATCGAGGTCTTTAGAGACGGGAAAGGATGGGGGCAAGGATGGGGGGCAAGGATGGGGGGCAAGGATGGGGGGCAAGGATGGGGGCAAGGAATGGGAAGGAATTCGGCCATGGTCTTTTGAAGGAAGCATCCCGGCATTTGCCTGGAGTGATTTGGGGAAACCATGGAAAACCCAAATCTGGATGCCCGGACGAGGATTCGAACCGCCGTCCTCCCGAATGCGAGGCGAGAACGCTAACCGTTACACCGCCCCGCTCGGTTTCATAAATTCTATTACCCGTGTACAAATACATTCACTGTATTGTGATCTAAATTTGACTTACTGAAATATTTACGTGTGTCTGATATAGTGACATCAGTAATGAAAGCAAATAATACTTAATATATTAATTTAAACACAGTACATGCATTTATTTCAGTATTTCGGAAAATCATTTCTTCGAGTACATAATATTCAGTGACTTGAAATGTCTACATCGAATATGAATATCTTGTAATCCCGTCAAAAATAACCTGTTGAATGCAGTGTTTTAGCAATTCGTGTCTTCACTAGCCAAGTACATTTTTCATCATACAACGCTCATAATCTAGAAAATGATTTAATGTGGATATTTCTTAGCTTTCTGTAACAACGGTATCACTGTACAGAGAGTATAAGAAACGAACGAACGAATTTTAATTTCGAAAAAGCAACAAATAATGAATATTTCGATTTTTGCGAAACACGTACTTTTCGTTTAGTGTGCTGTCACCTTATTTACTCATGACTGCTTAGATACTTAGAACTGTTATTAAATAACGCGTATAACCTCGAACATCACCGGTCGTTGTTGGTTGGGCAGGAGAGGCAGAAATCGAGACGTTAGAGTGTGACAGACATCGTTACATTGTGACCAAGATTGGCATTTTATAGGTATAGATTAATATTACAATATTTGCGCTTTTATTAACTGTAAGTGATTATGGGATAATGTGCCTATATATGAAAATTGATTTGTATATTATGAAAGTATTCCACAAGCAGTAGTTTCTGTAGCGTAAAATTATTATTGTTAACTAGCATTGTAAGAATCTTTGGCTCTGGCCGCTAACAGCTGAGTAAATCATTGGCACGTGACCTGTAAATATCGTATGGCACGAGTTTGAGATTCACTGTAAGAAATTTGTAATATGATGTGAAGTGTATGATGTGCAGCACGAGAGTTTAAATGTTAATTTAAAAAACTGTGATAAAGAATTTAAGTGATATTTCGTTCGGAAAAGAGATTATTATTTCCACAATTAACAACAATACCTATCATTTTTGATTGTTTGTAAGTTACTAGCTACGTTTAATTATAACAAACTTGAGCAATCAGTCTGGTAAGTGTCGCCAGTGCTGCTTAACCCATACTAACCGAGTGGAAAGTTCGCAAAGCAAAACGTGATTTCAGGTTCCTATTAGATTGTTATTATTTTATTGCCAAGAATCCTTCAGAAGATGAGGTTTGACCGTCTTTTTCCATTGTTATTGTACCTATTATCTCCCAACATGCTACAGACATAAGTTATCATTAAGATGGGTTCCGAATAGTTGCCAGCCTCGAGCATATATGGCGACCCTTTCGTCATCTGAGAAACAAGAGTTTTCACGAACAAGGATATTGCTTTGCTCAAACAAAAATGAATTTTTACCACAGTACGTTTACTTGTATATACTTTTTCTTGTAACAAATATTTTTAACACTGCTCACAAATTTTAAAGAACATATCATTGTATGGGAGAAACCGTTCTTTATATATAATAAAACAGCTTCCTTAAGCCATAGTCACCTGAATATTTACCATCTGTCCAACCTAATGTCTTCTGATTTAACATTTTATATCCACAATTCCAATATCCGTTTACTAATGTCGTTCAACGTAGCACCTCAGAAATCTCCTCCTTTCTTTATTAAATTATTACCAATGCTTAGTTCTAGCAGCGAATCACAAGCTTTCCGTATAACTATAGGAGCGCTTTTACTAAAACCCACTTACTGCTTCCGTTTGTATAATAAGTATTACCCACGGTGGTTTTAATTGCATTGAGGGCTCATAACAACTGCATGTTTGCACAATAATTATAACTTTGCAAGTTAAAGACAAGGAGCGGGATGAACTTCTATTCATTCAAATTTCATGCATAATAGTGATTTTCTGTTTGCGATACGTATGATAGTAGTTTAAAAAGCACGAAGATTCCCCGGAAATTCAATCTCCAATACAGAATCGTTAATTAAGTTATAATACCTCAGTGCCCAATCCTCTCGTACTTCAATAATCTCCAGAGAGGCTGGATACGCTCTACTCATCCTTTGCGCAATCCCTGCCTGATGAGGGCTTTTGATCTACCCGAAACATGGAGGGAAGACTGGATTCAGAAATCACCTGCTTCCAGCCCCGGCCAGAAACCGCAGGAATGTAGCTTCAATCAAACATTTGGAACTCCATAAACCGAATGCGTTTTGCCTACGTAAAATGAATGGAATCACTTTCGGATGGGGTTAATTGAATATTAATTATACTCTCTGGTCGAGTCCTACAGGTCATACGCAGGGAAAATCACTTACTTCCTGAATGATACTGAGACTTCTATAAAATACATTTTGCTTTAGAGGTTTTGATATGGATGTAATTCAACTTGTATGCCGATAGGCTAAATAATAATAACCTCTATGGTAACGAAACCAGATATGGCTGTTCTCAGAGTAGTTACCGGAAGACGAATCTTATGGTGAAGTACAATTTCCGCCTTATAACTTACAATATATGTTCTTCTCATAATGTATGAGTGCAGGATCCGCTATTTGGCTACTATGTAAAACTATGGATTTTTTAAAGAAAAATAGTACACCCGCAGTGTGATTAAAATATATTCATCGACAGTATACTTGTTTATTAAAATTACTATCTTCAAATAACGAAAGAGCCTATACACCATACCAACTGCTCGCTATGAGAGGATGAATTTATCTTCCTTTCTGCAATACTAAATTGGACGGATTAAAATCTAAAACGGAATCTCTTCGGGTGTTTGCCTGAAACAGTTTCAAGTTATAGTATTTATTTACAGGAATACATTAAATACAAAACCTTGGAAAATTTTTTCACTAGCAGTGAGTTTTATTATTTTACTGTCATAACGATGCAAGTAGGAGTTTAAGCTAAAGTATTAGGAATTAAATAAAAGATGTGCGTAGATGAATTGTGCATAAAACTTACTTCACAAATGTACTTACTCTTAATCTGAAAAATAAATTAATTATGTACCTTTTCTTCTACGACTTAAACATTTTGCGATCATGTGATTCCCTAGACAATACGCATTTCATAGACATTGTGGGCTTAACGTACTTTTAAATGAAAATTACGAAATTTATAGGTAAATTGTCTGTATATACCACCACAACACACGGTACTCCATAAAAAATTCAACTTATATTATGAGCTGGAACACAAAAAAGTATTAAATGTACTTACTTCAATAAAATAAGATGTTTACCATCTATAACAGTTTAGCCACTCATATATAAAACAAATTTTGATGGAAGAGAAATAGCGTCTTTTAAATATCCACTGTCTCGTTAACTTATGAGTTGAGCCAAGTTAAAAACGTTTGAAATATTGGAGAACAATAATAAACGGAATCAAAACTGAAGCATAGCTATTAAAAATCGACTTACCATCAAGGCAATATTTACTATGTTTTTTCTATTAAATGATGGCAGGAGATGACATATGGCTCTGAGGATCAAGAAGCACCACTCCAGAATTCATGAATTCATCTCTTTATGAAGAAAAATAGTTCCTTTAATTATTATGATGCCGTAAAAAGCTTAAAATCAGCTGCCATTTTTATCCTGTTATCATACACAAGACAGAAAACCTATTAGACTACACGGAATGTATTCGTGAGCTCGCTTGAATGAAGTTTGAGCCTGACAAACACTTCTACAACATTTTCTTTGCTGTTCATTTTACCTTTCTATTTGTAATTATTCACAGTCAGCGCAGTAATAATTGCTAAAGATATTTTTTTGTATACTGTTAAGGTGAAATGCTCTGTGTTATTTATTTTTTTTGACTGCTTTACGTCTCTCAACAGCGAGGTCTTTAGAGACAGGAAAGGATGGGGACAAGGAATAGGAAGGAATTCGGCCATGGCCTTTTTAAGGAAGCATCCCGGCATTTGCCTGGAGTGATTTGGGAAACCATGGAAAACCCAAATCTGGATGCCCGGACGGGGATTCGAACCGCCGTCCTCCCGAATGCGAGGCCAGAACGCTATCCGTTACACCACCACGCTCGGTGTGTTATTTTATAATGAGTTTCACTATTATACAAGGAATGGGATGAAAGAGAGACAATTTCGTTGTTATTCGGTAATTTCCTCTAAATCAATGTCGATGAACTGTCCTATTACATGTTCATGCGTATATCGTTGGCTGTGAATATATGCCTTCTCATGCGACACAAATGTACAGGAAATTTTCGTTATTTCTCAGATGATGCGTGCATCATACATTCAAACAGAAAGTCAAATGGAAATTCTGCGTTTTCTGACTTCTCTGAGTTAAAGTTATTTAATAATGTTTGTTTCTTCTTTCGTTTAAACAGGTTCACTGAGTGGAAAGTGAAGTCGCTGGTGCCAGGCAGGCCAATCTTCCTTCAACTGCCTTTGCTTTTGAAAACGTGAGCAAGTTGCATCAGACTTCCCCTTAGGGGGAAGGCAACGGAAGCTACGTTTCTTCAAAGAGGCTTCCGGTGTTGTTACCAACGGAGTGATTGCTTAGATACAGTCGTAGAGGGTGATTTGTTGCTGACTGGGACGTTACTCGTTCCAAACTCCAACTAGAAAGTTCGTCAATCAAAATGCGCATGGGTTCTCATAGAAGTGATGGTCATTATCACAAAATTCTTTTCATTGGACTTACGAACGAAACTCACTCTCACACTAATGCTTGGCTTACAAGGTGATATAAACGCTTTCCAAATTATTGTATCTGAAGTTCTTTTACATGCATTTGTATGTTAAAATCGCAAAGACTTCAGTTACTCTGCGTCTGGTTTCAACTGCTTCGGAACACTGCTCATCTCGTAAGCTGCATCCTAAACCTTTCTGTCAGTCGGGTGTAATCAGTCATTGTTGATACTGAATATCGTTCGTAAGTAGAAAAATATGAACATTGGTTTTAAATTAGTTGATGGTCACTTTGATTCCATTTGAGATTAGACACGGAAATACAAATAAAACGGGAAATCATACACTCAACATGTTACTTCTTTCCTTATTCTAGTTAATATATTAGATTGCGAACCCTTTTAAATTTTTTAAAAGGTATAATACTTTTCAAAATAAAACAGTTATGGAGAATAGACTCTTTCTCTCTGAATTTACAGCTTCCCATACTTTTTGAAAGAAATTTATGTATCTTGAGTCAGCAGAATACGAAACCTGGAGACATTATTTCACCTCCGCTTGGAAACGACACTAATCTATCATTTATACTAGTTTTATTTATAGTTGTTCCTTGAAGCACGTGTATGTAGACTAGCATTGGGATTAACGATTTTTTTTTTCATTTTTTTTTTTTTTTTTTTTGTAACTGCTTTACGTCTCTTTGTAACATCGAGGTCTTTAGAGACGGGAAAGGATGGAGGGCAAGGATGGGGGCAAGGAATGGGAAGGAATTCGGCCATGGCCTTTTGAAGGAAGCATCCCGGCATTTGCCTGGAGTGATTTGGGGAAACCATGGAAAACCCAAATCTGGATGCCCGGACGGGGATTCGAACCGCCGTCCTCCCGAATGCGAGGCGAGAACGCTAACCGTTACACCGCCCCGCTCGGGGGGGATTAACGAAAGATATAAAGCGTACCGATCTGCATTTGTAAATATTCAAACATCTTTAAGCAGACATTTCCTTGATATGTTAGATCTCGCTGCGTCAGTAATAATTATAACACGTTATGTGACTTTAATATGACCTGCGTTTCTAGAATTTCAAATAGAGGTGGAAACTAAATTTTTTAAAATATTCCAAATTCCTTGCTCTGTACACACTTTATCATTATTCTTGGCCGCCGCTGAAAAATTCTATCACTATTATCTCGCAAAATCCTACATCAATGTTGTCCTAAGAAACAGTAACGCAATACTGGCTCGTCAGTACTGCGTTACTGTTTCCTGGGATGACATTGATGTAGGATTGTGCAAGATATGAGTGATAGAATTTTTCAGCTGCGGCCAAGAATAATGATAAAGTGTGTACATAATTATTAATGAGAAAGCCGCAGAGCAAATTTTTTTAAATAGTTAGTTGAGCTTATTAGCTTCAATCAGATTTTGCAACAAGTGAATAAATTCGTGACTATTGTATTATTACTGCTTAGCAAGAAACATCTTTTCCTTACGGACAGGTGTAATAGTAGCACGAAGGTCTCTTAGAAGTAGTGGCGTCAGAATGTTGTTTTAGAGAAGAAATATGTCGATTTGACGCCGCGCAGAGTCACGCCAGCGACATGGTAATGGTTTGCGACCCGTCAGTGTTTCAGGACTAATCGCTACCCGTGTCGACACGAGTGAATGTCTGGCCGTCTGACTGACGCTTGTCAGTTGTCCGGCGCGTGGTGTGACGTCACGGCCTTATTTGTCCCTCGAGGCCGGCTGCTCGGCCCTCTCCCGCATGCTGATGAGGCTCGTCGCGCTCCGGATATGCATACGCGGGCGACGTGGTGCGCCTCAAACATTCATGCGCTCCTCTGCGGTTTCTTCCCTCAGCCTCCAGCAGCTCTTCCCAGGCCCGCTCTGTGGTATTCTACTCTCCATACGGCGGATACCAGTTCTAGTAAACAGCAACATTTAATAATAATGGACTTTTCTATGCTAGGCTGGCAACAGATGACTTATCTTGTGAGGTATTGCAGTGAATGTCAGGTATTTCGTGTAGTCGTAGTACGAGATATAGCGCTTTCTAACCGAGTCGCACACAACGCCATGAGAATGTATGTGGCGCTTTTGACTGCTTGTTCCTCTGTCGCCTTGGAACTTAAAATAATTCTGTCTTTCTTTAAAAAAAATTAAGCTTCATTTTCACAGTTATTAGACTTTGTACCATAACAGCAACAATGGTACGTGAACTTTGTAAATGTTTCTATGTACAAAGATAATTATGTTATATGAAGTCATGAGAAGACAGTTGAACGTTGTTGGTTCGTGTAGACATGAAAGTTAACACCTTGGTCATAATCGTACGAATAATTCTCGTCCACGGATTCTGCAGTCTACAGGAAAAGAAGTCTAGTTTCAGAATGATTGTTGGTTGGTGACCCCGGTGAGGGAAGGTTTTATGTTGAAAATGAAAGAATAAATGTAGTGCTTTGCCATAACTGAGGATGTAAATACTGTTTTAACTAACAACTTCTCTTGTAGTTTTCTCTTTTAAAAAAATGGAAATAGGAACATTCTCAATGAGTGCAGAATAGGCACTAAGGCTCCTCCTTTTCGCTTGAGCTGACCACATGCCTTCTCTTCAGGGTGAGGCTGTTCCATTTCGGTCTGTTGCCCCCTGCGGTTTGAGCCGTCTTAATGGTCGCGGTGGCTCTTCCACCTGGTGGAAAGACAACATCCACATTCCTACGTTTTTTCAAAATAATTTCACGTGAATAGCAGGATGGTCCCTTTAAAAGGCCATGGCCGAAATCATTCCGCTCCATTTCCCAGACACCTTCCTTTAGGACGGAGAGCCACGCCCACAGTGGCCCCTGATACCGTGGGCTAACACGAGGCATCGATAAGCTCTTTTTTAAAATAAATATTTTCTCAGTGATGTAGCTTGTGTTCGGCATAGATTTTTCGTTACTTGTTACATTTTATGACTATGTGATTAAACGAGTTGTGTTTCTAGGTTTTTTTCCAATTACGCAGTGTTCACCTTTTATCCCTCCTCGGCCAAGTATTAACCACGTTATTTCAAATTTATTTTAAATTTTGCTCAGTATTCATTTTCCGCGATGTTTCTTGTTTTTCTTATTCCATGTCTTACCTCTTCTTAAATCCGATTTTTTAATTTTAACCGTGGTGTATTTTGCCCTATGTTGTATTCAGATGTGAGTTCCACTTTTTCTCGTCACTTTGCCATTGCTGTGGTTTTATTATTCTTATTCGAGATTTCATCACCCTCCTCTCTTAGAGCAGTGTATTAGATAACTTTTAAAACTGATCTCTGTTAAATCTTACTTATTACGGGAGAGTTGCAGCGTAACATCAGAATACTGTGGTATGAAAAAAGCTGTAATTTAACTCTGTTGTTCCGTATTGTATGTTGAAGCTACAGTTCCCATTATGAACGACGACTTAGGCTACATCGCAGAAACCCAAGACAGTGGTTTCACTGAAAATCTTAATAGCATGATAGGAACCTTATAGCTAAGAACGATTAGAGATTAAAATGTTGTAAATACTATTTTCAAATTTTATTTTTCCTAATTCATCGGTCAAAAATAATGAAAACATTGTGTATATTAGGGCTACTAAGTGCTTACACTCGCCGTGTGTAAACTTATAGATACTAATTACTTAACGAAACGCTGAACATGCCGCTGAACTGTAGCGATATAACATGATGTAAACCGAACAGCCATTCGTCCGAATATTTAGAAAAAGAAAAAAAGAAATACTCCTATAAATAAATCTATTGCATTGTATTACACAAATCAATAATTACTTGTCGAATTTTTATAGGGAAAAAGGTAACTGCTAGTTTATTGCGGGGAATTCGAAATATCTGAACATTAAAATTTAATTATTTAAAAATTTGAGCCAATTTGCTAGACTTTACAATCAATAGATATCACTGTGATTGCCGTAAAAGTGTGTTTCCCTGAGAGCAGATTATGTTATGATGAAATAAAATCGTTTTAAACCCTAGTTAAATATTGATTGGTATAATTTATGTAAATAATGCAATTACAGAAGCGTTATTTAAAGCTAAGTGAAACATTAAATTAACGAGCACATGTCAAGTTTTTAGGTCTTTTAACAAGAACCCTGTGTATGAAAGATCGTCGTTTTACATAGAGGGATTGGAAAAAGGAGCAAATGTGATGCATAAAATGTATAAGCGTTAGCGCTATATATTGAACCTACACCCTGCATGGAAAAAGAAAATTTTGGACACTAGCATAGGAGATAATGGGACAGTATAAAAATTATGAACATTGTTGCAACCAAACAAAATCTGCCATAATGTTTGGTGACCAATATTCTCCACAAATCAATATATGTTTCTTGCGACAGCCTGTAAATTTTGAACTTGTACTCAGTAGCACAATGTATCAATCAGTACCATGCCTGTGATATATTGATAGCCTAAGCGAATCAAAGGAGAATAATTTGTAATTTGTGATGTTGTAAAACCAAACTTCCGGGTCTGTTATGTGTTAGTAGTTCTGTTTCTTTCACTTCACCCTAACAAACAACTCACTAAGACTATTTCCGTCCTTGCGATCAGCCTTATAAGGTGGTTACCGCTTCGAGCACATCTGGCTGAGCTATTAACTGCCAGTGAATCATCGTCAGCAGTACAGGCGGCCTATACGCGCAGACTGTTTGGCCTCTCCAGGTTGACCTACCGTATGTCACACACGATCCGGAAGCCGTCCTGTCTGAACATGATCTACAGGCAGAACACTCACCCTTCCCTCACCACTAATACACATGACATGTTGGTAAATTTACCGTAGGAATGATAAGCTGTCTGTCCCGTATGCTACCTCCGATTGTGACAAAGTTTATAATGCATAACGAGGAATTAAAATTCCTAGGCATTCAGACAGATAAGAAACTCATCTGGCAAGAACGTATCACATTACTAATAAAAACCTTTAACATTTCCATCTTTCTCTAACAGCAGATCTGGAATAATAGGAACAGGTGTACTCTAAGTTTTATTCTGATGTCCTAGGCATAAACGTTCAGGAAACTTTTCACAAAGTGAAAACGCTTATATAACATCGAGAAAAGCTATCAGGATGCTTTGTAGGCCAAGAAATCCCGGTAGAGTTTAAAAACCTCAATATTCTTACGATGACTCGTCGGTACATGAATTCGCTTACAAGCTTCGTATAAAATTAATACCCGGGAACGCAGTTTCAATATTATAAACCAAAACAACTTACACAAAACTCAAACATCATTATCATTAGTCAGAGAGGTTTTACTCATTATGGAACATATCTGCTTGGTAAATTTCCTATAAATGTAAAACATCCAAGAATTCGTACAAATTAGTTAGTACTGTCTGATAAATATTTTGCAAAATGTAGTTGTAAATGTTATTGCTTGTAACGTATTTCAATGTTCTCTATGATGATTGTTTATCATGTAAACATAAAAATTAACATTGCAACGTTCCACATTCCAGAGCTCTTTATCATCAGAGATTTGTTGAACAAGAATGGTAGTAATGGAGATGATAATAATTTCGTAGAACTGATCATGTTCTTCCGTTACTTCCAGACTTAACATGTAGAATACAGAACACAGAATAGAATGTGTTCTTCGCGGAAGGACAGTATTGTCATCCCGTAACTGCGTATTACCGCAAAAAGGAAAGTGAAAATTATTTTCATGGTTTCTTTACGCTATTTCACACTTGTACTTCTTTGAGACAGCATACAGCAGCACACGTTATTTCCCATTTTCCAATTAAAATGCGTATTTTGAGTAAAGATTAAATATGTATCTATCAAAGGTTTTTAAAATTATTTGACTGAAGCAAGAAAGCGAATGATTGAACTGTAGAAACAGAGTTTACTCAGCGGTCTGTTATACTTCCGAATAAAAAATGCCTTTGTTTTCGTTTTGTCTGTCCTACTGAGTACTATGATTTTAAACATTTTTAACGTTTTAGGTACAATTATCAGCTATATTATTCCTGTAAAACATTGACATCGAGCAATTCATCAATATTCACGTTATGGCTCTGCCTTTTGAATATTTTGTTTGAATGAAGGTGTTCCTAATGCACGTAAGAAATAAGTGTGTTTACATGCTGTGTAGAATAGCAGTGAACCGATTTGTATGAATTTTTATGTCAACGTTTTCAGCTAGCTCAATTATGAAATCATCAATCATCAATATTATTTCCATAAAACTTGTATTTCATATATCAGCAAAGTCTCATGAATGCAAACATTTTTTTAGCAATGTTTCCCAAACAGACCACAATAATAACCGAAACTTATGTATCTGGTAAGTTACGTGTTGTTACAGTGTTTGCTATAACCTTCCCGGAACACTTTGAGACAGTTTAAAATTGAAGGTAATGATTAGATCTCGATGAACTTTGATATTTAGCAGTTTCTATTTCTGATTTGCACAGACTTAGTCCCTAGCATTTAAAACCTGAGTCTGTCAATTCAGTACATAATTTAAGTACATAGATGCAACGTTGTTGCAGGCCATGCTTAGTTAGTCACTAGTTGAAAAATAACGCAACCGTTTAATTTATTTATTGCTGCGTCGAACGCGTTTCACCTCTCATCGAGGCATCATCAGCGACGAATTATTTACATTTGTTATTTAGGTTAAGCACCTGCGCATCTCCGTTTTAATAACCAAAGGATGTTTTGCTTGCATCACATTTAATCACATTTACAAAATTGCAAAAAAAAAATGTGCTTTCTCATATTAACAAATGTAAATAATTCGTCGCTGATGATGCCTCGATGAGATGTGAAACTTGTACAACGCAGCAATAAATAAATTAAACAGTTGCAGTGGCGCTATTTTTCAAGTATTAATTAAGTACTTAGATTTCATGGCCCTTTGCAAGAATATGATCGCGGCAGAAACTCCTCTGAAATAAGGGTGACGCAGGTTATAACTTCCATAATGATTTCTAACAGAGTTAAATGTAAATCATGTGCGCTTTCGATCCACGCGCCGTGGAAGCACACGTTAGAAGCTTGTTAGGCGGACTGGCGTGTGCTCCCGCCTGTGTTGTAGCCAGGTGTAGTGGAGTCCGCTGGCCGTTTACAGCGGCCGTAAAGCTATTTGCAGCAGCCCCACGGGGCTCACTGGAGCTCAGCCGCCGGCACGCTACTGCTGCAACCCAGCGCTGCACTGCTCACAAAATGCCCCGCCTCAGTGCAGCTAACCTTGGTCATCACGCACCTTGTCGTACAATAAACATCTAAACAACCTCGCAGTAACACTAAGAACTAGAAATCGTGTTCTGCAGAATTTAACTGGCACCTCCTGGGGTCTGTCTGGATGAATATCACCCACTCCAAAAAGGTCGACATAGTTTTCAACTGCATAATGCGGATAATTAGTGGATGTATCAAGTCCACTCCACTGTACTGGCTGCCCATTTTGAGTAACATCGAACAGCCTACGATAAGACGACGCCTAATTGTCCAATACAGAGCTAGTAAAATGATTGCAGATTTATTATTTGACATATACTTACAAGATTACACAGATATATAAACAAATTGTGAAAGTTTTTTTGAGTGTCTACAGATGCTCGATATGTGCACCTTCAGTGACTCGGCATACATGAAGTTCTTCCCCATACCCGATGCAGCATGTCTCTGTCAATGAGAGCAAATGCATTGGTGATGCGAACCTGCAGCTCTGGCAGATCAGCTGGTACTGGTGGCACGAACACTGTGTTTTACGAAACCACAAACAAAGAAGTCTCAGGGGGTTAGGTCGGGTGAACGAGGAGGCCATAACATCAGCTAACGATCAGCATCTCCAGCACTACCAATCCATTATAGACTTGATGTGTGCAGAACCACTAAAGGTGCACATACTGAGCATCTGTAGACACTCAAAAAAAAAGTTCACAGTTTCTTTATATATCTGAGTAATCTTGTGAGTATATGTGAAATAATAAATCTATAGTAATTTTCTGAAATCACTGCAATCATTTTGACATATTAAGATCCGTTGTAACTTGGATCTCCTCATCCACGACGACATGAAAACCCAATTTTAGAGACTTAAATCAAGAAGTACAAGCATAAAAATTGCAAAACAGATTATATTTAACAATTTCAACGGGAGAGAAACATCGATATTGGAGTGGATAGCCTCGGTCCCATCAGAATGGCATTCCCTGTTGACAATCAATAGGCACTAAAGGGACTCGACCTTCCCACAAGACCTGGGCTGCTCTCAACAGAGTTAGGTCTGGTCATGGCAGATCTGCTTTATGGCTTTACACGTGGGGCATGAGAGATGCACCGAATTCCGACTGTGGTGAGGAAACCATCCATCACGTGACCTTTGATTGCCCACTTTGAGCCTTCAGGTATGACCAAAAGACTTCTTAGACATATCAAATGAAGCATTACATTAGCTGCACTATGCCGATTGTGAATTTTATCTATAATTTAGTATTACATTTTATTAGTGTGAAACAATTATATGTAATTTACTCGTATTATTGATTATGTGATATGGCCATAAGATAAATAAATAGCGCGATTCATGACAGTGGTGGAGGAGGGGAACTTTATCTGGCCATGTGAATAAAGCATACTTCACATACAGACCGACAGTAACATACTACTTATCTCAAAACAGACTTCAGGAAACCGATAAATGAACAGCGGTAATTAAAATCAGTTAAGAGGATTCTGAATCTAGTTGAAGCCATCAAAAATAGTAATTTAAGGTGGAACCGTTAAAAGGTAAAGGCTGGTGACAAGGTTTCTATTGACTGCGTATTCTGGCGTCCATCGTAGTCGCCTTAAGCTAACCCGGTAATTCTACCGGGTGTAGTTTAATTGTGGAATCCAAACCACGGAAGATTTCTGATATGCTTCACATGCATAGCAAACTGTACCAAAAGTGAAGACCGGGTTAAGGTCGTTTGAAAATCCCTCCCAAGAAGGGGATTCAAACCGGGAATCTATCGATCTCCAGTCAGACACCGCTCTGGTAATTCCGGTGAACTGTTTTCGTAAGTGTTGAATGGATTGTTCAGCTGATGGGTAGACTCGTCTGTATTATACATTTTGCGCTTTTCTGTTACGTAGGTCGCTGTTTAAAATGTGACATATCATAGCAGAACGAAACTGTTAGCTTTCTTTCATACTGAAAATACCATCAGTTTTATATATGTGCTTCATTAGTTCGGTCACTATATTTTCACACTTTCCAGATATTTTCATATTCCTGAAGTTCCTTGGCTTTTATTCCGCAAATGATCCATGAAGTATCGCGTATGTACTTAAACGAAGAGAAATGTTTCTGTACCAAACCTGTGAGGAAAGTAGGAAAAGTAAAAGTTACTAAACGCTACGTTATCTGTGAGCTCTACCCTTTTCATCTATGCCCGTCACTAACAAGTAGAGAAAAAAGAACCCGTCATGGTGGCTCAGTACGCTAAGGCGCCGGACACTGTCATAGGTATCTCATTAAAATAAAATAACTAGTCCAAGAAGAACCTCTTTCAAGTTTGTTTACATTTTTATCAAAGACTTCGGCCTTGGTACACAGGTACTACATACAAATGTAAACAAATGTTCCAGCGATTATAATTTCCATCATCTTCAAAACTTTTCAAAACTAAAAAACTCAACTAACTAACTCGTTATAGGCTTATATAGGCGTAACAGAAAAGTACAGATTAATTGAAAGACTTCCGCCCGATGTTTCTCGAATTCTAACAATAGCTAAACAATTAAAATAACGTAATCAGTATTAATACAAAATGATTTACAATCATTATTAAACGAACAGATACGAAAATTAAATATATTTACACACAAAATTAGCCACATAAATCAGTCCAAACTGTCGGAATCTGTCCTCCAAACATCGTAGTTCACATTAATACTTACAATTACAACTTTAAATCAATGTTTCATGTTTTCTTAACATGTCACAAAGCATTTACATAATTTATCACCATAAAACAATGTTCATTTACACAAATTCACAATTGATGGCAAGAAAAATATACAAAACCAACTCAACTCGCAGCTTGCTACAAATAATTCTTAAAATAAAATTTCATTAAAGGTCTCGGTCTGAGGACCGGGAGGTACAATGGCGCCGGGCACGTGGCCTGGTCTCCGCGTACGGGTCGTCCTGGCTTCGTACTTAGGGGCCTTTCCGCGGCAATCGAGGCGAATGGCGGGACGATTCCAAACAACACATACAACAGAAACAACACATTACACAATCAAAAAATACACTTATCACACGCGGAATATAATTACACGTTTTACAGACAGATGGAAACTCTCACCCCCTCCCCCCTTTAGTACGTAGTACGACCTTGACAGGTAGCTATAAGATGCTTCGTGTCACAAGGACCTGCGGTCGTAAAACAATAGCTACAAATTTCACCAGGCCAACGATGATGATCGAAGGCACTTGACGCCAAAATGTTGCGACAACAAGCTGAAGAAGAAGTATTTCAGTGTTTCGGATTTTGCTGAAATTTATCATCATTACTTCTGCCTATTCAGTTTGTATTGTTATCAACTTTCAGCAAAATCTGGGATTCAGAGATAGACACGGAAACAATGTTAGAGAATAAAAACGTAATGACATTCCGGATACAAAACTTACCAAACTCTAGTTTTGTCACAATGTAGCAAGTGAATAACCGTAAATGTCTTTATTGCTGATAGACTATACACAAACAAACATACACCCAGAATCGCACACACTGGCTTTATCTACAAATTATGCGTATGCCTTTAAGAATAATGGAAAGTCACCACTCAATGCAGTTTCAAACAGACTTTTGGGAAGATTCCTAGATCCTAATCCCTCTAATCATTGTTCATAAGAAACCCAACTACGATACACTGACAACATAACATTGACTGTGGAAAAGTTGTGTCTGAATTTTTGTTATTATAATTATTAAAGTAATTGTGCACTACTGATGACTGAGATGCCAAAATCGTAAAATTTTGTAATTTTGTTTGTCTCTCCGCGCATTGCAAATAATTTAATGAGTGGGTTTTAACGAAACAGCATAAGTTTACTAGTTAATGTTTGGTTGTAACATGGGGAGATATTGTAAACTGTGGTCTGTCTGTACGCACATCAGCAAAACGAACGATCGAATTTCAACAAAACTTCACGTAGTGACAGCTATGTCATCAGTGCACACATAGCGTACTTGTTTTGTCAGTAACACAGTTGTCGATGATACACATGCCAAAAACGTGTATTTTCAATCTTTGTCTATGTATGTGCACCTCGCGCAGAAACTAATGAATTCATTTCAGGGTAGTGATTGCTTACGTTCTCAGTTAAGATGGAGGATACTTTTCATCCAGAATAGTACCATGTTTCATTCATGATACACAGTATAAAACCACAAATTTTGGAATTTTTGTATGAGTTTTCACTGTGCATCGATAAAGCAAAAACCAACCTTCTCAACGAAACTATACACAGTGTTAGCTTACGTAATTTTTAGATGTAACTTCAACATATTGAAAAATAAAAAATCATCTACAAATTGCTTTTCATTATAAAGTAATATAATCTATCAAACTAATATCATTTGGCACAATCCTTCTTTCAGTCGATAATTTTACAAGAATTGAATGAAAAGAAGTCCATCTAATCACGTAATCAACGACCTAAACTACATTTAAATGAATTTGATTGCCTTATGTAAACAATGATGACATTAAAGAAAACTCAGCTATGCATAAAATTTTACCGTCTACGGACGTTTATAAGTTATTATTATAATTATAATTATGATAATTGTTTGATTTTATTGATTTCAACTAACAATAGTAAATAATTACACAGTTAATAAATTGACACCGAGCGTGGTGGTGTAACGTATAGCGTTCTGGCCTCGCATTCGGGAAGACGGCGGTTCGAATCCCCGTCCGGGCATCCAGATTTAGATTTTCCATGGTTTCCCAAATCACTCCAGGCAAATGCCGGGATGCTTCATTTAAAAGGCCATGGCCGAATTTCTTCCCATTCCTTGCCCCCATCCTTTCCCGTCTCTAAAGACCTCGCTGTTGAGAGACGTAAAGCAGTTAAAAAAAAAAAAAAATTGACGATGGAAAATCATGCAATGTAGGTAATTCTGTTCTGTTCTTAAACAACTTTGTATAGATATTTATCCTTGACGTTGATTCATCCCAAAATTTCTGCCAAATTTTCCTAAATTAATTATGATAATTAACAAGGAACACAACCGAGAGCTGCTCTGTCCATCGTGTATGAAATCCGGATGCTGCGAGTAATAAATAAAATTAGATGAAGAAACTCGTCCAGTGTTAATAGTGGTTCGCTGTTCATTCTGGTGAGTAACGCGCAATAACGCAAAACGCGATATCTCGCTCGTCTGCATTCGATTCATGGGGATCAGAGGGATTACCTACCCGCCGACGAAGCGCAGATCAATACGTTCGGGATTATTGGAAGACGCCTCTGTCTGCCATCAGCAAAGTGGAAGATGAAATTGTAACAAGAGTCGTAGCTCTCTCTTACAATATTATGTGTCAGATGGAGCAGCTGAACGATAAGGAGCGATTCAAATTAGAGCCACAATACTCAAGTAAAATATCGGAAAATTTATTTCTGTAATATTCAGAACGACATATCGGACTTAATTTGGAGATCACAGGCATGCTATCTGCAAATTTTCATTCCCAATATTCATGGTTACTGTTGACAGATATATGAGATTTATGTTTTTAAAATGGGTGAATTTTTAAAATAAATATCTGCTATGTGAGTTTTCTTTTCTCTTTCAAGCATTCTGACTATCATACATGTTTCTCATTCTGTAATCAGTTTTCTTTCTACCCAGGGAACACCAATCATCTAGCCTGCTCGTCATTGAAAGACTACTTTTTTAGGCTTCGGACTTTATGCCTAATTGGCGTCGAGATCTTTGGAGGCGAGAGATAATTAGGCGTAAGGAACGGGAAGGAATTCAGCTACGGTATTTTGACGGAACCATCCCGATACCTGCGTGAGGTGTTTTAGGGGAATCCGACCTCTAGATAGTGGAACGGGGATTCAAACCCGCGTTATCCTGTATGCCAGGCCTTAGTTTTATCAACCACCCACCAGGCTGGATGGTAACAATTTGTGATATTCTATTCTGAGTCGTTGTTTGACATTTACTAAAATCGTTGTATTGCGCTTTCTGTTCTGAGTCAGACAAGGGATTAAAATGAAATTGCAAGTTTGAGAACTATTGAATGTTTATAATTATAATGAGGGGTCTTTTTTACATTAGGGTTTAACTCTGCTATTCGTGACCATCAATCTATTATAATTAAATTCTTTTTTTTTTTAAATACTAATATGGAGTATCGCATTGTGGATGGGTAGGTGATTATTAATCAACTAAATAAATATGTTCATCATTTTGTATATTGAATTATGTTGTAGTAATGCTATTCGTGGGATGTAAACAGATCTTCAAACAGTATCCAATACGACCACGGAAATACTGCCTATAATACATATGGTATCAGATTTTAATCCTCAGTGTTCATTATTCAGTAAACTGAATGCGTCTTAAACTTTTGGAAAGTGTTCTATTGTTACAGACAAATTCATAAAGCTGTCAAAATTGGGAGGTAAATGTTTTATCTGTATTGAAAGCTACCGTATTCTCGACTACATTACACCATCATATCACAGTTGTTAAACAATCACCACTACTTCTAGAAGTTGTGTTTCCAACTAAGTTGTAAGTGGAAGATGTTCATTCATATAATACATGACCCACGTAGTTTGTTCGCTGCTTATTCACTGCTATTATACTCGACGTCATCATTGTTAGTTGCTTTGTACAAAGAGATTCTCATACAACCAAAATTTATAACTCATTCCTTTCTTTATAATGCGACTCTCATTTTTCTCTCTGACAGCAGCTGACCGTTAGATGGAGATAAATTCAGCATCATTATTTATTTTCGTCATTTCTTTACGTGCAGTAATTAAAAATGTACGTTAACACTTTTTGCCTATAATGTCGTTCGAAACACTGGGGACTATGTAAATAACTAATCTCTTTTATACACCCCGGACTGATATTGAAAGTAGTCTTCTCTGGTAAACTTAATGTCTTCTCTAATTAGTGTCTCATAAACGTGGGTGAAATGAAATAGCGTCTCAATTTTTCACCAGATCAATGTTAATATTTGAGCAAAGTGCCTGTTGGCGTCATTTATATTACTGAACTAACCCTATTTTCGAGATATGTACCTCCTAGCAGTTTCTAACGTAGTTTTATTTTTTGGCAGTAATAGATCTGCCGTAAGATGAAAGTTCACTGCTATTATTTCACTCCGGAAACCATCTTATAGTTTACGCACTGTGTATGTGGGTACAGAGAGCGTCCTGTGATCTTTATAGACAGATCATAGTGTATCGGCGACGTTTCACTGCCGAATGCTGATGCCAGCTGCAACCCTTCGAAAAGAAACTTTTTTTTTTTTTTTTTTTTTTTTTTTTTTTTTTTTTTTTTTTTTTTTTTTTTTTTTTTTTTTTTTACATTCCTGTTATTTGGTTGTGGTTTAACAGATTTATTACGGTACAAATAACGAAGTACTAGATAAATTAGACTTCTTCTTTTATTGCAACACTTTTCGTCAACCCGTGTACACCACTTGGTGGCCAATTTATATGATATGCGAAACGCAGTTAAGATGTTTTGAGGTTTCGTTCCAGTAATGTTCTTCACAATTATGTCGTGCTGCCGGAATGACAACCCCACAACGCATTCATAATACTGACTGCATACGTCATTGCAAGCACGCTATTTCAAACTGAATTGCACAAGCCAGAATATAATCTAGAGCCTTGGTAATAGGTACAACTGGTTAATTTATAAAATAACGTTATAGCAATTGCTTATATTAACAAAATTGTTTCGAAATAACGTTAAATGATGTGGAAAATTATTAGATGCATGGCAAACATACTGTGAATGAAATAAATAACAGAAACACAACAAAATAAGATTAAATAAACTGTGTTATTATGAAATCATACTGGGGTCGTGTTAAAACGAAATTAAAATGAATTAGGTAGGCGTGAACTGGATGAAGTCACAGTTGTCGTGTAACGCCTGATGGCCACTCGCCCGCGTACCTGGCCGGTGATGTTGGCGGTCTGACGTGCAGGAGACGGCAGAGCGCACACGCAGCGGCGCGTGCGATGCGAGTAATTGAGGCCAAATTGCGCGGACGGATGGCCGCTACCTGAGACTATTGCCGTGCTCCAAGCGCGATCGTTTATCACGACGCAGATTCTACCATTCGTGCTACTGTATCTTACACCATAGATGCAGTCTGCATACTAAAATCGTGCAAACAAATACGGAATAAGACGGAAAACAATGTACAAATTCTTTATGCGTTTGTACTTCTTTACGTTTCAAGAAATACCTTCTGCTTAATCAAATTGGTTCAGATGACACTATGAAGTCTGAAATACTCCAAGAAACAGTATTTTTTCAATGGATTCTAGTGGAGGTGAGTTTAATAGGAAACTAACAAACTCTAACCATCGAAAGTATGGAACAAATGCATAATCCATCAGTTATCCCTAGCTGAAATGCGACCAATACGAATTACATCATCTGGCAATCATCTCATGCCTAACAGCCGTTGCCAACAGGCAGTCACTCAATGTTCTAGCGCAATCAAGTAGTTTTATAGGTTGAGCAGGGAGTTGTGTTGGCTCGTCATTGTTATGTTGCTTTCTCAATGTTTTGAACAGGAAAAATAAGATCAGCTTTCATGGCCGGACTCAAAGGTATGATTTTAAGCTATTTTTTTCTTCGACGTCTAATGTTATTCTCGCATTTGGGTTTCGCTTTAAGCAGAGGAAGTAGCAAACTTCGTGCCTCCTATATATCAAACATATTTGTATGCTTAAAATTATGAAGTTGGTAGTAAATATATATAATATTGGTAAAGGCAACGTCTCATCAATCTGTTACCGTGATATCTCTCTGAATTCAATCAACTTTTAAGTTAGAAGAACTCATCAAATGTCAATCGCAGACAAGAACCAAGCTAAGGAAACTGGAGGCCGGTGTATGGAGGAAAGTGTAGCTCCGTTAGCAGATGATTGCCACCGAATGAGACTAGGTCAACGGCTATGCAGCACGCGTCACCCGTCAAGCAGGAACCTGTTGTTGACTTGACGAGAGACACGTCAAACTGAGCGTGGCGGGTTAGCGGTAACGCTGGGACTCGCATTAGAGAGGACGCGCGTTCAAAACCCGTCCAGATTTTTGTTTTCCATGGTTTCACGAAATGAGCAGAATGCCGGGATAGTTTCTTCAGAAAAGCAATGGCCGAATTCCCTCCTGCACCTTGTCCCAATCCTCTCCCGCCTCTAATGACGTCGCCATTAATTAGCCTTAAAGACATAAGCAAAAAAATAACAAGTAAATGCACACTGAATCCAATGAATATATTTTAATCAATAACTGCTCCAAAATTTAAGATGATAAGGACACCGCTATTAGAATTACTCATTTAGTGAAATAAACTATGAGTCATTTCTCATTATATTACGATCTAAAAACCAATGAAGTTAAAAAAAACACACTCACATTTTGCAATAATTCAACAGAGAGATAAGAAATGGAGACTGGGCATTATAGTGTTGGTCATTCACAATTTTCCTAAGCCATTGCACTCTTTTCTTCTGTAGGTCGTTGTAAAAAGTGGTAACGAACAACACAGGTTTAGTTAGGTTTTATATCTATTAAGTCTCGTGTTAACTAGACTGAACAGAACTGTAAATAATTTGATGAAAATTTAATCAAATAGATCAGCGCGAATTCAAAGCTGGAGTCTATTTATGCCACCGAGTGGCTGGGAACTCAGAATATGAAAGTAATCTTAGCTTTTTATCTGATAAATCTCCAAGTGCTGTGTAATACTTGGTAGAGTTCATTTCACTTTCAGCTCAATATATGTCGATTTTGGATAAATGTTCCTCTATATAGCATTCATAGTTAGATGCGCAATATACGGCTTTCCTGTTGGTTATAGCAACAAATATCTTGCAACTGCAATACTGTCAAATAAAAGAACAAATCAAGAGTTCTTGATGAAGTACATGTGACATAATAGTCACCACAATTTTAAACGTAGTTCTCCATTAGCCGTTGTCCTCTTGGTGTGTGTGAATAACAACAGAGGCGATTTCATCAACTGCAAAGGCGTAAAGGGAAGGAAATGCAGTGAAAACATTCCAAAGAGTCCGGATAGGTCACAAGATTCTGCTACTATTATAGCGCAAATGTTAGTGTTTTTGATCACTTACATAATAATTTTAGTGAGATCTGATCCCAATTTTGGATGGAAGAAGAGACGGTTCTATTTATTGGGGACTTGACAATATTAAGACCGAGAGTGTTTAGTTTCGTACCTGGCATTCCGGAATATGCATGTTCCACCCCCAGCGCAACTATCCTGATTTCGGTTTTCACACGGTTTCGCGAAATCACTCCTGGCTATAAGACTTGTGCCGCTAGTCCAAAAAAGGCTACCTTTTTATCCACAATCCTTTCCCGATTATAATTATCTCATCAATGACAAGATCAGAAAAATAATTCTAACCCTTCCTTGCAGGATACACGTGCAAAGAAATTTTAACTGTTGTGCTACACTTGAAATATTACACACTTTTTATACGCAGTATTCCAGAAAAGGTCTGAATTATTTCTGTTACTAGCAAGTACAGTCACGATAACATTGGCTTGGAACGGAAATGGTGGCATCCTGGTTGAGCTAGGTGAAATAAGGCAATTGTAACGAGTCTACGCTTACGTAGTCAAGATAAAGGTGGTTTGTATGTATGTATGTATGCTCATTTGGGCCAGCTAGGGCAACGTAAAGATTTTTTTTTTTTTTTTTTTTTTTTTGTGGATGTGTACACAACAGCGTTACAAGTAAGGGTGTTAGCCCTAAAGGGGACCTACAGTTTTACGCGCAACCAGAACCACTGAAACGTTCTGGTGTACTTCACATTTTACAGTAAGCTGTGTCGGAGGTGAAAGTTGAGTCAAGGGCCCTTTAAAATCCTCGCAGAGACAGGATTCAAACCGGGGACCTTTCTATCTCCTTAGGTTCCTTAACTGCTGAGCCACCAGGCGCAGTTTTCTCAAAAAGATGTGATTTGTTTGCTTGCTTCAGCGTCAGAAGATTTGAATTTTCAAACTGGCATTGCAATATTTTATGAGAGATTTGATGATTTTATGATTTTGTGGTGAAACAAATTTGACTTTGGTGTACTGCAACTACTGAAATGAGTATGAAAGTTTGCCCCCGACATGAATTTATACTTATGTGTTCTTTAACTCTGAATATTCGGTGGAAATGTCACGAACCACTTGTAGATGCAAAGATAGAAACAATATTTTGTAGCAGCAGAAGAAATAACATATACCCGATGATTTGTAAACGAAAGGTTTTATGTCGCGCAGGAAACAGAATACTACTCCGCTGTTGTCACCTCTCTGGCCTTCATATTAAGCACCACCCGTATGACATGTTGTATGCCGCATGGCCTTCTGAGCAACTTTATTTTCCTTAACCTGTATCTGCCGCCTTGGACTGACACGTGAAACTGACCGCGGAACCCCTCCCCGAGCTCCTGTTCCCCACATCCCTTTGTTCTCTCTCTCCCCTGCCACACATATCGCAGAGCACAAGTTACCTCACAAAGGAAGCTAAAAATACGACAGGTGGTTTTTGGGTGCTTCGCATTGTGCCGGCTTGTATTTCATTCTGGGAGGGGGTCTCAATTACCTGCGGCTAGATACGGCTTTGCCGGCTGCCATTCATGTGTCGAATGAAAGCGCCATTGTGGCTACACGTGTGCCGGCGCTGATTATACACGCTAATTACTCGCGTCCAGTTAGCAGAGGATGGCCCGATATGTAGGACGGCGCCAAACATCACGGACCATCTCGACAAATATCTCACTTCTGTGTGTCGCATGCAAGACTTAAAATTACCTTATTAATGAAATTTTTTCCAAACAGCATGTCTTTTCGAATTAGTTTTTTTTTTTTTTTTTTTTTTAGATATACAGTAAGCCATAAAATTATTCTGATGATATTTTGGCTTACGAATCATAGATTGATTATTCTGTCTGAAGATATTCTACGTGGTGATTGTTTATCACCCTTACCCATATCTTGCATTTTAAAAATATAATTACATCACATTTCAGTGTTTACTAAATCATATTTTATAGTAATATCCTTTTGGAATATATAATAAAGTTACTATGTATTGAATAAAGCTGTTTTCCCATCAGTCGTACCTTTTTCACGTTTCAAGGATCAGAATTCCATCTGTTTGTAAAAATGGCATATGTGATTACAATGAAATTAATTCCACAGACAACACACAAATGATTAGAATACTTGCACTTTGAACGTGATAATTCAGTTCTGTGGGAAGCCGTTCCGCGCGCAATCAGAGTCTACATATGTCGTGGCATGGAACGAGAGAGAGCCTGCATATGCTGCTGGGAAGTGGGAACACACTGGCACGCGGTTTGTAGGCGCGACCAAAAATCATCGACAACGGTTGCAGAAGGACCAGGAAGAACAAGTTGCCGACGAACTGTATCCCGGATATGTTCGATGAACGATTTCTCAGGCCAGGGAAGCAGGGGTACCTGTCCTTTTCTGAAGAAGGCTTACACATTCCTCACAGTATGTGGTCGGGCATTATTTTGCTGAAATATTGCATACATTGTTTATTTGAAAGGCCCGAAAGGTTGCTCGGCGACATGTGTGACAGAGTTCAAATTTGTCGCGCGGTCCACTCCTTTCAGCAAGGGAATGAGTGCCAAGGAAACTAGCAGATAAACAAAATTCAACTGGACTCTATTTAAGGAAAGTAAGAAATTTCGCCTGATGTAAAATCATTGTCTTGGTTTGTTCACAAACTCAAATGAAAGATGATAGTTCCTTATAGATTAACATGAAATATCAGTAAAGTGTTATTGAGAATAAAATTATATCAAATTAGGGAAAGGATATTTAGAGTATCAACACCATAAACCTGTGATCTTTAGCTGTAGTTAAAAAATAAATACTTGTGACAGGGACAATTCATTCTAGCGCTCAGAGCCAAATTTTCAGTATTCGTTTTCTGAACGTTTTGGTTTTGCATTTCATTTGGCACAACATACGATAGTCAAAACCCATATGGAACGTAAATATAATACCTAAATTGAAATAAATGTAATTGATTTTTGTTTATCGGTATTGACTATTGTCATTTTAATATTAAGAACAGTTCCCGGTGTTACCTGGTATGAGCTATGTCGATTTACCCACACAGTAAATACTGAAGTTACAACAGAGGTCAGTTTTCTGCACTTGCGAATAAAGTTTCATGTCAATCGCTCCATTTTCTATACGTATTTGAACGACTAACCCCCGTCGTAGAGAAAAGAGATATATATGTTAGAGGTTGAATTATTCCTCCAATACTTTTAGCCACTCTATCAGTAACATGTGTACCAAGTATCATCAAAATAACCGCAACCGTTTGTGCAGCAATAGAAACAATGATTTGTTTTGGGTTTTTTTTTTAGGAAATGCGGAAAAGACAGAATCGTTCATCAATAAATTATAAAAATACAGGTAATACCAACACTAAAAGGTTTTAAACGAATTCAGTTTCATGTTCAATCCCATCAGATATGTTTTACTTACTGTTAACAGCGAATATAATTTCACTTCCAAACATCAGAGATTGTAGCTGTGCGGTCTGAGATCGTAGCTTCAAGAAGCAAAGAAGTTCTTGGAAAATTTTTCCATTATATTTTAAAATCAATTCACAATCTTTCCTCTTTACATAGTTCCTCTTCGCATTCAATACGGCCATCTTTTGGGCTTAAAGACTAAAAACAAAATTTAAGGAGGGAAACTTTACATGCAGTTTTTTTTTATTATTATTATTTTTTTTTTACGTAGTTTGACGTACGCTTCTAGTTGGTATTTTATCCTTGTTGTTTCACGTTGTACGTTCAGATTTTAACTTACCGCTCTGGAGTTATGTTGCGTTGGAGCATAGGTAATACGAAACGATTCAATTCAGATTTTAATCTTTAAAACAGTGAAAACCCCATCAAAATCTGCGCAATAGTTCTTGAGTTTTTCTGGAACCGATAACAAACGATTTCGTTTTGTAGATATAGATTCAATGTCACTGATTGTTAAGGTGACGAAAATTCTTGTTCAATAACGCATATTGCTTAGATTATTCATAATTGCTTTCACGTATCCAAACAGCTCTCGTGTTCTAATGTAACCAATTGTCTGATACTGTTAAACTGGCCGGAATAGAAGTTTGCTTGAGAGATGATGTTAAAGTTCGCGGAAGAAACCGTCTAATCGTGTGGCACATATTTTTTACGTTGTTGCGTCATCATTTATTGGCACCCTTTGAATCTCTGAGGGTCTTAACGGAGCCCTTGGGTTTTGCCTTAAGTATGCACTAAATCTTCAAATTAGGCACCTGGGTTTTTTTCACTAAATGTGTACCAAACCTTCAATTTATGCTGTGTGTATTAAACCTTGACAATCATCCTTTTTCACATGCAGCACCATATCGAGTGCTGAGCTGCAGCCGCCATTGCAGGACGGAGTTCCAATAAGTCCTGACAAACGATGATATTTTTATTTCACTATTGGTACAAGAGCCAAATCTCTCATATTGCCGACCGTTAAATTAAGCTAAATTAATCGAATTCCCACAATTCAGTACTTGTCAAAACAGAAAATATTTATTTCAATGGAATCATTTGGCGGTACAGAGTGACAAAGTTCCGTAATCTCTTTTCAGTCACAACTCGCAGAGATATGTGCTGACATAAGGCAATCCAAAACAGTAATTTAGTCTTTAATTTGCCGTGTAAGAAAAAAATTAGCGTTGAATTCGGATGTATAAAGTGTTGATGTCATGATTTTGTCGAACATACAATAACTTTAATAAAAACAGTTGTAAGCAACAAAATTGCCCGACAGTGGGAATTGAGGTCGTGTGGAGTAGTAATTAATCCTTGCGAGGCGCATTGAAGAGACGATGCCACCACGCAGGCTAATAACAACCTCCGTAATGGAAGACAGCACAACGCCGATTCGCATTTCTAAAGCGCCGGTGCAGGTTCCCACTCGGCGACTCTGCGAGATTAAACTTGCCCGAAGGCCTTAATTCCCATTTATAACTTTAGAAGGCAGATTCGCAACCCAAGCGTTGCGTACCGGTGGTATAAATGGACGGCGGAGTAAAATTGTTTGTGCAGCAGCAGAGTGAAGTGAAGGGTGAGCGAGTGTGGAAGGGCGCCGTTTCAGACTGAATTCAGTATGGAATAACGGACGATAGCGTGGGACACAGTACAGGTCTTTGAAGCAATGTGGCACTGCAGTTCTTACACAGGGCGAATATTACACGGAGAATAAACAAATTCTAACTCTTCACCTGGCTTATTACTGATGTGTCAAGTGGAGGGTACCGTATAACAGAGCTATAAAGCCACTCTTTTCTATATTATATGGCGAAAAAAAGAATGTTTATTTAGTACTATCAGGACTGTTTCTTATTTACCTTATTTATCTTCTTTTAATTTATGATCAGGATGGAAGAAGTACATCATTAAGTTATTACTGACCATAAGCGATCACATTTAAGGTTCCTGATACCAATGTAATTACAATTATTTATTGTAATTGCATTGGTGTAATTAATGCTACAGATTCTCAAACGATCTGTACCATTCAGTATTGAATCCCAGTTTCCTATGAAATATTTCAATATCTTGGGCCATTTTAAATGTATATGCTCACGCGTCGCACTTTGCACTCGACGTGCGTATCACAAGAATTTTATGCGTCATTTATATCGTCTGTAGAAGACAGCAGGCGACCTAATGTTGGCGCAGTAAGAAAATTTGATGTTCTGCTACTGACACGTGACCACAGGCTTAGCAGAGGCGGTATAGAGTTAGGAATCACCACATGTTTTGCTTTATACCAGGACCCTTGCTTTTTTAACAAAATTAGAACTCATGTGCTGGATCTGAAAGTCGCTACCTCTATTCTATCATTTTTAATCATTACGCGAAAGCGATATTACTGTGAATGTACACTCATCTGAATTTGTCGAAGAGGCGAGACATTTTCGTTTTGGAAGGTGACTCTGTTATCGAATTACTTATGCGTATCAACACTTGCGGTATAACATCAGTAGCGATGTTTCTTAGCAGACAAAAATATAACCGAGAACTTATTTTTTTATTTTTACTTATGACTTTACGCCACATCGATGTCGAGGTCATTAGAGGCGGGATGGGATTGCGGACAAGGAATGGGAAGGAATTTGGCTATGGCCGTTTGAAGGAAGCATCCTGTCATTCGCCTGGAATGATTTAGGAAAACCATGGAAAACCCAAATCTGGATGCCCGGACGGGGATTAAAACCGGTGTCCTTCCGAATGCGAGACCAGAGCATTAACTACTCACCCGCCACGCTTGGTACTGAGATCTTGAAGAAGATTTTCTGTGAGTTCAAACTTCAGCAAAGTCACCTGATTTTCTTTTTTTTTTGTCTCATCCTTTACGCCTGGTATACGCCGAGGACGGAGATGATTCGGGAAGGAATGTGGCTATGACTTTTAGGGAAGAACCGTCCCAGCTAGATTTATTTCTGAAAACCATGGAAAACAGAATTCTAGATGGCCGGGCGGGGATTTGAGACCTCGTCCTCCTGCATGCCAGGCTACGAAAGAATTAAAATAAGCATTATTTAAATTAACCTCGCGCAAACTATTCATAACGCGAGAGGCACGTAATACAAAATGGAAATTAGTGTACAACTTCAAAGTTTTAGTATTAGTGAAATATTATAAGATTATGCCATTCAGTATCAATGTTTGGAAACAGAATATTAATAATAGCCCACATGCTTCAGTCAGGGCCGGCGTTAGGGAGGGGTAAGCGGGTCAAAAGTACCCGGGCCCCGCCGGCTGATGGGGGCCCCGATCATCGTTTATAGGGGCCCTCAGGCTCTGAAGCCAAGAATACGCCCATTGTCACTTGACCATTTTGTAGAGCTAAAAAAAAAAAGGTCGCCCGTTTTACCCCGGGCCCAAAATTCCTAGCGCCGGCTCTGGCTTCAGTGCTGTACGAGGCTGCCTGTTGACTGGGGAAGTACCGTAGAAAAACATTATGAAATTAAAGACGCCAAAAGATATCCGAATGATTTTAGTAGGTGATGACTATTGAAATGAGCGTGGGGTAACCTACTTTGCTTCTATTATTTTGATTCCTGTTGGTAGAAAGCGTAGATAATGTTGGCATCGTCAGAGAGAAGTTGACTTGTGAATAAAAGATGGATAACAAAGGGGGAATGATGGGCTGAAGAGATTGCGTAAGCGTGACGACATTTAAGAAATGCTGTCTTCAGCCTATAAACATAAAGATCCATTCGAACCTGCATAGCTATCCTTAAAAAGGCATGCGGTATCGTGTGTGATAGAAGTGGGCATGTTCGGTGGGCACTAGTAGTGCTCTGCTTAACGACCGCCTCGGCTTTCAACAGGGCTAATCACTGGGTCGGACCCGACTCAAAGGCTGCGAGCTCCTCCTCGGCAAACAAATTCCTCTGGGGAGGGCACCACATCGAACGAGCGACTAATGCGCAGTACGACAACTTGGCGTTCAACCCACAAACAGCCTTCTGTTGACGGTGCTGAGGAAACAGTAGCAAGGGACATAGCTTAAGCAAACGACTATCCTTATCCAGGAGGTATGCAAACAAGCTTAAGAAACACTCTGAGAACTAGGACAGAGGATAATGAAAAACACATGACAGACGTGCGAAGAAAAGTGAGGCAGAAAACCATGTCTTTATCTCAAAGCATATCTTATCACCAGTCAAAGATATTCCTATAAACATCTGGAATATAAATAAGGAGAGCTTACCTTGTAAAAGATTGATTCCGGATTACAGTGAAAAGAAATTACTTCTCTTTATTAAAAAATGTAACATCTCTGTTATTTAGAAACTTTAGAACTAATTTCTTTGTCGATACAACACCATAATAATTTCATACCATTTTTTACCATCGGATTTTCGTCGACAATGATACAAGTAAATCTGGAGAAAGATTGTGTGAACGGAATGGTAATGAAAGTGGTCTTGAATTTTCATGAAGTAACCAACACGGCATTTAATTTCGTATATTTGGGCAACAAAGGAAACCAGAAATCTTAATCGACTGCGATTTGTATCCGGGTCCTACAGATTGTCAGGCCCGAACGTCACGCTCGCCAGCCAATCTCCAGATTCTTCGAGCAGTTGTTTAGTGAATTGCTCGTGAATCTACAGTTGTAAAATATCATAAAAACAACATTTTGTCGACTGTTTAAAAAGTAACCTAAAATTAGAGTCTGACAAGCAAGTTTTTCAGGGAACGTACTTTGTGTGGAGTACCTATGAGTCGTTGCTTACCATATCTTTATAAGTCACTGTTGAAGGGTACATTGGAGAGTAGAAGGCCGCACAGGGGCCAAATCAGTGTTGGAACGTAAATTAACGACACACGCACCTGGCTCGTTTAAAGTTGACTTCTTCTTGAAATGTGCTGGAAACAGTCTTTATATCATCACACTTATCTTTCGTGATGTAAACGTAACAGCTAATGCTTCTAACAGACAATAACACGTAATATGAGCCGAGAAAAGCAGGGATCAACGTTACAAAAAGGGAAATAATCATTCAACGCTAATGGAAAGAACTCACAGAAGTTATTGGTAAGCGTTAAAAATTCCATTAATTTTATTCAAAATGTTTTTTTGCACGAAACGTAATGGTCTATTTTCGCCATATCTTTGCACGTGCTATCGAACTGTTGCGCTGGTGGACGGGTAGGAATTCGGCCATGGCCTTTTGTAGGAAGCATCGCTGCATTCGCCTGGAGTGATTTGTGGAGCCATGTAAAATCCAAATCTGGATGCCCGGACGGGGATTCGAACATGCGTCCTCCGGAATGCGAGGCCAGAGCGTTAACCGCTCACCCACCACGCTGGGTGCGCTGGTGGATGTTTCTCGTGAAACACTTGTGGCTCCATCTATTTTTTATAGTGATGTATAAATTATTAGCTGATATTACGACAGAATAGCTGAATTTCATATTAAATTTAGATCTGTTAAAATCAATTATCATCAATATCACGTTACCTTTAATTACTCTAACAAAAAAGACAGAGCTACAATGGAAACATACTATCAAACGATTGAAATCTTTCCGCTGATATCACATATACTAGAGCCAAAATAGGATCTATTGCCTGACTTTATCTTTATTCAGCTGATTGTGTAGTCCTATAATCATTATTTGGTTTTTGAGTGTGTCGTTCACTTACGGAGGTCTGCGTTGGGTATCAGATCAGGAGCAAATTTATCACCAAATTCAGGCATCGTAATAATCTTAAATGAAATAATTTGACATGTGATACGGACATAGAACGTCTAGATTCTTTTCTCTGTATGTCTAAACGTTCTATAATGTTTTTGTCTTTTGCTGAATTTATTGCCTTACTTTGCATTAATTGTGTGAAAATAAAAGAATGGATGGGGATAAAAATCGGTGGCGTACGTTCTATGCCTACTGTTTCGAAGAGTATTAGGAATGTCATACGGAATGTGTCGAAGTTTGTGATTTAGCCCACCCTTTGGCAACATGGTGCTCTGCAACTGTTCACCACTATATCTCCTATACCGCTGACCAAAATCAATACCGTCTCTAACCAGTTACCAGAGGCTCACAGCGCCATGTGGACAGTAATGAATGAGCGATAACTTTGAGTGCAACATCACTGATAAGTGAAATATATACTTCAGCTACAACATTTTCATGAAGATACGACCCGCTCAGTGCTCTGAGGCGCCGCACACTGGGCTCGAGCCTCGGACTGCAGTTCTGAGGTGGTTTTCCGCAGCCACCAAGGAGAATGGAGAGCCGAACCCTAATTTCCGCCTAATATACTACATACTAATCAAACAAAAATCATTCATATCAAGATATTAAGATAAATAAAGGCATTATACAACTTTATCAATTATGCAGATGTCATACAGTTTTAATAAGAATCTTAACATTATTTTTTAGTATTTGTTATTTAATAATACGCCATTACAACTGTTGGATATTGTTTTTATTTTCCGGACGCGTTTCGCCTCTCGCCGAGGTTTCTTCAGCGTACAGTTTTGCTGTAATATGTGATTTGTTATTGACTTTTGAATACAATGATTTTTAGATTTACCAAATATTATTCTGCCTATATAAGCATAATTTTGGTAAATCTAAAAATCATTGTATTCAAAAGTCAATAACAAATCACATATTACAGCAAAACTGTACGCTGAAGAAACCTCGGCGAGAGGCGAAACGCGTCCGGAAAATAAAAACAATATCCAACAGTTGTAATGGCGTATTATTAAACAACAAATACTAAATTATCAAGCACCTGTAGAAGAAAATGGCTTACAATAATCAAATATTAACATTATTTGTTCAACGCAAGGTAGTAAAATACAGCCATAAAATTGCGCCTACAAAAATAGGCATTTAGCCTCACAAGTTGCCGGTAGATTCGTAGTTTACTATCACCTGAACTGATACGGTCGAGAGAAATTAGCAGTAAATGCCAAATCTTAGCAATTTGTAAATTTAGTGTGATCAACTTTTTATAATTTTGCGAGCCTTGTTCACTTGCGTCATGTATACATTACTATCAAATGATAATATTTACTATTTAGCAGAAAAAAGTTCTGTGACGGTGCAGCTTAGAACAGAAATTGAAGCAAAAAATGAATACATTCTCATCAACGAATATTTAAAAGTTAAATAGTTAATCGTCGATAAATCTGACGGTTAGTAATAAATCTTTATACCGGACATTCCATCGCTCAGAGACAAAAACATATCTTGCCGGTAGTTTTCAAAGGGACTCAGAGAACTCTAAAGTGTGAAGTTTCGATGAAAACCGGAAATTCTGCGCGTTAGAAGCCGTTTCAGTATAACACACAGAGGCGTTACAGTGTTATCGGGTTATCGTGGTTCTAGCTGATAGCTGTGTATCGCTTGCGGAGATTTACAACCCCCTCCCCGGGAAGGGCGCTTGTTTGCAAAGCGTCCCGCCTTCGGCAGTTTAGCAGAGGAGACTTGGCTTGTCTCGGATGTGGTCATTAAGCGGCAGCAATTAACAGCAGGAAGGAACATCTACTCAACTTGCTGCTTCAACCTGAGCAGTCTCAGGTTAATGCTGCGCCAGCAACACAATAGCCGCACACTATAACCCAGCAGACACAAACTATAGTAACCGGTTGTTTGATTAGTTTGACAAGAAATCACTAAAAACAAATATGAAGGTTTACTGAAGGAAAAACCGACATATCATAATCGAATCGTAAGGAGACAAAAGTGTTGAACAGGGTTGTTGATCCAAGCTAGATCTCAGAGTTGAGAGATTTCAACACAAAACATAGAAACAAAGAAAATCAGATGAACGTAAAATAGAGGGAACACAGAAAAGAAATAAAAGACAAGAAGTCACGAAGTTATTTTCAGTAGTGCACAGATGGCTGAAGCGGAAAAGAGCATATAGTAACTCGGTCTCTGTTCAGTGTAAAACATAAATGCATGTTGGTTAAGTAAACAAACAATATTTAATTCCCCTTAATTCTACATTTTTCGCTTACTGGAGAACAAATGATCCTGCTAAGCCATTCAGTATTCATGAAATTAGTATTTTGATCCGCTTTACTTCTGAAGTTTTCCTCTTAAGAAAATTAATTTATCAGTAAGTGTTAGATTCGTTTTTGTAGTTTTAAATTTTGATTTAACTCGACGTTTTCATGCCTGTTATCAACTTTCACATGAACTGTATCTTCTTTCCGTAAGTCATTAAATAGTAAAATTTTGTTTTGTGTTACCTTCCTGTTAAAGTAATATCAAAAATTATCTCTTTACATACTGATGAGAATAATTTGTTCAGTGGAAAACTAAAGTGTCCCAATTTAGTTTTACGTTCCGCATTAAGTTCATCTATATTTTTCGATATTGTTTAATTTGCACCAGTTTATGAAAAGAAAGGAAAAATTCAGACCCGACATTAGTTGAAAAATCAGAACAAACCTGTGCCTGATTTGCTCCAGTCCCTACAAATCTTTCTATATTTTTCTTAGATGTTGATAGCGATAAAGCTTACTTTGTGTAGTTACTTCTTATTGTATGCATATTGTATTCCACTTCAGGCTGAAATAATGGAGCCACGATTTATTTTCCATCTCCACTCCCAGGTTTTGCTGCACCTTTCTATTACGTCGACGTCGAGGCCATTGAGGTTGGTCTTAGGGGGCGTCCATTAATTACGTGAAGGTTTTTTTCCGGATTTCCGCCCCCCCCTCCCCTCTGGTTAGGCTTCGTGAGATCTGGTCTGACCCCCCATCCCCTCTGGTGAGATCTGGTACGTCAGACCCCCCAGAAATCGCCCGCGAAACTTTTTGAGACCTTTTTTTTTTAGGTCTCACCATTCCAAAGGCGGCCCCCTTTTCGACGAAATACCTCCCTCACGTCAGATTTCCGATGACCCTCCATCCCTCTTGGTGATATGTCGTAAGATTTCGCCGTATCTCCCCCCCCCCCCCTCTCCTCTATTTCACCTCACGTAATTAATGGATGCGCCCTAATCATACGAAGAGCCGCGAGAGTTGCGAATAGTGCGAGATACTGTTAAATGTATTTTTCTTTTAGTAACGTATATCATTTGACGTGAGAAGTGGGGACCATTCTGCTAAATGACTGCAGCAAACAGCCTAAGACAGTAATCGGCAGTTCCTAAGCAGGACCCTGTAAGCGCTTAAGCTGGTATGTTGAATGTAATATGGCGTTAGTATGATCCGCAGGCTTAATGTCCCACGGGGTCTCTGAAGTTTTCTTACGAAACTGTAATGTCATAAATTTTTATGGACTTTAACAACGCTCTAACCTATACAGTAACCTCAAAATCTCACCATTCTTAAAGATTTGATGTGAACTTTGTTTAGTAGTTGGCGTAAAACAAAGACAAACAACATTTGTACGCAGAAAGAATGAAGTAATGAGCATCTATTTGCAGGGAATCACCTGAATAGTATTAGCTTTCAGCAACCTAAATCCGTCGCTCGTGTTTGAAGCTATGTAAGTGCCGTGTATTTTATAACTTCAGAATACGTACTCCCTCTCAAACTGTGAAACTCTCTCTACCAGAGAGATATGGCGGCGTTTATGGCAAACATCAATACGGAGTCGCATTTACCTCTCTTTAATGGACAACTGAATGTGCGTTCGTTTGTAGCCCCACTAAATCCCAATATACTGTTCGACACTGTCACCGGCCGAACTCATTCGACTGCCCTTGCATCAAAACGGCAGAGAGCGTAGTGGGTAATTCCACTACACAGTGCTCAAAACTGCTGCTAACAATTGTCGCCATTTATAACTGTGTCACGATACGGACTTTTAATACCGTACTATTTCTGTATCTATTTTGTAAAGTGTTGTTTCCTGGTTTTATAAATGTATTTATCAGCGTGCCAAAGATAAATTCTGAACTGGTGAACAGTAACTAACGATGATTGTATAGACTAGCGTGGTAGTTGTTACTGTTTTCTTCGCTATCCAGCTAGAACCAGGTCAGTTTTTTGTCTTCTGATAAAAGCCACAGAAAGCTGGCTGAAAAATTAGGTATCAAAAGTTTACGCGGTTCCACCTGGACAACTGAGAAACAAAATACTAACAACAATGGTCACCTGTTAACAGGATATTTACGTGATTCTGGATGCAAAGGCGTAGTACCTGACGTGAGGTTAGCTAATTACTGACGTTTCCCCTCAGATTCGGCATCGGGCACCTCACATTTCACAGACGTAAATAAGAAAGTGCTATTTCGTGAAATGGTGACCGCACAGTTTTTAATAATTTAAATTGTCTTCACGAGTGCCATGACACTAAATAATCAAAGTTACAAAGTCAACAACAATATTAATGTTAAGAGTTTATTGTTTATCCCTCATGTAGTGCATTCTTTCGCTCCCGTCTGTTCAGATTACTACACGGATGTTTGTCTTTGATGCAATATCGTCTTTGGTGCTTATCGAACAAGTTACTACTTATCTCACCGTCTATAGTTCATCTAGAATCGCAAGAGATACAAAAAATTTTACGATATGCCCTAAGGTTTCAAACTGTGCAAAACCCTATCCAGATCGGATCTGCAGTTTTTGCGTGAACAGGGAAATACCACGGAAACGGCCGCTTACAGACTGACAGATGTATTGATTGCGCACTTGCAGGTTTAAATTTTTACCATGTCGTTCTTGGCTAGCAGGATGAGAAAGGTGATAGCACACTATTTTCGATAAGGATTTTTCGTTCCAGAGGATTCAGTTGAAATATTAATTTCTCTAAAAATGTACTCAACAAGTGCTGCACAGTTGATAGTTATTACGCCATCGGAAAGGGGACGTTAAACTGGTTGTGCATCTTTGGGAAGAGTAGGCCTGAACAGGCCAGCACTGCGGTTCACCTTTTCCCTTCTTTTCTCCCCTTTTCATTTTCCATGATAGTGTGCTTTGCTCACAGTAAAACTAAATAACTGCAAAATGTTCATATCTAACTTAAAACAACGAAAACTAATGTACAGAACGAAAAATGTGAAGGAACAGTGTAAGTGTTAAAATTATAATTTTCACAATTACTTTACAGCGTTTTTGGATTAGAGTTAAAGAATTTGTTGCCGAGCTTGGTAGATTAGCGAAAACGCTCTGGCTTTGCATTCAGGAGGAGGAGGGAGAGAATCCCTGTCCGTAATCCAGATTTTTGTTTTTCCCCAAATTACTCCAGACTGATGGGATTGTTCCCTCAACAGCCTTTGGCAGAATTTCTTACCATTCCATTCCCTCTCCCTCCCCCTCCCCCATACCTCTCCCGCCTCTAATGACCTTGGATATCCATTATTTTTGTTTAGTTCTTTACAGCTTATCGTGATCCTTAGAGCCGCTTGATCACTGATGATAGAGAATGGGAAGAACTTCCGCCATTGGATTTCAATGGGTCCATCCATGCATTCACCTCCAGTGACTGGAAAACCGAACTCTGGATGCTCTTCCGCTGATCCAAACCGGGTTCCTCACTAATGCCAGGCTCCATCGTTTAACACCCACCTATCATTCTTGGTACTTCTGTTATCATTACACTTAAACAATTAATTAAAAGCATAATGTCGCAAGAGGTGTTTATGTAATTAGTAAACGAGTAGTAGAAGAATTTGCTCTTCAGTTCGTTCGATAGACGATATCTGGACGGATGGAGTATTTAGAAAACAGGTTCTGATAGTTTTGATGAATTTCTACATTTGTTACAATACAGTTGTTGAATATTTGTGTTATGGCTCAGCCCACTTATCTCACCGAAGAGAACTGTTAAGCCATACGACGAAATAATATGACGAGAAGCAGTCCTCCCGTCGTCTCTACAGGACCTGATGTGATTAGAGTACCGCAGGCAGGGCAGTGCGTCCTTATTGTTTCGCCGCTCGGCTTTGGGACGTAATTTCATTTGCGTGCGCGATACACTCCACTCATGGAGCTGTAACCGGCGGGGAAGAGCTCATTTTGTGCCTGCTTCGCTAATTTTGAGGTAGACTGGCAGTGTAGTATTACGTGATATGAAATTCCCTGTGTGGCGCACACAAGGCAGGCCGCATTAAGCTCAACTTGGCGTGCATGCCTCCGATGAGCCTTCAAGAGCGGCGCGGCTCACTTTCATAGCCTTCAGCACTGCCTTCACCGCACAACGGCGGAGAGGGCTATGTTACCTGCCTCTAAAACACTACAGCCGCTCACCAGTGAGATAACCACTGACGACTCGCCATCAAATACATCGTTCAGAGGCACTTTCAACAAAGCATGGTGCCGTGTAGCAAGTACATATTCCTTAAACATATTTAATTAAAATGAGATAACGCAATGAAACCATACATAAGCACTGTTGCCACGATCACAATGTAGGTGCAAACAATCTGTTATGCAGTTCATATGGCACTAATACAGTACATTAAGTGGAGAAAACGATGACACAAAATCGAAATTTAATTCGCTTAGGGCTTTACACCTCGTTGACGCCGAGGACTAGGGGCAGGGAACAGGATGTAATTCGGCCATGACCTTTTCGATGAACTATCTCGGCATTACCCTGGAGAGATTTCTGAAACATGGGAAATCAAAATCTGGATGGCTTGGTGGAGATTCGAACCCACATCCACTCTAACGCGTGACAGGTGTATTCCCGCTCAGCCACCATGTTCGGTACTCCCTTCGACTGCTTCCACCGGAGAAACATTTTGAACATATGGAAGAGGCAAAAATGTTTACTAGCCTCCTTCATTCAGAGATTTCCCGCTGTCCATGAGGGTCTGCTTTTATTGCATTGTTGCGAAAACTCTGTTCGCCATTCGGCTTAACAGGAGAGCCTGTCGCTCACTGCTCGAGAAACACAGGTTACATAATTTGTCTGTGAACATTGGTACTTCTGCTATCCTTGATTGTTATTGAATTGTGCAATAATGGGGTCGCAAATTTGGTACAGTCTCACTATTGGGTTGGATTATTACGAAACGCTGCCTAAAAACATTAACCGCGACGGTATCACTACCCCGCCGCCATACTTTTCCGGAATTCACGTGTTTTCCAAAACCACCTAAAGGCAGATTCCAATGTCATTTATGGAATTTATTTTCTTTCCTGACCGATGATTACGTAAGTGCGTTGTTGAGAGATTCTGGACTCCAGTAACCATCAAAACCGTTGATAACGGATACAGTGAGAGTACGTTATGGAAATAAGATTACGAAGGAAGTTCTATAAACATTTACGTGCTTACGTGCCTTTAGATAAATAGACAGGTACTAAGGGATCAAAGGGGTCTCATACCATTGTATTAGAAGCTGCTAGTAAAAATAAAGAACTTTGCCGATAAAGAAAATGCAAAGATAAAAGTATTTAAGAAAAAGAATAAAATTAACAATTGAAAAAACAAAAGGAAAGAAAGAAGAGAAATGGAAAAAAGCAAGGTACTGAAGAGAGAACCCAAAACTAACGAGAGTTAATCTCAGGATTGTTCTGACCGTGAATGTTTACATTGCGATTAATTTTACTCAAAGCTGATTGAAGGTTGCGTCACTTGTACCATTTGAAAAAAGGGCACGCTATTCCTGTGCGGCAATAGATAGCAAAGATGATGATGATTGGATTAGAAAAACGACACAGTTAATGCCAACTGTAGTTAAACCTTTATAGTCACCTAATACTAAATGTATATAGAGCAAACTTATTTTTTCTCCGTTTCAGCTAGTTTCATATGTTTTCATAAATTATTACTTGTCATTACCCCGGGCATGGCGCAGAACGACATAAATGATATAATTTTATGTTTCTGAGAAATAAAACTATAGTTCTTTTGTTTTCTCACAATGTTATTATATTTTTGTGATTATTACTTTATAATGTTTTCATAGATAGATTTGCAGTTCTCTTAAGTAACCCTTTTAAATTTTTAAAACATATTTTCTGCTTGGTACCCCGTTATACTCCCGGTTCCCCTAACTACTTCAATCTTCTATAAATTATTAACGAAGGCGTGGCGTGTACTTATGCACAGAAGGAAACACCTAATGGAAGGTTATGTGTGTCTTTGACAACAGTTGCTCACTATCTGAAATTTTACATCAATACTGCGTAGTGTTAGCTTGTAACTTGAGGTTACTTAATCAGCATTCTGGAGGACTCTGGTTCAAATTCTCGTCCGGCCATCCAGGTACCGAGTTTCTATGGTTCCTCAAAATCAGTGCTGATGAATGCCAGGGTGGTTTCTTCAATAGGCCACAATCGTATTCCTTCCCGTACTTTGTCCCCAATCCTTTTCCACCTCTAATGACTTTCGCTTCAGCGAAGCTTTGTCTTAAATACTTTAGCACTTCCATTTTGTAACACAGACTACAACTGATCGCTTGTTCTGTAGCTCGTGCTAGTCTCACAGTATGATTGACTGGCTTCCAATTCTATTTCAATTTTATCAGATAAAGAATTGTGTTTGATGTAGAGGTTATTGAAATTTTGATCGTAGTAAATTTCTCATTGACAAGATCCTGGATGTGGAGGTTCAACGTGTCAAATGTGGCCGTGCTCAGACAGCTTAGATCCAGATGTGACAGCGTTAGTGAACAGACAAGGTTCAGCTAATCAGATTCGCGTGGAGAAATCCTGGCGCTAGTGGCTTATTAAGTCGCATTAGCTGATTGTCTTACACACACGGTGATGATGTATAACCATGTAATTTGAAGTGTTAGAGCTTTAGGCTATGGAATGCATATGTAGGTATGTGTATGACTGTATTACGGCTCCATTTCATTATACGTGGAAGTTTCAATTAATACTGCAACGGTACAACGATTTGTACCCGATATGATTCAAGTGATGGCATTAACAGATTATCACTAATTGTTTCTTCGAAGGTTCAAAAAAATAAAAAATAAATAAATAAATCACAGGCAAGTTTCCGAAACAATTGCAATCAAGTATGCCAATAACTGACCACAGAAAGAAAGATGCAGCAGCAAGTTTCAAACGGTTTTGTGGTAAGTGTCGTCTCAATCAGTTCAATATTATTTTGAACTTCAACCGTAAAACTTTATTTTGTATAGAAATTTAAATACACTCGTAGATTTGATTAAAGACAAACGCTGACAGATGAATTTCTGGTGTATGGACAGGAAGATTGTGCCGAAAACTATAATAGACGAGAAGACATTGAAGATGACCTTTAAATGGCCAATCTAAATGACAACAACATCGAGAATATTCGACAATTACAACTGACTGTGTTATGGAATAGTCCCTACCACCAATTTGACACTTGAAACGTGGCTTGTAAAAACTTCTTTTCTACGACACATTTGTCAAGCAATTCCAGGTCGAACTAAATCTGACGATTCTACCTGATTACCAGTGTTACCACCTATTAATTATTTTTCTACCATAAAATAAAGTCTAAATTAAAGGGACGTTTCTTTGATACAGTTTGGATAAACAGGGAAGTGCGTGGATTGTTCCTTGATAAAGGTTTTCTTCTTCTTAACCTCACGGATTAGGAATTAACGCCTGTTCCGTCTTCAATTTGTTCTTTTACACCATGTCTTCCTAGGTCTATCAACGACTCAGCGTCCCACTGGTTTATACTGTATTGCCAGAAGTAGAATCCTTTCTTTGTCTATTATTTCACTATGCTGGCTCCATGAATCCCTGTGTTCCTCTTCTTCTTATGGTGCCCTCTCCTACTGGAGGTTGGTGGCCCACATAACTAGCTTTGGACGTGGCATTACTTCATGGAGTGCCTCTTCTGACGTGAAGTTGTGCCACCTCCGAATGTTCTTCAGCCACGAATTCCTTCCGCTTCCATCTATCCTTCCGTTTATTCCACGTTGATAAAGGTTATAATAAATTTCTTCACACTTTGTCTGCGTTCACCTCCGGTCTCTACTGATCTCGTCGTTGATGCGCCTAAAGGTCTAGTGAAATAGAAAAGATCTAAATCAAAGTCAGTCAGTTTTGATGAATTTCAAAATAGTTCCACCAGTCAAAAATACATTTTACAACATATTCACACAACAATAAGTATATATCCAGACAGAACTCACTGAAAAATCAATGATGTGTAATAATTAAAAATAACTTATTTTGTTGCGTAGTCTAATTTAATAGAAAGATCAGTTTACTTCGAACAATCGCATGAAACAGCTTAAAATTTCACGTTCCTTAACATGCAGATTACCTCCTTTGCACGCATTGTATAGATAAATCTTGATCAGACATTTCTCTGCAGGCTAGGGACTGAAAAATGATCTAGTAGCCCTATTATGTCAAGGAATTCAATTGATTTACTTTGTTGTAAAATCCAAATTTCCGCAAACTGTGTTTATGTCAGAGTTTGATATAATGAACGGCAATGCTTTGTTATGTTGCGTGAGAATCAACAGCTGCAGCATTTGGCAGGGCACGACACATGTCGCTGTACCTGCAGGTCCAAGGCAAGCTTACCAACCTGTCAGGCGGAAACAGGGAGCGGGCGGACACGACTCAAAAGCGACCGCCGTTGTGTTTGTCAAAGCTGTGCTATTTGCAGGCCTGGTCCGATATCTCCCAGAGCCACAATTAACGTCCCGCCGGTAAACAGAGCCGGCGCCCCCACCTCTGTAATCGCATTACGTCAATATTCCTTCAGCGGCGCAAACTTGTTTTGCAAGGCGACTCGCCCCTGTATCGGCTTATTAGAGCGGTGTTTGCCGCTGCGTGCGGGACACTGAACAAAGTGATTGCCGCCACGGCACAGCCTCAAGGTGTCACGACTCACGTTGGCAACACTGCTTCTGTATCCGTACCACAACAATGCAGAACTAAATGTTTCTGCCTTCCCCTGTCGACTTAAGGCATAGAAAAATAAATTATTCGCACAGTACGAAATGTTGTTAATAACAGCAAGTCCAAAACTGCTATTATGGAGCTATGAGACAATTTGAAGCAGCTACACCTCGTTATTAGAAATCTCATTTTTGAGCCTTTCAGTTCGTATTAAAAATATTACGGTTCACGTTTATACGCAGCAATATGTGGTATGTTCACGAATATTTGTGATATCTAAAGGAGAAAAAGTACAAACGAAACCGTATTATAGAAAGGAAAAATTTTGATGAACGTTGCAGATTTTTTCTTCGATGTTTATTTCCTCTCCTGCACCAGCACGGGTTCGCCACATTGTTTTCTTTATAAAAAATGAAAATAAATACAAAAAAGATAATAACAACAACAAAGAACGACAAATACCAACAAGTGTTAGACTTTTCACCTTTAAGCTCACTTATATAGAGTGAAGTGATTTCAACAGTCGTCGCAACAATTGGGAAGAAGGTAACGAGAATTAGTTTTGCAATAAAATATTGAAAGCATAAGACGAATCTAACCATAAATAAAGTTTCAATGAAATCTTGACGGCTCTACCGCCAGAATGTGTTGTAAAACCACAACACAATCCTGCAGTTCAGCCGTAAAGATTTCATTGCAATCATCAGCCAAAAATGTCTCTGTTCTTACGAACCCTAAGTTACCTATGCCCTAGCCGGAGTTGAATCAACAGTCCTAGCAACACGATGTCTTAAATATAGCAACTTTGCTGTCAAGGATAGACGAGTATGCTGTAGCAGGAAGGAAACTGTGTCGTGAGAGTACTGGTCTTGCCATATACCATTTCTTGGGTGCAGTTGGTGGAAACGCAAGGTGTTCCGGGGGGGAGGGAGGAGCTTTCTATTTTTCCCGTGTGTCGAGGGCGCGGCGCAGTTTTCCGCTCGGCGGCGCGGACATCGCCGAGGAGGCGCTACCTGCACGGCGAGACGGGCTCCAAAGAAGGATTATCTCCCGGAATTCATTCCACGACTCAGCGGATAGAAGCGCGCAACACGGAAAAAAATAAGAGGACTTACCCGTGGTGCGGGATCTCGGCTGCAGAAGGGTATCAAGCAAGACGACCGGATGCTATCTGGAATGGAACAAATTCTGTCGAAAAGAAGAAGTTTGCAGAAGGAGACCTATGGAACGACGCAGAAGAAAACTAGATATTCCAACCAAAATACCGAGTCACTCATGAACGAAGGAATGGAATCTTTACTTTCCATTTAAGTGCGCCGGCATACTAATGTTCTGAAAAAGAGATAAATGTACGACTAAGAGAATCTGAACCCATCTCGTTTGAGCGTAAATGTTTCGTAATTTTTTGCTGTCCTAAACGTGATCACGGATTTCGTTTCAAAAATTATTTTTTTTCCGCGTTCATCGAGCAGTGGCACGAATTTTAGGTCCCGTCATTTCTCAACTGTTTTCATATTAGCATATGAACAAAATAATAAAACGAAAAGGAATCAACCTTTTTGTTATAAAGGAGGATATCCTTCTTCACATACGCATCTAAAAAAATTCTGAGAAGGTATGTAACAGCTAATACCCTTTGCAGTAAAAGCTTACTTAAATAAAATAACAACTATCACAGGTGTCTTAGTGTTAATAAATCCGTTTGCGAAATATTTTCAATACTATCTTTAAATTTTACACATTAGTTGGTCCAGAAATCATTAAAAATATTATATGTAAAAGCAAGTGGAATAAGTGATTTCCTAATGATACTGTTACGGTATCTGCATGTAATGATTTATATCTAATAATTCTTGAAATCATAATTGTGCTACTGATCTAATTCGAAAAAAGAATTAACACAAATAAAATACAAAAACTTTCAAGGAGTTATGAATGTAATATACACATGCCTTTGAATGTTTGAACTAACTACAGCAGAGACCATTTAATGAAAGATACAAAACGTACCAAGAAAAAGAATTTCTTTGTTTGTCTTTATCTTTTTGGTACGTAATCATAAACCACCTTGATACACTAGTGCCAATTCTGTCGTAATAGAATGGTTCTTCAAATTACGGGCATCGGACTTACTTTTGATCACTCTGGCGAAGTTGTGTGAACAACCCCTTACCCTAGCCACCGATATTAGCAAAATATCGACGGTGTTATGCTATTTCAGCTTTGAGTAAAAATGTTTGAATTTACCGCTATTTGAACAGTGGTCAATAACGGGACCCGATCGCAGAGAATAACGACACATAATTGTATTCAAACCTTACTGAAATGATAATAGGATGGTGGTTTTTCGGGACTGGACCCTGAACACGGATGCACATTAAACTACGCGCAGGTTACAGGCGTTCCAACTAGTTTACATTCGTTAAACCCGACAGTTTTAAATTTTCAAAGTCTGGATCAAAAAACCGAAAATATTTGTACTAGGAAAGTACTTTCAATAACACACCGATTAGGCCAATACTTCGACTTCCTGTTGGGTAGAGCTATTATGGCGTGGTATCAGAAAGGAGGAATAGTAGCGAAAGAGCAGCAAGTGATAATAAATGAGAAGAAAATGTGGAATGTTGGAGGGACACATCAAACAGTACGGTAAGTGTGGACCGCGAAACTTAGTTCTGATTATCTGATAGTCAGGAGGTTACGAAATAAATCTATGATTTGAGTCCACTTTTAGATGCGCATAAATCATTTTGTGAACAAAGGAAGCAATATGCAGAACTGTAGAAAATATGGCAAGAACAGAACGATATCGAATTACACTTTGCAGGCAGGCGGTTGTACAAGATGTATCAGTCCTTGTCGTTTATGCTGATCAAGACTCGTGATACGCAGATACATCAATGAAAAGGATCCTTTTGAGCTTGTCTTGTTTAAGGGTTACATTGTTCGGGGACTTATCAGTAGCAGGAACTGGAGCAGTCTGATTGGGTGTCATCACACAGAACTACTGTGCGCTGAAGGAGTCGCCAATGAACGTGCTGGGGTGTCAGGGCGAGCAGTCCCTGTCAAAGATCGATGGCCCAGTTAGGCGGTGGTCGCCGAGACGGGGTGGGGGCACAGGGAAGGCAACTGGATTTGCTTTGTAAAACATGGCCCGGATGCAGGGGACCGGAGACGGATCAGAAGGGCTGGCGCGCGGAGAAAAGCAGGCTCGAGCACGCATCCGGCAGGGGCGCAGCGCCGGAGTTTCCTTCACACACGTATCTAACTTTGGAAATAAATAATTCAGTCATCCACGCGTCACAAGTTTACAAAATATTTCGAAGGCGCTTTTGCTGACGAGTGAGCTATCAGTGGATATGGAGAAGTAGAAACACAAGTGCAGTGCAGAGCTGGTGTGCCTAACACCCACTCTTCTTACTGTCATTGTTTATAATTAATTCCACATGGATCTTCACCGTAAATTCTTTTAGCGTCTCCAGGTTGTCCAGCGTCTCGCTTGGTTATTTATTCGTATCTCTGACTACCTCACCTGCAATTATAGTTTTTCCACTCCATTTTACCTGAAATCCCACTGGCCACAATGGTTTATATTTTGTGTTATGAGCTATTTAAAGCTAAAAATGATAATATCTATGTTCATTTTTTTTAAGCATTTTTGGATGCAATCATTATTTTGAAGTCTACTGAATTTCAGAATTTCGAAGTTACTACAAAATAATTCTCCATACGAACGAGATGAATAACATTTAATAGAGCTCTCTTTGGAACCAGCAATACTTAATTTATTTCTATTGTAAGAATATAACAAATGCATGCCATGTTTTACGTAGTAACTTACGAATTCGAACAGATAAAAAAAAAGTTCTTCCAGAAACACATCGATTCAATTTCCAGTTATTTAACCTAGTTTTTTTTCCTGAATTTACTTCAGGCCAGTTCTAAATTAATTCATTTAAAGAAAGAGATTTCATTTAGTTTGTTTGTAGTTATAACAGTCCCAAAATCAGAATGATTGTAGGTGGTGATTAATTAATTAGTTTTCTTGTTTCAGATATAAAATTGTCTAAGATAACACATAACGCCATCTTGAAAAAAAAAAGAAAGAAAGAAACACACACCAGCAAGCATACTCTGCAAAAGCACTATTAACCACACCCATAATGGAGAAACTCGGTGGTGGGTGAGCTGTAACGCTCGAGCTTCGCATTCAGAATAACACAAGTTGAAACCGTGGTTCGTTAATCCTTTCGTTTTTTCATGGCCCCCCGAAATCGCATCAGGCAAATAGCGGAATGGTTTCTACGAAAGGCTCGATTTCTTTCCGTTCCTCAATCCCACCATCTGACACCTGTAATGACCTCGACTTTGACTACGCGTATTGCCATAAGGAAAAAAAAAAAAAAAAAAAAAAAACTAATTGCAAGAATCTAGTCTAAAATGAAGAACAGGAACAGCACTTTGAAGTAAAGTTGTCACTTCACTGCGAAGCACTGGTGACATGCGACAGCGCTATACTTTTCGCTGCACGGTGAGTCTCACAGAGAGACCGGGTCTCCCACTTTATCAGAATCTGCACCTCTGCCCTGAAAGGACGTCGAAAACAGCAAGCAAACAAGCAAAGCCGCTCCACTTGGCAACTGCGATACGGAGCTTCCCCCGGCCCTTTCATCAAATTTGCGTCTCTCGAGAGCAGACGTAATAATGAGATTCCAAATAAAGAAGCAGCAGGGGAGCGTGAGAACAATGGGGCGGGCTCCTTTGAAGGCGGCTCGTCGCCGGCGAAGCGTGAACGACCAGGCACCTGGCCGGCTCGCGTATCGCAATATAAATGTATATAAACACCCGGACCACCGGCTAGTGCCCTCCCGGCAGCGAAGAGATGGCTATATTTGCTCCAAGAAATTCGGAGCTTTTTTGCATGGCGATATTCGTTTAGCAGAGCGGGAGAGAAGGTCTTGCGAAATTGATATTGGTTCCTTTTGTGAACGCGTGTATCTGGCTGCTCTCTGAGCCTCGCCTCCGCTTCGATCCTGTTTCCTCCCTCCCTCCCTCCCTCCCTCCCGCCTCCCCTCTATCGATGCCCCAAGCAGGCAAGCGCTCTTTGGTTTTATTTTTAAGGGGAGGTCCCTTTTGTTTCTGAATTACTTTTTTCGGGAGTCGAGAATAGACCGCGGAGGAGAATGAAGAGGGTCATCTACTGTGTGTAGACAAAGACTCCATCTACCTTGCACAATTAAGTTTCCGACTTGTCTTATACGAAGCTCGTGACTTATATTCAGGATATTGTTTCGTTTATGGCACATTGCACACTACACCGTTACAGCTGTGACATTAGTACATTATTAGGGATAATTTTCGATGTTATATTTCAAGTAACCGCATACTTTAGTTCGCTGTTTTTTTTTTGGGGGTATTATCTGGTTATAATTCTGTTACTTGTATTGTAATGGAGACCCTTTTATATAGTGACAGAAATTATTACATATTAATTCTCTAATCCAAAAATTTCGCTCCGTCTCGTAAGAATACTATGACTACTGCTCAGCTACATGAAAAAGTAATATTCTGGATGTAACACATGCGAAACTGCCAGATATAAGTCTTTAGCATAACTCCAAATTTGGTATTAAACACTGTAACACCAATAAAGCTTTTTTCTGACCCATTAATATGTGTCAGCAATTGAAATGTTAATTTTCAATTTCGCATAATAGTTGAAAAGTTATGAAGGATTTAGAAGAAAAATATAGATGGAATTTATTCCCAAAATAGTCCAAGCAAAAGTTGGGATATATAACAGTTGTTTTGTTGGGAACTTAAGCTACGCTTTTTTTGAAACTGTAAAGCATTTAACGCATAACTCTAACATTATAGGTGTAGTAAAAATTTAAAGAAACTAATAAACTGAATCCATAGTAATCAGGCCATATAATTGATTAAAGGCAGCGTTTTTCGTGGATTTAACGAAGGCGAATTTGGTATTGTGATTGTGTAAGGTTAATTACAAAAAGACGCTGGATTTGTCGGCGCAGGACGGCTGGTATCAACGAAATTACAAAAGTGGGACCTAGAAAGTATTTTCAATAGTTAATTTCTCGTGAAACCTCAAGTTGTGAATTTTCTGATTGGTGAGGGATAGAATTTATCAGTTCTCCGATGCAGAAGACAAACGAGGGAAAGTTGGAAGCTGAGTCTGAAGTAGAAATGGAAAAGAACTAGACTAAGATTCTGTGGATATTAGATAAGGTTCTTAACACATAAGAAACATACGCAGAAATTCCGAAGCGGAGGAACAAGATACCAAACAGACAACATTACGGTTACGCTAATACTTGAAAAATACATTCTTATGAAAATCATACTGGTGATTGCGTAATGATATTGACAAAAGTTGAAGGAATTTAAAGGATAAGTATATATAGACAAATCAGGTTACAAAAATTAGAACTCCATGTTATTAAGAAATTTTTAATAACTGAAGGGTCATATCTAATGAAAACAGCGAAGTGATGCACCAGAAATCGAGTAGGATACGATGCAGGAAAATTTAAAGAAACCGCCTAAATTTAAGAAAGTAGATATTCTTACATTACAAAACAATCGGGGAAAAAGAAGGGAAAGCCATAATATCCTATTTTTAGTAGTGGACGGAAACAAAATCAAACATGAAAGCATCGAAAGATAATCTAAAAAGAATCAATTACATGAAATGTTTGCACCCAAAAGTAGGATGGTAGAACAGAATTTATCTGAAATTAAAATTCGAATTAACAGCAATGGTAAACCTCAGTAATGTCTAGAAGAGAGACAAAAAGACTATAGCAGAACGTTAAGTGATTTTAACTAGTAGTTATCGATTTGGATACTGATGATGCAGTTTTAACAAAATAATTTAATGAGTAATTGAAATATGTAACGCAAACGAAGAGAATGAGAACGTTTTAAACTGCCACAACCTCTGGAAGAAAATTGAATCAAAATATAAATTGTAACTGAAAGGGTACGACAGGAAGAAAATTTGAGCAGCTCTTTGAAATCTGACACACCATCATTTAAAGGCTACGTGGCTCGATTTTGCGATTGGAATAATATACAGAGTGATAGAAAAAGAAGAGGTATTAGGAAGTGGCAACTATGACTCGACAATAAGTTAAAAGTGAAACAAATACGACGTTAGTATTGACATTGAAAGCAACGATCAAGTAAGATACCGATACATATAACAACTAACAATTATGTTTTAAAATTAGTATGTATGGAGAACAATACAGTATGGTAGAAATTCTTAACAATCTGAAATTTCTGAAGTTGAAGTTCATCTTTAGCGTACAGAAGGAGAATATTCAGAAATAAAGACGAATCTATCGGAGGAAAATATAATGGAAAGAAAATGAGTGTGGTAATTCACATTTTAGACATAAGAAATTCGTTAAAATTGAGGACATTGGAAGAGACAAAATAAAGATTCGGCTAAGTGAAGAATATATTTTTGGCCATAGATTGACAGTACAAGGAAGAGACGAAGGGACTGGATAAGGTAAAGGGAACTGCAGAATTCCATCAAGCTAACCGAGACACTGATGGTAAGCTACCTTTAAGCGACATGTCGGTGTTTACTGCTAGGGTCTGATAAATCTGTTTATCCATAACTTACCGACGGGGCTTTCCTCCGTCCAGAAGGAGTCATCCAGGGTATAGTCTGCCTCTGAAAAAAATAAAATAAAAAATCGTAATCAGTAATTTGTCCATGAAATTTGGAATGATCGAAGCATTAATAAGTTTGTCTATTGTTTTGGAGGAACCAAGAATTAGCTAAATTTAATTGCTAATTGTATTATAAAGTAATGTACCCCGTGTGTGATTTAGCCTTTCAAAACTGGGCACATCAATCTTTTCTAAACTGTAACTTTATTACTTACACGCAATGTTATTAAGTAATGTAAAAATGAATTATGTTCTGGAGTAGATAATATTGATTTAATTTTTGGCTAACGCTCCTTGTTTAAAAGTAATTAGCACAAATAACAAACAAAACAAAAATTTATCTGAGTCCACAACCTGAAAGTTGGTTCGATCCTCTGAAAGGGCCCATACTAAGCCAGTAGGGTCAGAGATAAAATGGCCAGTTCCTTTCCTCTATGACCTACAGCTTAATATGGAATCTGAACCACAGAGCAATCTGGCCTACCTGATATGAACAAAGCAAAATCCCTAAAAATACCTAGCCACGCCGGAACTCGAACAATGGACCTTGAATTTAGTAGGTAGTGCCTTATCCACTGAGCTACTCAACTACATCGAGATGTAGATAGCACATCCACGAACTTGACAAAATTACAATTTCTGGCTTTTGAGTCGCTAAAACTGCGATATTAAAAACAATTACATTAATTTTATCATTAATATTATTCGCTTTAAAATTTCTTAAATGCCATCACTCAACATAATCCGCTCTTATTTCTACGTGTGTACTAAATAAGCGAAGGATAAAAAAATTCAGTCCGCAGATTCCCACTAGACTTCACATTCCCTGACGTTTCCTAGACTCTTTCTAAAGCAATGTATGTATGTTATAATTTATGACTGAGCGCTCTGCTATTTCAGATTCAGCTGCCTAGTTTGTCGACTGGAAGTGGAAATGTTTCAGCCTTTTGGTTTCTTCTGAGTGATGCAGCTGTTAACATCTTATACCTCATATTTTATACAGCAACCGCTGAAAAATTTAAGGAATTTACGCAGAAACTTCGGAAGAGAGCTGCTATCAGAATAATGTTGTATCGTCTTGTGTAGATAAAGTAGGAATGTGTAATATACGACTACAGAAATAATTCAGGTTTTACAAGTCTATGACTATATGTCTGTGATTTTGCTAGAGTTTTCTCTGCGAATGCGGAGAGTGGAGGCAATTTTTTTCTTAGCCAGTGACCTTTAGAATTCTTAGAACACTTGTAAGCCTCGTTAATTAAGTTGTGTAACAACGCAAGTACTGGAGATAACTTTGGGAACGAAGATACAGAATGTTTGTATTGCTCGGTAAAGGTTTCTGTGAAGTACGTAGTTAAAATATTATGTACCTAACTCTTTGAGGTTTTGTTTTCAGAATTCTGAAATATTCCGACCTTTTTGAAATGTGCTATTAATATGTAAATTGATGAAATAATTTACTAGTTCAGTTACAACGTGACAGATGCAATCGTGGTGCTTAAATTCGACGTCACCACTGTCATGTTATGCATACAAAAAGCCATCTGCAACCATAGGTTAAAGTACTTTACTTTCAGAAACGGTAGAATATATTTATGTTGAAATGAAAGTTCAGTACACTGAGAAAATCGTGATGATCGGTAGAGCTTTAAGTCTGGCCCATCATTCATTCCTCTTTCCACTGTCACTTCGCATTTTTCAGTGAGAGTAATTAATAAATGAAAGAATTAAATAAGTCATGACTCTGTCGAGCTAACAACCACGTTACGCATGGCAGTTGGCTTGCAATCAGACCGCTAAATAACACTTGCGTCCAGAGGCGTGGCGCACAGTGCAAAACTTTGCGGGGTCAGCCAGCCGCAGGGCCAACTTGGTCCGCAGCAGTTGTACAGCACGCGCGAGCGCCAACTCGCCGGTCACCTGCGTCAAGCGGTACAGCAGTTTGTCTGCGGGCAGGGGCAACACGGGCCACGCCTCGCAACTGTCCCCACAACTCGCGCTCTACTCGCGTCGCTTCAACATGTATCGTTACTGTAGTCTGTTTAATGCAAGGCAGAAGTTAAATTGAAATAACTTTAACTAAACAACCACCTCTTCTTTGTGCAAAAATATATCTGCCTTTCTAGTAAATATCTTTATGGTTACCTTGGAAATCTGTATAATGGTATTGCAATAAACAAGTGCGTTTACCTCACTGACGACAAAAATGTCCAGACATGCTTTTCTTCCAATTTTTAGATATCGTATATTGATACATACACGCAATGGCAGCATTTATATGATTATTTCCCAAATATCAAACTGTTATGCATTGAGTAGGCTACTTAGCTGAGTGAGCACAGTGACTTCATCATAATATGAACACCTTTCATTACAACGATTAATAAGTTATAATGTAATAGCGTTTGATACTGCTCTGTTTTCGTTCAATTGTCCAGTAGTTCTAAAAACTTTTACTTTTTTATTTAAAAAAAAGTATGTTTACTTCTTATTGCATTCAGACAACGAATAACACCTCGATATTTCATCCGTTGTGTATTCTTTTCTCATAGCTTCGTTGTCATTTCTGTGATTGATGTCAATCAAATGAAGCGCTTACGTAATACACAATAAAGAGTTCCGCTAGTTAACAGACAGGGATTAAAGCAGTTCACATGAGCTTCCTGACACTAGAGTGAAGTTTCCTTCAAGCCGCTCGGGCCGCGTTATCATATAGGATCTATTTGTTGAGTTTAGACCTTGTAGTACCTCTTAAAGATAATGCTAGAAAAATTTGGTGGTATTGTGGAACTGAAAACGTCATTAAAAATTAATCAGTGTCTCTTCGGCAAGTATATATGTAATCTGCTTGTACTCGAGGAAAGAGACAACAGAAAACAGATATCCCACAAAAGAAGATTTCCTCTTTGTACGAAAATCTTCATGAATGATTCACCATTTCTACAATCAACCAGAAACTAGTATGCAGGAATAAATAAATAATCAAAAAGTACCTCTTAAAGTTAATTTAAAGCAATCATGCATTACTCACAGTGTGAAAATAAAAATATGAGTTTCTAGTAACAAAAATGAATTTTCAGCGTAAAAGATACTGTCTGGATGAAATACGAACATTACAGGTATTACACTTCCAAGGTTTGCTCTGCATAATTTGAAGAATATCTTCTGAATGGGAAAACACTTGGAAATACTAAAGAAGGACTGAGATGATCGTATTAAACAGTGAATTCCACCAATGCGAACATGATGCTCATGTCGTTTTGCATCATTAATGTCCCGCCAAAACTACTTAATAGCAGTTTGCGTGACCAGGAGTGTCACTCATTATTTACAGCTTCATCGGTACTTAGACTCCGCAGTCGGTCCCTCATACATATTGTATACTCGCTGAGAAGTTCACTGAAAAGCAATCCAGTGATCAGTTAACGCACCACACAGCAGATCTGCCGTAAATGTGTTTCTGTTAATCAACTTTGCGAGCTTAAAAGATAAAGTTAGGAAAATTTGGTGGTACTGTGGCACTAAAAACGCCATTAAAAATTAATCATTGTCTCTTCAGCATGTGCAAATGTAATCTAAGAAATCCATAAACTACAAATATTTCAGAAAAAATTTATTGGTTTCTCCCATTTACATTAAAAGAATCATGCGACATTGACTTAAGTACAGCTGTATAGGCGAAACATGTGTTGATAATAGCGAGAACATTTGCGGATTCACAAACGTCAATATTAATTCATATCGCTAAATCTAAAATTTTAAGGCTACAATAATAGCTGCCAAAAGTAAACGCTGAATTCAAATATCAATTGTCATAAAGTAATGAAAAACAAATTTCAGCGCCATCCTACTCTTAGCTGAAGTAATGAATTCAAAATTATATTAAAAATTTTTAACGTGTTAAATATATGTTGGTATACAAAGTTAGGCAAAAATATCCGCGTTAAGCTATCTTCTTCGCTGTTTTAGAAATTGTTTTACGGATATAACAATAGTGAATCATTCGTACAATTTTTTGTTAGCAAACAATTGTTAGTTGTTTCTCTCACTTGAGAAGAAGTAAAGCGATATTATACATGAAACGAGGATACACTTTGAGGAGAACAGTCGCCTCGTTACTTCTTTTGCCATAAAGTTAATATCTTCGTCGTTGCAGCTTCACAAATTCGTACGCTGTAACGCAATATGCTTCCCGGACGAACTTTTCAAGTGCGGAAATGAGCCAAACTTGTGATACCAAACTCAAGTTCAGTTTTGCTGACTTCATGTTGATAATTAACTCTTGCTAACGAGTTAAACGAAATTAGTCTTCCTTTTATGATCAAAAAATTAGAGAAACAATTTTATTTTATCTTCAAGAATAATACAAACTTATCTCTTCTGTAAATGTTACTAGAAGCTAATATTCTTTTTCTTGTAATTAGACATTTTACGTCACTTCAGTCGACCCACATGAATTGCTGAGAGGAATATGAGAGACAATTGTCTATTCATAATAGTTAAGAGATGGATGATTTATTTATTGCTAAACGAGCCACTTTTCTGATGTGTCTGGAATTCGCTGTTTTTGACGTCGATGTATTGCATTGCACCGTAGCACCAAGAATCCTGAATTTGTTTCCATATTCGAAATATCAGAGAATTGTCATGAATTAACGTGTTGCTTGATGTTTGTTCATATAGGTTTCTTCTTGAAGGACAAGTTATGAGTTAATTGAAAGTTATACTTTTCCTGTCGTTTTTAAGATCACCATCAAAATCCTACTTCTTAATTTACGGTTCAGAGTATCCAACATTTCCATCGCCATTGTTCCCATAAAAATTTTCTTCGGCTTTGCGCAAAAGGTTTTACATTACAGATTGCTGTTAATCACAGCTCCAATTAAACCCAGTCACCTGATTCATACCCTATTTAACTCACCTCTTACGTTTCGCTAACATTAACATAGTAATGTTTCAGTTTTTCCTGATTATTCAACGCACAGATGAAGTATCAGTAAAAAAAACAACCACTCTATTCATATTTTTAAAAGAAAAATTTCAATCTAAACTTGAGAAAACATTAAATTTTAAGAACCTCTGTATCTTAATCACAGGAAAAATCTATAAACGCTTGAAATTTTTAAAATTATATCTTAGTAATAAATAAAATTTGATTGCAGTTTAAAAAAATAAAATTTACGATGAGATTTACGTTTTGTAAGTATGCCTGTCTGCTTTACGTCGCGCGTCGAGGTTAGAAGCTGATTACTGAACAATAGTCAGTAACCTAAATTTTAATTAACCTAGCTGATCGCACACAGTTACTGTTTTTGATTTGCATGCATTATAAATTCTACCTAGTGTAATGCAGTGAACGGTACGTAGGCAGTTGTTCCGCAGGTACTAGCAGCACAGTGAACTAGTTTGCTTGGCTGCTTGGCTCGCCTACCTACATTCTCTAGTTTGTGCGGCACATGACCACTAAATCTGTTCATCACATTGTTAACTCTGGATCTGGTAGCCAGTAGTAACGGAGGCACATTTGACTGTGAAGAAATGTTACCGTATTCAAAATGAAACCTTAGTCGAAGTTTTCTGAAGCTGATAAGCGGTTCATTTTTAAACCTTAGGACAAGACAGTTCAGTAGATTCAGTTTTGATTTTTACCTAATATTCAGGGTTATTATGAATGATTGGAGCAATTTCACAAATTTACTGTGGCTATATTATTTTACCTACTGTCGCAAAATATCATGGTCATATATAAAAAAAAAATTTTTTGGACATATTTCAAGTGCTCCACATGCGTCCTCTTATTGAATCTGCAGATATAAAGTCTACAATCAAGTTCTTGCCAGCATGTGCGTATCAATCTCTACAAAAGCACTGTTCTGGACCTTCTGTTTAAGAATTCTCAAACATCGCGATGAACGTGGGTTGGAGCACCATCTTGTTGGTAGATGAAGTCCCCGTCTCCGGTGTGGCATAAGCCTGTTTTCCAACACGTCCACGGTCTGTTCGCTAAAGACAAGGATCCGTAAAGTTTAAACCGCGAGACTGCATATCTGCGCTCTCGTGATAAAGTTTTGTAACAATATGTCAAATAATATAGCTACAGTGAATCTGTGGAATCGCTTCATCATTTTTAATAACCCTGGATGGGAATAGGTTTCTAACACACAGGTTTTTTTTTTTCCAAAGTAAAGTAAACTAATCAAATTTGAATTGGTTAATAACCAGTGAATACAAATCAATAATGTTGTAAACGATTTAAATAACTGAATACCGTTAGCCAAAAATCACTTAACAACTAAGAAGATCAAACTAAAACATGAAATATATTGTTACACTATCACAGGTCATCAAATAGTTTAATTGAATTATGATATCATTTAAAAGAACAAATGCAGACAAGAAAGTGAATGACGGAGCCAAGAACGTGTTTTAAAATAAAAGTTTTAAAATAAAAGAGAGACTCCAAAACAGAATATGATCAGTACCAGAGAAATAGAAAAAAAAAATTAAACAATTAGTGAGATTTGTCTTCAATAGCCGGGTCACCGTATTGACAAAATCATTTATATACATTCATGAATCAATCAGAAGAAAGACAAGTTGTGAAGTTGGAGAAATAGCGTTCCAGGAACTGCCGTCATTTTTCGTTACTGCCTATTTTTGTCCAGGCGACGTGTGGGTGCGGCAAAGCTGCATCAACGTCAGGTTTCTCTCCTAAACGCAATCTTCCGAATGATTTCACAAAACCCAGCGTGCGCCGCTACGGCAGGTTCTTTTTGCGAAACCGCTGCCATTAGAGCAACTGTCAGAGAAAGTTTGGCTCGGTGGAGCGTGCGCGCGCCCTGACAGCTCTAAGTGCTTCGTCGGCGCAGAGATACCAACCCGACGGGCAGGCGCGGCGCGGCGGCGCAGCGCACAAATGAAATGTTATGAGCCGGCGAGACGAGTGCTCGGGCGACATTTCAGAATGCAGACCAACGAAATTAAATCTTGGTGCTGGGATATCTAGACAAGCACCTGCCCAGGCACACACAAATTGCTGGAATTGTTTCCACGATGACATTTGGAGACAGGTCATACGAAATGGTTTTGACATTTATGCATATGCTGTCAACTTTACGAGCTAGCTGTAATATTTGTGTCTACAGCGTTTATAAGCTCCTATTATACTAACAAGTTGGCTGCTTAGATATGATATTTTGGGCAAGTGGCGTTCGTATCAGATATACATTTTGTTTGAATGATTTATTCATTTGCAATCTCTATTCGTCCTCTTTATCCAGCTTTCAGATGTATTACAGTTTTAATTCACTACAACTTTTTCCTCTTTGCTAAGTAATTTTGTTTGTATAAACTGGAGTCGGAGTTGGAAAATTTGTACTTTGTTTTTCAGTGGCTCTTATTCATGAAAAACTCAAGTCATAAACCATTATAACAACGGACTCCAACTATTTACAAATTGTTTACCTTTTCTAGAATTTAGTGAATTGAAATGAATTGCGATGGAAAGCATGCATCATTGGGAATCTCCCTAATCATTTAATTACTCCGTTCTTAGCATTTTTTATTATTATTATCTTATATACTTTCAGTGTTAAATTCCTCCCCCGTCACCTTTGCGATTTAGGAATTTTAATTTTAAACTCTTTCGGCGTTTTTGGTAAACTACGGATCACTTCCCTTGGTAACTTATTCCAATCTGTACACCTTTACACACGAAAGAAAATTTTCCCTTCCAGTATGTTTCTTTTATTTGATATAACAAATTCATTTGGTACTACGACAAATAAAACTCTTAAATTAAGCAGGGTCAAGCAACTAAATAGTTTTCTTTTTACATAAACGACAATAAAATTTTGTTGAATAAAATTTATTTCTATTGGAATGATCTAAACAATAACGCCTATTTACCGCGAACATGCATATACTCTTCAAAAAATATCGAGAAAATCGTTTTAATAATGTGGTAACAATATTTTCTGGTGACTCTGTTTGGTATAACCTAAAGTTATACAGCTCCACAGTAACGAAAATATATAAATTCCATCTTCAGGAGATACACATACAGATGTGTTTGTACCGATAATACAACAACTACCTATTATCTGAACATACGTTTTTCGTCCATATAACGCATGAAACTTGTAAACAGCGATTTTCTCTGCGCAATGCCAGAATCGCTTACCGACAAAAACAATGCCAGGCATACTGCACTCAGCGAGTCAATATTGACAATGCCAGAGCGAAGTGAAACTTTCTGGGTGAAAAAAAACAACACCAGTTTAACAAAGGTCGAAAGGTCAAACGTTTAGAGTAACAGTATGTAGAGTATACATAGCTCCAGCTCCAGTGTAGATTTAAAAGTAGTGCAGTTAAGTTTATAAAACACTGAGTGACCGTTTCCGAGTGTCGAGACGTGAGCTTGGAATGTCACCATTAAAACGGTAGATCGTAATTGGAACCATAGTACCTTATTTCAAATTCTAATTCTTATTCATTTATTCAGGATGATATTTTTAGATCACATGTTTTATTGACGTAATTGAATGTGAGGTAATATTAGAGTAGTGCGAGATCTGCATTTATTCACTAACTTTCCATTTAATTCGAGTCCCAGAATGACATTAGTTTGTTAACAGAACTTAATAATACATTAGATCAAATTGTAACAAATCTCATGTGCAGTCATAATTTCGGTAGGCCTATTTCGTCAGTCACACTTCTACCTCAATCTGCTATCGTTCCAATTATTATTAAATGTTCTAATTTTTTTCGTGTCATGAATCTTGTTAGTTTAGAAGTAATATTACGGTAAACCCATTTGCAACGTTTGAAATACTGAATAAATGTGAAAAAAGAGAAACGCCTGTTATGAAATTTAAAATCAGTTTCACTGTAAAATCTATTACTAAAACGTAACCGGATCTTTGCAGATCCGTGTAACATACGGCGGTATCGTCGTTATTGTAAGTTTACAATACCCTGATGAAATAAATAAATAAAAGCTTATAAGATTGTTCTTCCGCGCAGCTACCAGATGCTTTAAAATTAGGTTACTGTTTTTCAGAGGATGAAATCTCATTACGAAAAACTGTTTCTCCCCGCTGTTATGCATAGAAGAGCTAATAAAAGCATTATTTATTTTTTAAACAGAGGCAAATGTTTGGCGATGGACCCTGCGGAAATTAATTTCCTGTACACAGCTTCTTCGTTTCATAAACGCCAGATTCATTTTTAATGTTCAGAGGCACTATTTTTTATCACTTGGTTAAATATTATACAAAAATTTATAAATTTATTTGAAAAATTGTGATGATGATAACACACCCGTTGAAAGTCAATGCACATGTATTTTTCTCGTTACAGATGTTTGCACCGGTAGCTACTGCGGCGGGGAAGGCTCCAACATAATTAGAATCTGATACATTAGATATGGAGAATTTATTACATACATTTACCATAATTTGAATTTTTCCTTTCTGGCTTTCAATATCTGGTACTAATTCGACACTTTAACATGTGAAAGATCCTAATATCTTTAGATATTTACTTCAATATTTTCACAAATAATTCATTCAATTTTCTTTGAATCATCAAACATACAATTTATTTTTGAGTCTTACATCAATTTTGCAATACACAGTTAATACTTATCTTAATACTTACCTCGGCGCATTTATCCATACATCATTTCCTACTGACACACAATATTCACAGGTCATAAACCAATTCTTTTTCTTTACCTTTGAACTATATACATTTTATTAACAATTATTCACAAACTTGTTAACTACAACGAGAGACATAATTTCATTTTAAGTTTCTTTCTCTTAAAGCCTCCAGTTTCGTAAAAAATCATTTCATGTTCGTGCTTCCATGAAACCATTCTTTTTATATATTTTCTTGATTTATCTGCCAAAGTTACACCAGATCGTCTCTTATCAACTAAATTGCCAAAGTTAATAATAATATTACTTTAATTCTGTACAAGTATATTTATAAACATGAACATAATTTCTATTGAGTACTATGTCCCTTACAAGTGCAATGTGTTGCCATCTTTCTACGAAACATGTTAGCGTGTGCTTTGTATCATAGGCGTATTTTTGTTGGTAAAATACATAGTTCTTGAGATGGATATTAGGGATTGTCCCAGAATTCGCCTAAGTGATTGCAGGAAATCGCCTACAAACCGCCACCAGAAGGGCGTGTATGCCAGGTCGAGGACTGTCCCTTTCCGACCCAGTGCAGTGTCGCCATAAAACTCGCAGCCACGCATTAGAGAAGCGTGCTGTAATGCAAGGCAAATCAAATAGTGTCCCAATACAATTCAATCTTACAAAGAATACAGTTACTTTTAAACAAATAAAAACTAATTGTTTCTGCAACTATTCAGTTTTTGAATGTTTTAAGTATTTTAAAAACGAGTAGTATTCTAAAGTTTTGATAAATTAGAAAATATTTTCGTTGGTTGAGGCGTTGATATGGATTTCGTAAGAGTACACTACATCAAAATGTTATTCGTATCTGTTCGATTCCAAACTTATTTTTTTACAGGGTATACAATTTCTGAAAAGAATAATTATTCCTTGACTTCTACATCTTTGCGTCTTATCTTGTTTGTATTTTATGATTTTAGGAAAACTTCCCATAATATCATCCGTGAAATGTTGGTATGTCTTATTACACACTCATTTAGAATTTGAAAGTAATAATAATATATAATCGAGCGTGATAGATGAGCTGTAATGTTTTGACCTCACATGAGGAAGGACTTGGTTTCGAATCCGCATCCAGCCATCCAGATTTGGGTTTTACATGGCTTTCACAAATCACTCAATGCAAATGCTGGTATAGTTCCTTCAAAAGACCATGGCAGAATTGCTTCTCGTTCCTTGCCTCCACTTCTTTGACGTCTCTAATGACTTTTACGTCGACGAGGCGTAAATCCATAGCAAAAATATCAAAAAAATCATGCAAGTATGAACGTGAACCTATAAAATAACTGTTCAGAACATAAATACAATATTACAATCATGCAGGTCTTTATTCTGCCTATAGAGATTACTTGTCTCTGCTGCTACTTTAATAAATGGTTCCAGATATTGTTTCTTGCCTATTATGTGAAAGGTTAAACCATTATTTGTATCTGCCACATAAGAACCTGTTACCCACAGAAAAAAGTGCAGAAAAAGTTATTAATATTTAGTAGCTAAGAAGTCTGTGTCTCACAAACAATTTCGTGTGATATCATTGGTTTTGTTATAGTCAATAGCAAATTGCTATCAGAGGCCTCAACCAACAGTGAAAGAAACACTTGTTTTTAGAAATTTCGATTACAATAATGAGCTGAACCCTTTTCATTAAAAAGGTAAGATTAATAGTACTTATGTACTAATTATTAAGCTATTTACTAATTTATAAAGAAAGCTATTTCCTAAATGTTATTTATTTTGTCGTTTGTATTAGTATGTCACCAGTTTTCTTTGTCCGGTTATGGTTTCTTTGTGCTTATTATAGCCAGCCTTCCTCATTACCTACTTCATCTCAATCTTTATCTCCTTCCACAATGCGCAACGCTAACCTTAAATACGTTAATATAAATTGTTTTCGAAATTTCGCCAAAACTTATGAGTCAAAGTGTAGTACACACTGTGTACTCACATACATTTTTTGCAGTATTATTACGGACTATCTTAAGTAGTTGTAAGACTTTAATTGGCGAAAGCTGGTGTTTTGTGTGTAAACCATTTACGAATTTTTTTGAATGGCTTTCAACCACTGGTACAATATCGTCCACGCCTTTTAATTTGTATCTCATAGTCACCATTAAAGTTAATAGGTAAGATTTTTTCGACAATATCATTTTTAATGCAATCTTAAAGTCAATATTTGAATTGTAACTAATATTTATTTAAAAATTAACATAGAATAAATGACTCACATATTCCCACCTCGTAAGTTCACTAGAGTGATATTTCTGGCATCTTATATAATCCGGAAGAAAAGCTTCTTTCAGCTGTTGGTGTTATTGCACGCCAATAGTGTGGTTTATTCGTCAGACACTGCTGGCTTTGTAGTCACTTTCCATCATTTGTAGGAGCTTATTTATATCTGCCAGTGTCAACATTGTACCAAGCGATCGAGGATTTGCATACTTTTATTTGTACGAGATACTAAACAAATTTTATTCCAGATATTCCATTCATATTTTACGCATAGTTCGTTTATGACTTGAAGTTGAGGCGCAAAATAAACGTTTCACATTAAATCACCCCAGGGGCCTGGGAAAGGTCAATAGGTAAAAACCTACTTTTTGAGGATATTAAAAATTTCGTCAAATAGATTGAATTAAAATATTGCACAGTGATTAAGCACGTTATTCCCCAACTTTTTATATTTCATTTTTACCCTGAATCACCTCTGGGGCAGAAGCACGAAAACTGAAACTTTTGAAGCGGTTTGAACGAATTTTTTTCAGAACGTCGAGGAAGAACATCTCTAAATACGATGCAATAGTGTTTATATAGGTCCGAAGTAGTTGCGAAAAGTGCTTACATGTTACAAAACTGAACATTGTGCGTAGCATTCAATAAAAATTGTTTTTAATTGTTCACGAAAACCATGATATTCCTTTTTCTTTAACTGATCATCAACTAAATTAGACATGTAGTCTCAGATGATTATCATTAACCAATAAAGACAAAAGCAAAAAAAAACCTATTGTTTTCTAATTTACTCGACAACACTCAAAATGGACACATTCAGTGAAAAATATTCCTAAAACTGACGGAGCGAATCTTGGTTACAGAATCAAATAAAAATTGATCAAGGAATTAACGTAACGTGGATTTATATAAAAAAATAATCACCGGGTCCAAAGAAATTGAAAGCAATGGCAGTACCGATAGCAAAAATTCCGGCAGACAATAGAGTGACTTCTGGAAATACTGCAGAAGTATCTGTTTCCAACGGGCTTGATTCTTTATACTTGCAATCGATGTCCCATAAGGCTCAGAAATAATCTTTTAACAAAGAAGAGGTTGGTGAACGGAGTACTTAGAATAGTGTATCAACCAGGTGAATCATCAGCAAATTTAAAACCATTCGTAATAATGGTTCAGAGGACTTAAGCATTATACCTGACCGGTGATTATCGGTTCAGTTCCAGTTCCTAAGCTGAATACTACGTTTATGAGTTGATGAAAGTCATGCATTAAAACGCAGTTTCAAATTCCTTTTGCATTTGTATCCAAAATATACACAAGACTCATTGACTGACTCTGAAAACAGTTCTAACTGATAACGCTACGCGATTCATTGTGTGTTAAAGTGTTAGGTTAAAACATACCATCGTTATTTTACGTTTACATATTCTCGTATAAATATGTTCTTTTCCGAGTGTAGTTTCTAATATCTCCTCTTTTCTGAATTAACAGAATGATTTTTTCACTTTTTTTTGTTTTTTATTACGTTTTTCTTTTGCCATTACAATACGTTTCAATGCCAAAAACGTATTTTGATACAGTTATTTGCTACATAAACACTAGTGTCGTCGCCTAAAAGTACACGTTTCTAAATATTTTGGAGAGGGGTCAGGGTGTAGGGGTGAGGTAAATCTTAACGGACTACCACTGTTGATGTCATTTAAGCAGGAAGAGAGTTAGGTCAAGGAATGTGTAAGAAACGGGTAATGGCCTTTTTCTGAGGCATCCATCCTGACATTTCGGGAACCTGTGAAACACCGAAATCTTGATAGCCGGCCGCACGTGGGCTCGAACTAGCGTCCACCAGGTTAACAGCTTTTCAATCCGTTTACGCCTCGACGATGTCATTATGGGAGGGAAAGGAACGGGAAGAAATTCGGCTATCACCTTAAAAGGAAGCATTCGCGATGATCGATTTCTGAAAAGCAACGAGAACATAAATCTCGGTGGCCGGTCGGAAATTCGAACCCGCTTCCTCTGGAATGCGAGGCCAGACCGTTATGGTTCACCCACCACCTTCCAGTCCGTTTGACAGACCTGGATTTGCCCCTGAACTGTAGCCTCGGTGGCCTCTATCTGATACGGGACAGTTTTCCTTTTTAAATAATTATCTTTATAATAATATTTATAAAAGTTACGTGGTACATTTATCTAGGAATTCGTAAAGAATTGTTGCTTAGTTTTCGGTACAATTTCAACGAAATTTTCTAATTCTTTCGTTTCTTCTCCATCTGCCCTTCTTATCACACATTTGTCGCACCTTTCCATAGTTTCTCACTGCTGTTCCTTGCACTACGCAGTATCAGCAGTAAAGGTTAGGAAACACATCCCCTGGAGAAGCAGCAGCGGCCATTAAGGAATGTTGCTAATGCGATTTGGCAGCGCCGACATCCCCTCCCAGGACGCACTTGTCGCTGTTTGGACAGCCGACCAGTCGAGCTACTGAATTAAATAGCGCCCAGGTTGCCCGTGTAGCTATGAATAACCCAGTGGCTACAAGGCGATACACTTACCTCACGGACCTAATGAAATGCCAGCCCTTCAGATTAAATTGCCGGACGCCAGATATCAGGACAGACGGAATAACGAGGCTAGTTGTGGCTATAGAACTCAAGATAAAATCACGGAGACAAATAATGCAATTTTTGGTCTCTTTTCTTCATATATATTATTTGAAATTAAGAATAGAAACCGACTTTTGTTATGGGCTGTCAAAATCATATTAAAATGATCATATCCTTCCACTGGTGGCGTTAAAACTATGTATTTCCATTCACAGCTCTACTAAGGTCTTAATGTAATTTATTTATTTATTTATCGTGTCCAGTTGAAACAAAAAAATAAAATAAATTAATTAATATCAAGCTTATTGACTATAGTACACAGTTAAATGGAATGTGACCAGAATTCCGCAATCCTGATGGCCTTCTCATTTGCCCTAAAAGGGTCGTCGATAGTGCTGGTTTCAGGTAGATTTCTGCATACCAGAAGATGTTGTGGGTCCTGCAGCTCACCACATTCACATAGTTCGTTTTCAGTAATGTAATCCCATTTTTTGATGTTGGACTTAATGTAATTAAATCCGTACTTATAACGCCTTAGCGCTAGTACAAACATTTTACAAATTTCACAACAGGGCGTGTGCACCTAGAAAAACATTACGGGCATTTTTATTCAGTGTAAAACCCATCAATTCATCTAAATTAGTACCTAAATGGTACATTTCCTAGTCGATTGTTCAAACAACTGTAAGGAAGGTCCTGCTTTGTTATTACATTAAAATAAAGTGAGAATAAACACGACGATTTCTACCAATTATAGATAGTGCGTGGTAACGTTCAGGAATTCGATTCAAGGACCCATCATCCACATTTTCTTTTGAATGGTTTCATTAAAAAAAAAATACACGCCAATTTCAGAATGGTTCCTTAATAGTGTATTTCCTTATAATTACTTTTAACTATTCTTATCGCCTCAAAAACATCATTGTTTCAACCATTTCCTGATGAAATAAAACACTTATACAACGTTTACAAAATACTGAATTACCTACAATATTAAAACTGTTTTAGATATATTAAAATGATTCACAAAGTAAATTGTGATCCTATATGCTTCAACAACTCAGGCACATAAAAACGGTAGTCCCTTTTTTGTTTCTGAAATACACTTTTAGACTTGCATTACTGATATAATAGTGTTATTAAGTAAAACAAACTTTTCCAATGCTTGAATGTTTCATCTAAAATGCTTGTGCCTGTGACACATATGAAAGTGAAAACTGGTGTAGATGCTGTAAATAAAAATACTGAAATCGCAGTTCTCTCTCTTCTTAAGGACGATGTGCGAGATGATTAAATATTCCACTTACTTTTCCGGGATTCACGCTGCTTTGATAGATGTATTTTACTACCGACAACAACATCTCTGGAACAGCTGACACCCGCTGCCGGTAAGTAAAACAATTAGCTCAGCGAGAAGATGAATGACGGAGTGGTGTGAAAACCGTAACAAGTGATACTTCACTTCTAAACAGCCCTGATGAAGGTCCCAGGTTGGATGCCGAAACGTCGGTAGTAATACATCGATCAAGGAAAAGTGAATCCCAAAAAAGGAAGTGGAATACGGACAGAGACAATTGCGCTATCGTATAATTGTTTCAAAAGTCATGGTTACTAGACTGAAACTTGCTGAAACTTGATTTGTATTTGATCCTAAAAGTTTACTCCACAAAATTTGAAGAATTTCTGTTTAAAGGTAGTGCGTAATTGCTTTGAAAGCATCGCGCTGTTTATGATTGTAGCTGAACAAACATTAATAATGTAATCTTTGGTCATAGTGTCCGTAACGGCCAGAGAACTTAATACGGATTATTAAATGGCGAAGCAACTTCAGAGAAATGAATTGCCAGAATAGTCGATTCCATAACATAATAGGTCTGATACCACTTTCAATAACTTAATAATTCACGTAAAGTGACAAATACAAAAGTGGTCGATAAAATACGTAAAAAGCATATAAGTAGTAATTTAAAAACTTTGGTCAAGCAGCAACATTGGCGAAAGTTTTATTTAAATTGAAATTTAGCCTAGGCCGGAATTACAATCGACATTCGTGTTTACAGCAGAGACCATGAGTAATTCAAGTTTTTTATGTTATTTTATTAGCGAAATTTTACTGGGACGTACTTGTAGCTGCATGTTTTTTCAGACATAAAATTTCTCCATATTGTTTTAACAATGAAATGCTACCAATAGCAAACTTAATTAATCTACTCTCGCAATTAATTTCATATTAGTTTGTTAGCTATTAAACTGTGCACTTAGCCTCTAACTTTAATATGTCTCTGGCCGCTGTTAATTTGCGAATGGAGGCTGGCTCATGACTTCACCGTTCTCCAGGCAATAGCTATGGAGGTGAGTGAGTGCGTGCGTGAGCTTAGGAAATTATATATTAGATGCTAATTTCGAAAAAAAAACAAGAGTACAAACGTAGGAGCAAAATTTATTACGAGCAGCTGCGCCTGAAATTTCGACTTGCAAGCGAAAAAGAGAAAGACGAACTGCTCCCATCTTGAGATATGGATGGCTGAATCCCGATCTGCCAAGGTATTTTCCGCGCCGAGAGGTGCGTTTCTTCCTTATTGTGAATTTGTAAATATATATTGCGATATTGCCTCGAGGGAAATACGGCGAGATTGAGGGTGCCGGGCGCGTGGTGACGTCAGACGTTCCATTTCTTTAATCCTGGTCCGAGGCGCGCGACACGGCTCTCATGCAACATTCATGGCGAGGCGGAGAGAGCGCCGGGCCGGGCGCACAGGTGACAGGTCCTTACAGAGGACGGCCAGCCTGACGTGTCGCCATATTGCTCACAGTCGCCCCATATCGCATCACAAACTGTATTCATCATTTTTTGTTATTCCTGTCCCTTTCAGTCATGCAACTATGTACAAGGGGAAAAAATGCTTAGAATTTCGCACGATTTCATTTTTAAATTTTTATGCAAAGAGATCCTTAAATCAGTTAAATTTTTTAACGAACTAGAGTTGACAGGGTTGGTCCTAGTTTTGAATGGACTGAAATAGAATGGGTGTACACTATTGCAAACCAAATATTTGAATCATTATTCCTGCTTTGACGTTAGTGGAAACACAGCTTTAACGATTGGATTGCCAGTACAATTTAAAAACGACTTTTCCGACACATGTTTTGGACAAAGTGAAGACATATAATAACAGGCTATTCTAGTTTAAATTTCATCTCTACAATTTTATTTCAGAAGCGAAATATCTCTTTTTAAAGAAAATGATATTTAACGACTATTTGTAAATTTGGTATTAGGAAGAGTGTCTTCATATTTCCATTTCTGCTTCAGTTTCTTTCAATCTTCGAAGAAATCAATGTAGCCAAAACTTTATGCAACCTTTTTCAGCCTCTTTGTTTGCTGATTAGAGCGTCATTAGAGTCAAGGCTTGAAGAATTGATTAGTGTAAATGGGAAGAAATAAGCCATGGTTTATGCAGGATTTTTTATAATAAATGTGACTAGACGTGCAAGGGAAGTTCTGCTGCCTACAAGACAGATCTAAGGCTAGTCGCGCAGATAGCTTCTGCCTTCCAGGTAAATAAAGCCTAAACATTTAGATGGAATCCGATAGCGGAGGAGCTTTAGCATACTTTATATACATAGTCATCTTATTATAAATCGTCTACTGAAAAACCAATTCTGAATGCTCATTGAATTTTTACAGTCAGCCAAGTATCTCCAAAGTCTACTTCAATGGAACAGGCAGTTGGGATGAGAGACCTGTTTTCTAGACCATGAAACATGAAATATAATAAGGTTTAATGTGATCTGATTCTTAACGAAATTCTATTAACACCTATCTGGCATAGCGATTAAATTTAAATGCTGATGGATACTATGAGCTTTAAAGGTCGAGTTGAATTTTCGGGAATTTTAAATGCGTCTGATTTTATTGTTTAGGTGAATCATGTGGCTTTAGGAGACAATGTTTGGGTTTCTAATACACCTGCATTAAAGTGTAGCAATAGAAGCTATTCAGACATTTGATATTTCGGACAACACAGTATCCAATTTGTATTGTTTTGTCTGAATGATGCAGTTTAAAGCTAAATTACCGATATATGTATCAAGCAATACTGTTTTGTACATAGACGAATGTCTATGGTAGATTTACAGGCAACATAAAGGCGCAAGTTTCTCGTTATTACTTCGTTACATTGAATAAAATTCCTGGTTTCTATTTTTAAGAATCAGCAACAACAATGTTAAGCTTATCGTCTTTGTGTGACATTGAAGGTCATGTGATTAACATTTGATATCAACGCTTATAACTGAAAAACAAAGCATGGTGGAAAACATATAATTTTAAAGATTTAGAGATAATTTTCCTTTCAATATTGCCAAACCTACAGTGTAATCATCAGTTAAATCTCACTCTCGGTAGGGGATTGTTCAGCAAATAACTGGACATCTTTCCATGTAAATTGTACATACTTGCTGCATTTCGTTTTCTGTTTTTCATCGACGTAGGCCTGACCTACTTTCACAAAAAATTGTTAAATATCATCATACAACTTGAACTTTCTGGGGAACGACTCTTTGTAATGACTGCTAGAATTCTGCATTATATAGTGCAGAGAAGATTTAAATGTAATTTTAACAGATGCAGATGTACACATACCATAGGGATATCTGAGGGTGGGCGTAGTTCACTTCTGTGGAAACGAATCTTGGATTGAATCTGACACAACGAGGCGTGATAAGCAGGTCGTAAGGCATGTCCTTCGTAGGTTACGTTTCCATGATATTCGTACCATCTTATCTTTTCTAGGAAAATATTGAAGGTGACCATTTTCTTTCAGGAGCCTTATGAAAGAATTCCAGAAATTTACAAAAATCGAACTATATGAATCTTCGATTTCAGTTCTTTCAATTATTGTAGAAATTACCCTTCCTAATTATTGTGCGTAGTGGAATTACAAGATGTTAGTCAGACTATGGTAGCGAGCGTTCTTAACGGATTAGTCAGTGGGAGCAGTCATGGGTAGTCAGTAAACATTGGTTGGAAACCCTTCATTGCGAATACAAGGATTCGATCTCTACAGACGAGAATGGAGAATCATCAACCCAATTCGAAGAAGACAAGGGAAATGCGATTACCTACTACACAAATGAGGCTGGATCAGTTAAGGAAATTACGACTGTGGAGCCACCTTACAGTCAATCTAACACATAGTTTCTGACTCTTCGATTTTACAAAGTAAAATTAATGGGTGCACACGATGCATAGATCAAAGCAATTGAGCGGATCACAGCACTAGAGCTAGAGATAAAGGTTCTATGAGATTGTTATGTGCAATTTTGCCCACACATTTTTGTATCTTGAAAAAAATGTATACATTCATCATACGTTAAATAAATACCGGGACTGGAAGAGTGTGGCCGCTGCGTGTTCAGATCTCCTCCTCGGTGCATTGCAATTACAGATGTTTTCCGAAATCGCCCACGCAAATGATGGGACATATTCCGGTGGACATTAAAAAAAAAAATAATAATACAAACACCTTCGTAGAAGTGCGGCAATACATAAGAATACGAATTTCGCGTTGGGTGACTATACTACGCGTGCTAAGCAATGCCGGACGTGCGAATGCGTCGCGGCGGTTTGTTACGAGCGGGCAGCAAGTGTCTGCCGCTATCAGATGGCTGACGAGGGCCCGGCCCTCCAGCGCATTGTGTCCTGCCCGACAAGTATCGCGGCGATAAAAAGGCCGCTCGCCAGCTTTTCTCGGTCGCCACAGAGGTGCGAGGCAGCCAGAGTAGAAAAAAAAGTTGTACACAATATTTTTCGGCTCAGAAAAACACGGCGGAGAATTGTGCGGAGTCGGCGCGTGGCACAAGCACCCTGTTAGCCACCGTCACAAAGGTGCTTTGTGGCGCGCAGAGGCTAGGCGCCGGTCACTCGCGTCTGTCTCCAACGACACCAGCTTATTTCCGCCCGTGTGTATCGCCCACTGAATGCTATTTCTGCATTTGAAGTTTAATATTGAAGGAAAGAACAAGAAAGAAATCAATGACGTAGGGTCGACGTTAGCAACCACAGAGAAGAAAAGTACCTTCTACACGAAGGAAAACGAACCTTGTTGTTGTTGTTTCAGACTTCAAGCGGAAAAACCTTTAAGGAAGTTACAACGAAATATGTCCATACTGTTTGTTGGGTGCCGTAGTTAATGTTAGTACTCACATCAGTTTCCTAAGTAACACTTTATTTTTGAGAAAATCGTTTTCACACAGAAAGGGTTGCCTGGTGGCTCAGTGGTTAAGGCGTCTGACTGGAGTTCGCAAGGTCCCCGGCTCGAATCCCTGTCTCGGTGTGGATTTTCATAGGCCCTTAATCCGACCTCCCTCTCTGGAAGAGCTTGCTATTTAATGTGAAGTGCACCAGGAAGCTTCCGTGATCCGGATTCCACGTTATACTCTAGGTCCCATATAACAGATAGGATTACCGGGATACGCTAGGCAGCTACTATAGGGGCGAACCGCAAAGTTGATAAGAAACCCTATCACCTGGTCATCTCGACCACACGAATTTACTACACTTTTCAAAATGTTCTAATTATTTATACAATCATTTTCTCTATAAAAAAAAGTACAATAGCCGCTGAACAAAACTTCATTTAACGTAAAATGTAGGATTAAGAATCTAAAACGTTCCTGTGAAAAATAATGAAACAAAAGTCTATGAAGACAGACAATAAACACATTACATTTATTTTAGGTTAGTTAAGTGTGGTCCGTTTGATCAGAACCTCAAGAATATTTCAAATAACGTTTTTATGATCATATTTCTTGTTATTTTATTTGAAATAATAAAAGTCGAAGCTTTGCTTCTATCAACAGTGACACATTAGGGGATCAATTTAATATGTAAACACCAAGATTTTAAAAACAACTACTCACATTTCTTATGATTTTATGCACGGTGAAACAACAAATACGTTCCCATTTTGGAGGCACAATGTTTTAAATAAATAATATGATGGGATTTTCTGTTTATTTGCTGGCGTTGCGTGAAGTATATAATATACTGTATTGGATTTTCAGCATGAGGTAACTTGAGCAGTAATATCTTGGATTCCAGGAGTTTTTTTTTTTTTTTATAAACGTAACTATTGCATACAGGATTTTGATATTATGATGAGGTACATGATCCATCCTGAAATCCTATGATTTCTCCGATTTGCATGTGAGGTCAATTATTTCCTGGCCGTTTTTTGTGCAAACATTTTTCATTAAGCGTGTGTACCGTTATGATTGTTTGCCAAACATTATTGACAATGACTTTCTATTCACAAAACATTTATATGCATTTTCGAATTTAGCTCATTGATATTAAACGGGAGTATAGATGACAAGCAAAGATAAAAAATTTATTCTTACATATTAACTAAAAAGCAACGCAGCGATACTCATCTCACACAACGCAATAGATAAACCTAATACAAAATTTTTGCATATAGAATAAGATAAACATACAAAAATAATTTTTATTTTTATTTAACTCCAGCAAAAATACATTATCAAATAAAACACAATTTATCTCAAAATATTGGTTTTTACTGACAGAGAAAGATTAGGAGCATACATTTGATGTATAAAAGACAAACATCATCAAATAATTTAAATTGATACTAAAGACTTACACCCAACAGTATCGGTTACATGACCAATGGCTATGTAACATGCGAGAAGTTTAGTGATATTTTTATAAACATCAATTGTAAGTTTCATTAATTAATTATTAAGCTTAATAGGTCAGTATTTGGTGGCCGATCTTTGCTCGGCATCTTTCGATTTCTGTTCAACATGTATGATTTTCGTGAAGTTTGATTAAAATTAAACGTTTTTCTTGTAGGTTTCCTAGCCATTATTAACAGAACAATTCATTCCTCTGACCAAAGAGAAGCTCAACAAACATCGCTAGCCTTACTGGTACCTGAAACTTCTACGAGATGGGGGAAGAGCCGTTTAGGAGACACGAAATACAAGAATTTCTCTCTTTTTTGTTGTTGATAAAATCGTGTTAAAAACTTTAAAATCAAAACGTTACGTACATACGAAATTTCATCCAAATCTCTAGATACATTTACGAGATCGACCTGTTTACCATCTCAAAGAATAATCCTATTGTTATTTTAAATAGAAATCTTAATCAAGGATTAAATAATATTAGTGGTAATTCAATTAAACGGGTATATCATCAGTGCTAAATTCATTCACTCCGATAAAACTATGCTCATACCTCGCATTAACCTCACACCTTTTGATCCAACGATCAATTTACAAATTATAAGAAAACAATTCGCAACGAAAAATTAACTTCTCGATGGTCATTAATAAAGCACAAGTTCAGACGCTTCAAAGCCCGGGATTGTATTCATCAGAACCTGCTTTTTCACGTGTTTGTAAATTTAATTAATATTTATGTTTTTGTTAAATAAACATGATTTTAAAAAGTTAACGATAACATTAAAACTTCTAATATCCTTTTCAAAGAAGTTATGTAAAGTAAAGACGTTAAAATTAATAATAACTTTTGTCAAAGCCTATATATTTTTTTTAAGTATCTATTTTTTTTAAAAAGTTTTGCAGTTGAACATGTGGTATTTAATGATAACAACTTTTTACAATAAGACTGATATTCATTACCACTCTTCAAAATAAAATACTAAATATACTTGCATTTACTTATTTCCACATTATTATATTACCATTCGGTGACCGACCACGATACTGTGCGAAATGTTCGCATGGGTCAGCTAGTATACAAGAGTTCCTTGTTGTAACCAAAGAGAAACTAGCTATCAGTAGGCTTCCTGGTACTTGAAACGTCTACGAGATGGCGTTAGAACCGTTTCCGGGCTGCCAAATACAAAATACTTTCTTATTTTGTAAAATCGCGGTTTTACAAAGAAGACTCCTATTTAGATAAACATAAAAATCAAAACGTTATCTAAATATGAAATTTCATCGAAATAATTAAAGCCGTTTCGTAGATATCAAATATATATATATATATATATATATATATATATATATATATATATATATATATATATATATATATATATCGTTAAACGAGCAATTCTTTATATATATAGTTATACAGAAAGGCGAAACGTAATGTTTAAATATTATGGTTTTAGCAAATGCGTATGCATTAAAGCGGCAGTCCTTGTGAAGGGAATTTGTCTCGAAGGGAGCGCGGGCTGCGATGCAATCCAACTGCAAGTGATATGGTGTATCCGTACCACACACGCACACTGGAGAGCGGGGTCATCCGCGGTATCGACCAAGGAAGGACCTTAACGAGGTCTCCTCGGTTTCCATTAAGGACTGTGGCCGGTTAAAGCGAGGCCGCCGTTGGAATTCGGCGGAGCGAGCCGGCCGGGCAGCTGGGTTCCATCTAAAACAGAAATAAAGGCGCGGCGGGGTCTGTGCAGCAATTTGGCGGCGTGCCGGTTATCGGCCATCACGGGCGGCCCTCCCGCCTGCTACGTGGCCTGCGCGCATAATTAGGTCTCTCTGTCACAGGGGCAAAGTGTTTACTGCCCCCAGCGTCCAGGCGCGGCAATCCCCTGCCAGTTAACAACTTATGGGCATTTGGAGTGAACTTCTTACCAATTAAGTCTTTCGATCACAACACAAATAAAAAGCAATTCGATTGCATTCTTCACATGCTAAAGTGGAGGGTTGTAGTGGAAATGCTGTAATCACTGATTTCACTGCGGTCTCGGATAGAAACTTGGCGATGCCTTAATCTGGTCTTCCGCTTTGACAGTAAAAAATTAAGTTTCAAATGATCATAAGTCAAAAGGTTTAAGAAATTTGAAAAATAAAATATTCAGAACTGAGTACAAAATATCTTTTGTATGTTGTCGCTCCATACGTTTTTGTACTTTACTGAGCTGTATACTACTTTAGGAATGCTCGCTTCCAAAAACTTAGGAGCAGCAGGCAACACTTGTGAATTTCACTTTGTCATCTAAGTGCCAATATACGTATATTTAGAAATCATTTGTTGAGCATTGTTAAAAGAAATAGGTATCCGCTTTGTTCGCCCCTTCTTCAATATTTTCGCAGATTCTGTTGAACTATATTATTAATATACTGAACATTGCCATAGTATATTGCTGATATGGTTGATCTTGTCCCACAGTAGTCATCTGTGATACCTGAGCGACTGTCTTCAACGTTATTCTATAGCTTGCCGCGAAATAACATTTCTCATCATGCAGTTGACACAATTGTTTGTGGATTTCCGAGGTTAAATATTTTTTAAACGATAAAAATGGAGTCAAACAGTATTTCTAGTTTGCATAAGACAGCTTAAGCAGCTGCCGTGGTTACTAATAACAGTTGATTACTGATAACCTAAATCGCTGTCGGTATCTAAATATTAACACTGAACTTCTATCAGCGTTGCTGTAAAAATTCGTCCAAACATTTTGTATTTACAGTAGTTGAGACAACGTTCAATTCCCTTTAAGATTGCACTACGTATCTGCGACGTGCGCTTGGATTCTTCTATAGTTGCAACCCAAGTTAAACACATGACGCGTCCACATGACGCTTTAGTATCAATGAGTGACATTAAACTACAGCAGAGACACAATTCGACTCGAAAATTCGTCGCCAACTTATTGATTCCACACAAAAATTAATTGAAGGTAGTTTCTATATAAAAAAAAGTTTTATCGCCGTACTATTGATGTAAGTATTTAGGAAATCAGCGACTTATGCATATCGATATTGTAAGCGTCTAGAATATTTTAATCGAGATATGAAAAAATGTTTCCTGTTATCTGAAGATGCTCTATTAGAAAGGTAATTTCTGTCTGTATGTCTCTCCTGCATATCTGTTGGCGAATCAAATGACAATGATCCGATTTCCAAAAATGTTGTCCGCAATTTCATATCCGTCGGATTTAAAAGTGATACCTTGTGCCTTGAGCAATCGCGTAGTCCTTTTCTAGCAGCCCGAACGGCGTTACCTGAATACTCGTTTCTCCTACACGCATACTGTTATTGTTGTTGCAACATCAGAGTCTGATGTCAGTTTGGGAATTTGTATAACAGGTATTAAGGGAAACGTCGAAATGGTGCTAGCAAAATAGGACAATTTCTATTGCTGATCTAAATATTCTTATAAAATTCGTTAAGAGGAGGTTTCGAAAACATTACTACCCGATTAGTAGTGAAAATCCAGAAAAACTTAGATTTGATTAGTCTGTATCGAGCGTTACATTGTTACTCGGGGTGTCTGTTAATCTCCCGTAATCGAGAAATTTGAACAGAGTTATTACATATAAAAGATGCAAATAAGGTTTCCTACAATAGAAATATCAGCAGCTAACAGAACGAGACTTAACAGTCGAGCAACAGATCCCGTAAATTTGGGTAAAGCTACTATAGTCGTCACTTGTAGTAAAAGTTTCTTACGAATTCACGCAAAGTTAGCTACGGCTGTAACAGAGTGGGAATAAACTATAGTGCAAAATAAACATTGGTCCAGGAAATCATCGTCTGTTTCGTCTATCGGAATTGATCTTAGAATTTTCCAGCAAATTCCCTTCCATTAACGAAGGTTAATGAAATTGTGAAATTTCTAATGGTAGTAACTAGTTTCGTATTTGATTGGGGCCAAGTGTTACCCCGGCTCTGGAGTGTATGGTGGCGTAATTTTCCAGTGCTCAGCGCTACACCGCAAAGGGTTCTTTAGAGGCCTCTGACAGCACTCAATCTCTCGGACTACAGAGCTGACCAGTGGCGTACATGATGTATAACATGGAAACGAAATTTCTTTGTTAATTTTAAAGAGCAGGCATACATCATCTTCACAAATTTCCTAAGAATGTTCGCTATCGTAGTGTGTTTCTAGAAAAACTCTTGTACAGAGGTTGTACGATACTAGAACACGCACGTACTATGCTTCCTTATCATTTCCGTATGAGCAAAATAATATCTCTTCGTAAACCTCAAATAGTGAGATATAGATATCAGTATTGATTTCAGTAGACATTTTGTCACGTACCAATCTATAAGTAAATTTATGGCCTTTAGTAATAATATATTCCTCATTTTTTATGTGAATAATATACCACACCTCCATCAATGAATAGAGATATAATTTTAAAAATTCAAATAAGCTAATAGAAATAAATATACATCAGTTTCACAAAAGTTGATACTGAAGTTTAAGATGTGGTCAGAAGTTTGATGACCATTAGAAGCACAGCTTAATATGTAATGAAATAAAATATTTGTAAATCTTGAAAAAAGTCCAGAATAACTAAGTGATAAATAATGGTATTAAACATTAGACGTAACATTGATATCTTTAATAACCATATCTCAATTATTATGTACTACAAAGAATATATGGACAGTCAGGAAATCCGCTTGCACTTTGAGATTACTAAATGTGAATTACAAAGAGCTTCACACTTAAATTATACTTTAAATTCAGTGTCCAATAAACGAAATACATGTCGACGTCAGTTGCACTGTCCGATCTGGTAGGGTAACTAGCAACTTATTCCAGTCAGTCATCAACTTTCGTGTAGTATTATTTGTCTGATAAGCTCAGGCGAATAAGATCTGCATTAAGGCATGAACAGAACAGTAATATTAAATTTACTACAAAAGGAACAGTTAAGTCATAGAAAATTCTTGAAAGACAGAGGCATTTATAATTGTATGCTGTGCGCCGACCCTATTCTGTTCGTCTGTTTGTTCACGCAAAAACTACCAAAAAAGATTTTGATGTGGTTTTCACAGTTCAAATGTTTGGCATCTGGATAATAATCTGCGGCATGTGTTATGACTCTGCATGATCTGGCATCGTGACAGGAAACGTAAATCACATCTTAAACTCAAATATTTTAGGCCATATTTCGTCTAATTTCTGAAAGTTTTCACGGAGAGGAACATGGGCATTGGAATGGCGTGACAAGAATCTAACGCTAATGCCGCACGTCTTGATATATACCTCCTTCTATATTTTAAATCTTTATAAGAATTAAATTAAATTATCATTACATCTGTTCTTGTTCATAAATGGAGAAAAATAAAAAATTATCCTAGTTATGCTAGGTTTATATAAGTCACAATCGCTAGGAAATCACTATAAGAGCTGTGTTGCCCCAGTGACAGCTTCGGTATAATACTGCACCTGATGAAGTAGTATGAAAACCGTGATTTATTTTAACGCCGTCGAGATATTGTACTCAGTTGTTTACTGCGTAATAACAATTTCGGCTAATAGTGATCGAACAGCTTTTCTTTGGAGTCTGGTAGTACAGTAACCAGATTCACAAGGTTCCTAAAGTAATATGAAACGTTCAAATGTCTGTGTAATTTACATATTGAAAATGTAAATCATGTTACATCATAGGCTTTAATAGTATAGTTTCCTTATGGTAGAAGTTGCCTAGAACGGAATGTAGTTTTAGTCAAATTTTTGTTTTCCATAGGGAGATAATGGGTCGTAGTTTTATTCCGGAATATTGATAAAGCACAATTCCGGGAGAACGAAAGTTCCTTGGTGTAAGCCGAAACATTTGTCTGAAGCATAAGATAAGGTATGTATATACAGCGTTAATACTGCTGCAGTAATATTGAAGTTTTAGAAACATTTGTGGGAGCGATATTGACCTAACAAGCACTTGAAGTATACAATAACCAAACATAGAAACGATACGAAATATCCGTTGTTACCACCGACGAGGTGTAGGATAAGAACAATCAGACTTTACCTTTACATATAACTGCACGAAATGCTCAGTTTAGGAAGCCAAATGTAAAAAAAAGGTATGATAAATCTATTAAATGTAAGTGACTAAACCCAGTTACAACCGAGCGTGGTGAGTGAGCGGTAACGCTCTGGCCTCGCATTCGGGAGGTCGCGACGTTTGACTCCCTGTTCGCGTTCCTCGCTCACAGTCCTTTCCCAAATGTAATGACACCGACGTGGACGAAGCGTAAAGATACAGGCAAAGAAAAGGAAATCATAGTGTTTGGAATCTAATATTCGTAAGCGTTTTTAATTCACAATTATGTTTATAGTTGTACGGATTAGAAATCGCCGTAGTAATGTAACGTTAAAAATGTATCAATACACCAGTATCGATGACAAAAATGAAACTTAAGCATTATTTCTGTTCAGAGGACGGTTTTATCAGTTAATATGAGTTTAACTAAATTCGTATAGTAGACGAACGGAATGTAACAGAACTATTGACCATGACCACAAGCTGGCACTCGATTTCAGGCACAAGGGTGTAGGGAGATTCTCTTTTTTAGGTAAGGGTGTCAGGGATTGGAATGAGTTACCAAGAGAAATGATGAATAATTTACCGAAAACTTTGAAAGAATTTAAAGATAAAATTTGTAGAGGGTAGATGTAGGTAGGAGCAGGATAGGGGGAAGATGGGTGTGTAGGGAAATTGCCACCGGAACCTGTGCTCCATTGCAATTAAATTAAATTTGTTGTTTATTGTACTTAAGCTGTGCACTTGGAAATAAAGTATTTAAGACATTCTTTGAGTTTTAAATGAAATTTTATAACAGTTTCATTGCGTGTGTTAGCTGCATGTTTCAGACGACTGCACTGGTGCTGTTAAAGAAATACTATCGAGTTTGTGTTTAGAAGAACGTATCTGCAAAAAAGAGACGGAGAGAGTCCCAGATCTATTGTATTGCGCATGTTTGCCGGGAAAACATTGCATTTACACCACAAAAAAGTGCACTAACGCAAACTGTAGGACTGGAGGATAAAATAGGATAAAAAATAAAAGGGCACTGAATCCCAAAACAAAGAGAGACAAATTCGCCAATGCCGAATTAAATTCACCGTAAACACCGATCGCAGATTGGTATTAACACGTGTACAATAAATTCAACAACGCGTTATAAAATCTGCGCGCTTTAATTTTGTGGCACGTTTTCGGCCCACCCTTCCCCTTGGGCCGAAAACAAATTTGGATGGTTTTTCCCTCTTGGTTCTTCGTTCCTCGCTCTTGGTATTAAACTAGTAATTTAATATTTCGGCGGTGGTCGGCGACGCTTTGTCGCCGCGGGGTAGTCGCGCCTCTGTCGCAGCAGAAGCGAAACGATAAAATTACTCCCGAGTTTCATTACCAGCCGCTCACAAAGGAGCAAGCAAGCCAGCCACTAACGGGATTACCGTCTCGAGTGGCCGCTAAACAAAGAGCCCGCGTGACGTCATCGCGGCACCCGGGCCTAGCTCGCACAGTGCTGCGGCCCCGCAGCTCTTCCTGTGGAGAACAGAATAGTCTGCTGCCCGCAACAGGTCAAATACTTGACACACCCCATCTCAGGAGGTCGGCAGTATATCGTATACAATATAAGGTCGCAACAATTTCGAAAACAATACAGCTCCGTTTTCGAAAAAAAAAAAAAAAAAATCGTACTCACCAGTCCATTTCCATAAAAGACACACTGAATCCCATTCTTGCCATAATCAATGTTACCCATAGTGCTTTAATATTTTTGGCCTGTAACCTGTTCTTTGAAACAGTGATTCAATAATTCCCGTCTAGGTGAAGTGTGTAATTTCATATATCCTCTTCAGTCCCGAGGTATCATATATGATTCCTCCAGTAATTATTTTTTTTCTCGGGCCACTGCACAGCTGAACCTTTTCTGGCCTATCGTATCATCTACAATATACATCTCGCTTCTCACAGCTCTTATGCCTATTATCACAAGGTGGCAGCACCGATTGGATACTTGGAATCCTGCAGCTGTACAACATGGATCGTCGAAATAAAGGTGTAGACATATCTTTTCTCCATAAAATAAAGCAACATGAAGTAGTAAAGTTGTGTGTATAATTTTCCTTCTTAATTCCCGAGAAATCATACATGATACCATCTATAAAAAATTAATTATTGTTTCAAAAAAAATTTCATTGTCTTTCATTGTTAACTAGCATTAACAAAAAGCAAATAACACAATAGTAGTTCTCTTGCACTTTTATTATGAGCTCGGGACTGAAGAGGATATAGAAAATCAAGGACAGGTTTTTAAAATTACTTGATTAAAACATACTAACAATATTCGTGTTTTGTTCACAGTTTTATGATAGATATATATTATTAAAAAAATATTATTTGTTGGAGGGCTGATCTCGCTATAACGACACGAATTTTGAGATATTTCGTGCCTTATTAGTCATCAGACATCTTAAATCGCCGCGTTCCATTAATGACATTCTGTTTCTTTTCTAAGATAATAAATATCTGACTGCTTCGAATCGTATGATCATTGGAATAGAATTAAAAACTTCTTCCATGCAGCCCTAAAAGCTGAGTATAATATTCGAAAGCAGATTGTCTTCAACGCTCCTCAAATTTCCTTGGACTAGAAACGGCCCCTACGATCACTTCAGTACCCGTCGGTGAGAGTGCTAGAGTGTTACCCATATGTAACAATTCCCCGACGAAAATAATTCACTAGGTACTTTCGTGTTGCCAATACACATTTGGATAGTGATATGATACATGTAAATTTGACTGTTGCGCGCCCGTAACTTTCTGAGATATTGTGGGTGGGACAGAGGAGTATAGGTGAGGAGAATAGGAGGAGTGGTGGATTAGAGTGGAGGTTTGTGACTTGTCGACCTTCAGGTCAATAGAGACGGGATTGTATTACAGGGCAAGGAACATGGAGGAATTCTGCTACGACCTTTTGAAGCAAGTATCCAGTATGGCCGGAGTCCACAATACCTGGATGCCTGTTAAATACACTACTTCAGGATGAAAACAGCAGAGGCCTATTTTACTCTTCAGAAAGACGACAATGTGGCGCTAAAGAGGTATAATAAAAATACATATTACAAAAACTTTTTTTATCACACTCCTAATCAAAAGTATTAATCAGTACTCACATCCTTAATTAAGTATCATAATCAAAAAGTAATAATAAACTAATCGCCAATAATCTAGTCTCTGGCTGAAAGCTGTATTAAAAGACATATTGATATAAAAACGAAGAAAGGTGTGGAGTTAGGAGAAGTATGACTCTATCAACTTGACAGGCGTATTCATATCTAGGTATTTTCTCGGTGTAGGTGGTGGTCTAGAGCCCGGTTGTGCGGTGTTGAGTTAGGAGTGGTAGCTAACCGGTCGTGGGGCTGCAGACGGAACGATTTAGTGGTTTCTTGCGATCGCCTGGGGTAAGTTTACTGCTGAAGCCCGCTAACAGCCAATGAGCTTCCATCACTGGCAGCGGCGTGGGCAGGTAGGGTTCTTGTGACCGTCGCTTCGGCCGTAGTAAACAATCGTTAGCGCGCAGACCACCGCTACTTTACTGCCCCTCTAACGAGCACAAGTTCCTGGAGTCACCACACAGGGCAGGTGGCATATCTAGGTACTTCACATCTTCAGTTTGTATAATCAGTGAGATCAGGACTGTACATAAATGTTGATCTCTCCTACTTTGGCCACGACAACTTCAAACATTTAAAGTCTACATTTAGACTACTACTGAAGATGCTGGGAAAAGTCATAAACGCTAGCTACTCCAATGGAAGGATTCTGAAATTGTGAATTGTGGTAAATGGAGCAAAACTAGATGTCGTCCAAGTGTTTAGTCCCGCAGTCGGGTGCACAGGAGAAGAGGAAGAAGAATTTATACGAGAATTGGAGTCAGGAATCAAGACATGAAATGTTATCGTAATAGCAGGTTTAAATGCCAGAGAATGTAAAGCCAGAAAGGGGTATGAAGCTACCTTGTGAAGTCGTGGTGTAGAACCAAGGAAAAAAATAAGGAAAAGAACTTTTATATTTATACCTACGGAACTCATTAGTTATTGGCAACACCTGGGATGAGAAAAGAGACAGCCAAGAGTTCACCCCATGCAAGTGGAGTAGTCATAGCTTAGCCTGATAAAGTGCAGGAACTTCAAGAACGGAGATAGAAGACACTCTAGGAACTACCGACCAATATCTACATCTGTTAGTAGTGGATTTCTGGAGCATATTATATGCTCGAACATTATCGATTTCCTAGAAGAAAATGATTTGCTTACAAAGTTTTCTGAAGAAAAGATCATATGGAACACAGCTGACTCTATTTACGCTTGACGTACAGAAAGTTATTAATGTAGAATTACAATTTGATGCATTTTTTTTAGGATTTTCTGTAAGCCTTTGACTTTGAGCCAGACAACTGCCTTTTAGTGAAGATTCCAGCGTACGGTATACCGGAGCAGCTTTATGAATGAATTTTCTAACTGGTCAGTCGCAGTACATCGTCAAGGAAGTATAATAGGGCCACTTCTTTTCTTAATTTCTATAAATGATCTCGGAGACAATTTGAATAGCAGTTTGAGATTATTCACAGATTATCCGGTCATCTGTAGGGAAGTAAGGAATTCGGCCGACTGCTTAGAAATTCAACGCAATCTGGATATTATTTCGGCATGATGCGACGAATGGCAACTTACACTAAATTATAAAAAGTGCCAGGCAATATGATAAACTAACAAAAATAATCCGTTTATGCAGAAGTACAACGTAAACCGTCCAGTTATTGATATGGTCGATTCCCCGAAGTGTTTTGGCGAAACATGAATTGGGTCCTGCACAATAATTCAGTAGAGTAATTCTAGGCTGCCATTCATAGGTCGAATCTTGTAGTTTGTAATGCAAAAAAAGGGGTAGCTTTCAAAACTCTCATGCGTCGAAAGTTAGACTACTGTTGTGCACTTTTGGATCAGTTTCGTAAGGGGTTGATTGACGGGATAGAGAATGTACAGAGAAGAGCTGCTCGATTCGTGACCGCTTGCCACAGTCATTACGAAAGCTTCACAGAATTTATTAGAGGATTTGACTGGGATTTTCTGGTATACAGACGACGGTGGGTTCGTTTGCACTTATTGGTAAAGAAGCGTATACTCACTTTTATTTACTTCATTCCCCAACCTATTTGAGTCGCAATGACAGGAGAGATAAGATAGAGAAATAAGGTACCGCACTGACGCTTCTTCCATCCCTCGTGCCTTTCGGGATGTACTGAGTAGAGAATATTTTTGGTGTAAAGCACCCTCTGTCAGCAACAGTTTTTGTGAATTTCTGAGTATAGATTGTTTAACAAATGGCTCCACTAAAATTTAACACGTGTCGCACAATATGCGAAGTGGATAAGTCTGATGATGACTGAAGATGTCACATATCGAACATGTGCCATGTGCAACAAACTCGAGTACCATGTTCATTTTATGAGGAGCGTTAACCTTCAAAGGCTATAGTAGCCCAACATCGTCAGCGAATTATTAATCAGATAGTACTTAGATACTTTTTCCAACTATAATGGTGTTGGAAAATTTTCTTCCAGCGAACTACGGAGTCCAAGTCTTTGTTGCATTCCTCTGGTGTGGTCTTCTTCTTGGTATCCGATGATGTCTTAGACTCCATTGCAACACCATTTCGACCATACTTCAGGTTTTATTGAGGCAATATGACTGATCCACTGCCATTTCAGTAAAAGTGTTTTCTCCAAAATGCCTTTAACGATTTTAACTGCTCTGATGTCGCTTGCTCTCTTCTTGTCTTCCTTACTGAAAACAAACAATGACATTTCGATAGCACTTTGAACTGTTCTAAGGTTCCCTTTTCTGAATTCTTCCCATGTACAGACCACACATTCGTATGGAAAGAATACTAGGTTCAGACTCCATGTTTTTCAAATCTGATGGAATATTAGATGTGATGGCCGTAGAATGCTACCCTTTAACTAAATACGACGGAATTTTTTTAGTGTTACCTCACTTTATACTGAAAAGCTGGCCAAGGTATACAGTATGTACTCAATGAATTTTCTAAGTGTTATATATTATTCATTTGACAGACATAAAAAGATTAGGGAAAGGTTCGTAAACAGGTCAAATGACTTGCATTCATAATATTACGATTAACGTTTTTCAGATTTTTTAGCGACTTGAATCTCATGGGATAGAAATGGTTTGTTAACACACTGATAAGGGCAGGCGGACGAGAGCAGAACATGATGGTTTAGCAAAGTAAATCAGTTTCTAGGATTAATCTTCTATCTGGGCCGTTCTAAAGAAAGGAGAGCAACAAAATACATTGATATTTAAAGTAACAGTACAATGCTCACAAATATTAGAAAAATTATTAATTTAATTGTTTTCTAAGCGAAGAGTGATCATCTGACTGTATTGCACGTTAAAATTTCTCCGTATTTTCTCTGCGCTCTTCTGTCCTACCACGAGCGGTGAGGGAAGATGATTTATGCTGGAATGTTGAACAGCCATCTTAATGAGGACCACACGTAGAACTAAGCTGTGATGTGGAAAGTGATGCACTGAATGGTACGTTCCTCATTCCTCAGACTCTGTAAGGGGATTATGTTGTTGGATGGGCCAACGGTCCAGCATCTTAATTTGTGACATCAAAGCGAGGAAGAAAACAATGTTACTAACGCACTTCACATCCTGTACCTAGTTGTGAAGTGCAACGATTGCCACAAGGTTTTAATATTGTGACAACAGAACAATTTATTATTTATCTTCCATAACTTAAGTTTGGTTTGCTAAAAGTCTTAATTCTCGGACCGTGGGCAAAAACTCTTACTGATATCGAAATGCAGTTTCTATAGAAACGCTAAATCAGTGATGTTAAAGATACGGCCCGCGATCGCAATGTGACACAGAAAGAAGAATCATGTTTTTTTGGAGTTTTTAGACTTCACTCGATTCCTCTACGGAAGTTTTAAAATGCGCACTCTACGTTTATCTAAATTTAATATACGGCCCTATGAAAAATTGAGTTTGATACCTATGGGTTAAATGGATTCGTAACCTATAATTAATACCGCACAGTTCTACACAGATCCGTGGTGGCGCACTTCATCGTTGGCAGGTAACTGGTAAATTCAGAATGGCAATTGGCTGTTTGCTGTTTCATACAGCTCCATCTATGTTGTACTCTGAATATGAGCAATCAACTATAAAGCAGGAAAGGCGGGGCACAAATACTGCAGCCGTGGATTATCCTGGAGAGTGTCAAGAGTAATATCGAAATGTCGCAACCGTCTTCCGCTAGATTTTTCACGTTTTGCTTGATATTCTCTGTGCTCTAATGTTTTAGTCTCCCCTTCTTTTTGCAAGCCAACGATTTCTTGGTAACGCAATCTACAACTCTTTGTATCTAATTTGAAGGACAAACAACAAAAATCTATATCTTTTATTTAGTTGTTAAATGCTCTCACATATTGACGTGATTTGAATATTAAAGCTCTTAGCGAAAACACTATATTATAAACGGGTACTTCCTGAACGGACGCATTAATATATAAAAACATCATCTTGGCATTCTTAAACAGTAGCGGAGCAATATGAGGATTGTAATTATTTTTCACGAACGTGTTTGAAGACTTAAATTATTCATATGTGATCTTGTTGAGGAAGACAAAAAGTGTCGGTTCAAACATTACAATGAATATGAAACTTCTTGGAAGACAGTACTACAATCACACAACATTATTAATATTACTTTGAGTGGTCTTCGATCTCTGCTATCATTTAGCCAGTTCCAATTTATATGTACTGTTTTTGACTATTGTATCAGGCATTGCTCACGCAATTGGACACTATGTTAAGGACATTACAAGACGAACACAACGCTTGATTAAAATCAGTACTGCCCCAGGCCGATCTCGAACCTGTGACCCTTACCATGTCCAGCCACAGTAGAACTCGAATCAAGTACCAATACGATTAACCAATGATCTGCTAGTATGAATTAGGCAGTTTTAAATGTGGCACATTATTTTATTTAGACACGTGGTCTTAATTCTTCTTAGCTTCCTTTTCTCTCTTCTGCTGTAGTCATCATACCTGAACTACGTAGTTATCAAAATCTTTGCCCCATGAATATTGTTCTCATCAGCCAGTTACCACCAACCGACATTTTATTGATGGCCAGTAGTGTATTCATTTTACCTTTCTTAAAGTTTGCAGTACTTCTCTCTGTAACCTCATCCAATTCAAATCAGTTTCATTTTTCTCTGCTGTTCTATTTCCCTTCCCTTATATCTGTCTTATTTCTGTAACGTTCTTCTGTTTTATTTATTAAATGTCCAAGTTTTAGACTGTAAAACGCTAAACTCTACACAAATCTTCCGTTTACATTAACTGCAAGAAATGTTACTTATAACACAACTGTTTCCATCGAGTCATCGCTTCACATTACAGTTCTTATACGATTTTTTTTAATATTTATAAAAATGATATTTTTATTCAAATTCAGCGTCAAAGAATGAGTCAGTAATTCGGAAGTAAACAAGGAAGGTGGAAAAGAAAGCGAACCCTTTCCATTAAATTACCATTACTTGCATTCAATAGCTCCTAACATACGTTAAACACATTTATCCTATAAGTCGTATTAATGTTTTTTCTCGTTTTCACGATCGTAGTGTTTTTATTTTAACATTTATTCCGTTTAGTACATTTGTGTTCTAAGGACGATTAATAATAGAATATGATTCGTATTAGAAGGGACTTACTGTGCAAATTTAGATATTGCTTTTTCGATGGTGGGATTCATTTAATGAAAGATGCAACAGAACACTGCAAAATTTATTTTGGTCTTAGTCAGCACAAGCTAAGCTATTGTTTCTTCTATGTGGCGTCACATAAATATTAGAAAAATTAAGTGAGAAACTACATATATTGAACACTGTTTACCGAGAACCACATCTCTCAAACTGAGAATTTTAGAGGGAGGAGTTAATGCATGAATCTCTTTTATCTTAAATGAGTTGTATGGTTTTCACAGAATATTATCTGCAGGGATTATAATTTTCTTATATTTTATTCTTAATTTCAGCCCCGTTGAATGAAGCAGCTGCGGGGAAGCAAGTGGAGCTCTCCTATTGAAGACTCCAGTATTACTGGCTGGTAGCTGCTGAGTGCCGGGGAAGCTGGGTTCTGCAGAGACACGAATGAAAAGGAGTTTGTCGCTGGCGGAAACCCCGCGAGGCGCCGCGAATGCGGGGAAATGGCGCCTCGGCGTAGCCTGCGGCTGTGCGCCTAGCGGAGAAGCAGGTGCGAATAATTAATACGCAGAGCGCGACTCCAGCAAGGAAGCTGTCTGTCTGCTCCAGGGCTCTCAATCGGATTAAACACGACTCGCTCTAAGCTGTGGGCCTCAAATCATCACGTCCCACTCTACAGTACACCAATAGCTATCGCACATGGTGTTTTTACTAGTGAAAGTATAGGAAAGTATAGGTGTATCCAGCAACTATCCGGTATCCGGCCTATGCGGCCAATATTTAATATCCGACCGGGTACCGGATAGTAAGTCAATATCCGGCGCGTATTGTATTCTCAATAAAGTACGAATACCTCATAAAATTTTCTTTAAATACATGTACGCTAAATATATAATAAGTCTAAACACAAATAAAAACACTATTTTCAAATCAAAATACCGTTTATTATTCTTATTTATTCGTTGAGGCCAACTAGGATCGCGTTAAGCGTTTGTGCATTTGGCAGCGAGTTTCATCTTCTTTTGGGTCCAGAACTGCTTCATTCGTTTTGAATGCGCCTGTTTGCGCTCCTCTGTCCAGAGTCTACCGCCTCTTCTGTTGGAGTGTTCGTCTCGGCTTGTCCCACTTGTTATTAACTTCTTCCGAAATATATCCCTGTTGGAAGCATCTCCTGGTTCTAGTCCCATCAAATGAAGATCTTCTTTAATATTTACGAACCAGGGCATTACAGTTTTGGGTCAAGAATCAAATAAATTAAACAATTTTTTTGTTAGTCTGTTCACCCCCATTCGTTTAAGGAGGCCATAGAATCGGGCCCATCTTTTGCGGATTGTTTCAGTGATTTTCTCTATTTTGCTGTAGACTTCTTTGTTGTATCTCTTTTAATGGACGATATTCTACAAGTTGGAACCCAGAAAAATACCGTTTATTAGTCTTGTTAACATAAAAAACCGTACTGAATTAACACAATTTTCTCTGTAATAAGCAGTTTCGCTTGTCCTTGTAAACAAGGCATGGTTCAAAGAAAAGCCTTTCTCTATATACACTACTGCAAGGTGCTGAAAAATAAATTCTGGCAAATTTTGTTAAATTCGGGTACAGTGTCGCATGAGCTGACCACCAAATATATGAGCCACGCTTCGGATCAACACGAGATGGCTTTAAATAAAACTCAATCTCGCTAGCAGTCACGTTTTTTCTTGATCATGATACTGGCTATGTCGTTGAAACAGCCCCAAAACGTGTGGTGAGCTTTTTAAATCACATTTGATTCGGTCTCGTCCCTTCTACTCCTTTCAACAGCCGCTGAAGAGGAACTGCTACTGGCGGAAGATTCCTCGCAAGATATTTTTATAGATTCCAATAAAGTCTTCTGACGAGCTTCAGCAAACCCCAAATAGTTTGTCATAAATCTTGGATCTAGGAAGATCTCATTCAAATAGTTTTAATCTGCACTTAAGAAGTTGAAGCTCACAAGGAAAAAATAAAATGATCCAAACTTTGCGTCAAAACGCAATTCAAAATAATTCAAAATCAGAAACTAATTGTTGTTATTTATATCAAAATATTCCGAAATAGGCGATCCTTTCTTTGCTAACGAAACTTTTATTTTTCCTAACCTCAAATAACAACGTTCAGCCGGATATTCGTCGGCTGCCGAATATCCGACTATCCGGTCACAGGATGGCCGGATAACCCGTATCCACTCAAACAGCTACCCGTTTCGTCTATAATAGAAACCCTTTCTTCTTCTTGTAATGAACGCTTTCTTCCAGTCCTAATGGTTTTACACCTCGTCAACGTCGAGGTCATTATAGGCGGAACAGGATCGGGTGCTAAGAACCGTGGCCTTTTTTTGAACGAACCATCCCGGCTTTTGCCTGGAGTGGTTTGGGGAAACCATGTAAAACCCAAATCTGGATGTTCGGACGGAGATTAATACCCGAATCCTCCGGGATGCGAGGCCAGAGCGTTACGATTCACCCATACGCTTAGTTTGGCCGAGTCAAGTGTAGGCCGTTGCCATGGGAGATGTTTACCCGTTCGTGGCAAAGACTGGGAAGATGAACTGGCTGGGTTTCCATTGCCTTGTGTTCGTAAGTGTTGTTGTAGACTGTGATAGTGTGTGTGTGTCCAGTTATTTGTGTTGTGGATGGGACGTGAACGAATGGAGAGGATGAATTCCGGTGCTGTACCATTCACACCAACTCTTCTGCAAAACAGCAGGCGGCGTCAGGCTTAACGTCCCCATCCAACGGACGAACTGCCATCAATAGTGTCGTATGCTGAAAGACCCTTCTCATAGCCATTTTACAATACAGGGGATCGTACAAGTTTACAGCCGAATTACAAGTTCTTACGCAAATATTTTACTAAGTTGATTCTGTGCTCTTTGAAACTTATTTATGATGGACGACACTTTGACTTGCTAGGATGATCCAATAATACTGTCAATGTACGGGGTTTCCGTATTCTTTCTGTTTTTTTTTTTTTTTTTTTTTGTTTTTTTTTTGAAAGCATTAACTGTCTATAGAAATTGGTGCAGTATCTCCGTGAAGCATATAATTATTCCTTTAATTTGTATTGTGCTGTACTGCTCGTAATATTACTATACTGTCATAGTGTCGTCAATCAGAGCCGTTGTATCGTAGTATCGTTCGCTTTAGATAGAACTGTTACGAGTGAATTTTTGATACTCTTAACTGTCACTGTATGACAAGTGATGTATCAAAATTCCTTAATATACTATAGTTAACTTTTTTCTCGTCTGGTCAACAATGAAATGACACTCAATGATTTATAACTTATTAGCTAGATGCGTTGCATTACCTCACTAGAAACGAAACTCGTGGACAAACCTGATTTCTTTTACTAAAAGTATCATTACTTATGTACAGAAATTGATACTGGAAGATAAGCAAAGATGCCGCAAATGTAATTTAACGACTAAAAATGCATTTTATTAGCATCACAAAAGTACCTGATCCCAGACGCGTGAAATTGTTTGCTGTTGAATGTTCCAGAAACACAATGCGTGCGCCAGCTAGTTAAGATGCAGTCTTTGACAAAGGCATCGACATCTTTCTATATTTAAAAAAATCTAAAACACTCATTTTCACACTGTTGGTTCTTTTTATACCACTCGAAAAAAGTATTAATTAAACCAGTGAAAAATCGATTTAAAAAAATAAAAGAAAATAATTGTTTAAAAACTGTAGTTATCCTCTTAATTCAACATAATGTTTGCTAAACTGAATAATACGTCAAAAAATATATTACTTCTGCACTCATGTTTAAGTCGTACATGCAGGGTTGTAGCATTGACTTTGGACCGAAACTAAAGGCAGTCTGTGTCAACCCTCGAAAGTGCAGCGTTATATGTAACAGTTGTTATAAACGCATATATGTGTGAAAAAAATAATTAATCTTCAGTTTATCAGAAGAAAAAAAACGTGATGAGAAATTCATGAAACATTTCATATGCAGTTTGGGAAGAAATGTTTCCAAGACGCAGCTTCTACGAGTATAACTGCATTAAGTTGTGCCGAGAATGAAGCACGATACCAATAGGTTTTACATTCCTCTGCTCGTGTAGGAATCAAAACTACTTATAGACTTTTCGGATTAACTGGTCTGACAAAGCAGCAAACGTTTTTAATTCAACAACTCTTTCTGAGTGATTAGTCATATTTAGAGAGGGAGGTTTTTTTTATAATTGTTATAAATTCATACCTAAATTTTTGGACCTTTACTGGCAGTCACATTATTTAAAAATATTTTTACTGTCATTGATATGATAAGTCAACACACGTTTCATTATATTTATTCGTTGATAACCTTGACGGGGTCTTATCACCAAAACTCCAATCTATGCCGATGGCATATCTAATATTACCTCCACTTTAAGTGGAACATACTGTCCTCCGGCTGAAAGCAAAATGTTAAATCCTAACGTCAAATTGGTTTACTGCCGCTAATAAGATTTCAGCTGAAAGCGCCAAACGCAATTTGATGCATATGAGGGTACAGCAGAAATGAGACCTGCGAATGCGATTATGATGGATAGAAATGGTAACATGTTTTGAGCGATTGTCCCGTTGTTACAAAAGAACTACAAGCAACGGCACCATTGAATTAAAGATAATAATTTCAATTCTGCCTCTATTCTACGCGAACACGCAACATTTAAACACATCCCCTTAATCGCAGTGGCGTTAGGAGTTACAAATACTACAATGTTATGTGTATTACAATTTGCCACAATTTGAGTGACTCCTGGTAATTCTAATTATGACGTAGTTAGAGCCGAACTCAGGGAGTATTCAAAAAACTATAAAGAGAGATATTAAACAAAGTCAGTAAATAGTTATTAAAATCACTATATAAATACTATAGTGGTTCAAATTTGAATAATTGTTTTCATTTAACGCATATTGAGAGAAACAAATTCTGTAGTGGATAGCACTCTCAAATTTACACGGAATTACCGAGTTATTTCTATTTTTGAGTAACTAAGCTATGCAAGGAGTATTGGGGTAGTGTTAGGAAAACGTTCCAAAGTATTGCATTCTTTGAAGAAGATAACGAGAGGATGAACGAGGAAAGTAAGAGAGTTGGGGTGCAAAACTTCGGTCAGAAGATGCTCCCCGTAACTGAAATGATAAAAGCTTTGAGTTAGGAGTCATTGCACGATAGAAGGCAGATGAAGAGAATTGTGGGAATGTAAAAACCATATACTGATGACGAGAAACAGATAAATATTGGTGAAATATTCAGAATCAGCATGTGGAATGAAAAAGAGGACCATAATAATAAAAAAAATCAATGGATTATGGGTATAAGGGAATTGGAAAATTTTCATTTGAAGACAGTGGAGTGATTAACTGAAGAAATTGCTATTGGAGGTAATCAATAATTTACCTAAGATTGTGAAGAATTTTAAGGTAAAAATATGTGTGAATCGCGAATAGGGGCAGGTAGAGAAATTGTCAACGACGCTTGAGATCCATCGCAATTAATTAATTAACAATAATAATAACCATAACAGATTATTATTTGTGTAATACGTATGAGTGAAATGGAAATGCTATGCAGTTTATGACGACCCATTGTGCTTAAATGTCTTATAAATGAAAACGTAAAGTAGCTTTTTTACAGTTGGAGGACAATTTTTTAAGTTTAAAAAAATCGCCCAAAACATTCCCCAAACAAACTGTGCACTCCGGTTCATAAACTATTTTTTTTCTTTTTTTTTTGTTTCTGAAGGAACGCATATATGGTTTCAGAATTTTTTACAGCGTACTGAAAAGGAAAGAAAATATGTTGTAAAATAAAGGTGTATGAATCAGTGGCTTTAATTTTTTAGAAGATAATAAAGTAAATTAGAATGTATTGTTTAACAAACTTAAGTATGCATATTGTAAAACGAAAGGATACATGTTCCGGAAAATTATTATTATAATTATTCAAGTAACCTGTCTTATACAGCAATGCTGAAATTCAATATACTACTTCCGTTTTAGTTACATGTTGGTTCTGTATTTGATATAAATTTATGTGGAGCTGTCTTTTGATAACCTTTTTTTCCTTGTATATATATTTCATATTTTAGAATATCTCATAATAATTTAATATCCCCGTACTGTGTGCAGACCAAAATGTAACGTGTTTGCATGGGTTCTGGTTCTCCTTATCTTACACAGAAATATTTTTGTGTAATTTGGTAGTTCAAGCAATCAAATCAACACAAATGTGGTTGTATCCCAAATTCACTCTATGGTCTGAAAAGTTTTCGGCGTAACATTGAAAATCTGTTTTCAATTGAGTCAACAGATATACGCAAGATCTATTATGTTCCTACTTTCATCCGATGTTCGGACCGTGATCTCGGGAATTCTTTTGAGGTCAAATCTGCTGCTGTATCTACTGGAGAATCGTGTAGAGCCAGTAGCAGGTTTGGCCCTGAAGAATGGTTAATGCCGTGGTCAAAACGTTGGAGAAAGAGGAAGGATAGTAGACACGCCAAATATCTCATTAATCATTATATTTAACGGCTGTGCAATTCACTAAATGTTTTATAAAGAGCGAAATAATATATAATTCGGAAATTATTTAGATTTTTTTTCTACTTACTCTCTCTTAAGAGTAATGGACGTATTTCCCGCAAGTTCAAGGAGCACTGCGCTATTTCTTAAGTGTTTTTTTTTTTCTTGTGGGTTACGCAAAGTACCTCGGTGGAAGCCGAGAACACAGTGCGTCGCGACGGGAGTGGCATGCAGCGAGGGACAGTAATTTGATCAGAGGCACAGCACGCCGCGCAGACTCGGGCGCCGGTCTCGGCGAGCGCAAATGGCGGCTTTATCGGCCCGATGAATATTTGATGCGCCCGTGATTTATTGGGCGCGGCTTGAATATTACCGCCTCATTACGATAGGGATTAATTATTGCATAACTGCGTTATCAGCGCTGGAGTACCGGCTCGCAGTTTTAATACGCGAGCTCCGCTCCGAGCCCGGTCAGCGAGGTTACTTGTAGATTCAACTACGCTGTGGTTTCAAGCACAATATCAGAAACACAGTGGCTTCTACCCACTACTGTACACATTTCTGTACGTTACAACAGCGGCAGAATTCGATACGAGCAAACAAGAAATGTTTCCAAAACTCAACCACCAAGCTACGATGAAGAAAAAACTTCAAGCGACCAAATGATTCAATCTTGTCATCTCTGGTATCCATTCCGCAATCTGAGATCCTTTGGACACATCCAGGTGCTATTCCCTCATTATTAACCTGCATTTGCCCCTGCTTAGCCCGCGTTTATGTATAAATACTTCACCTTTTTATTCTGTTACCAAATATTGTCACGGAGTGCAAAAACAATCATAATGCAGAGTAGTTGAAGGCCACAGGTAAGACATACTTAAAGATGGCAAATACAAACATTTTTGTATTATGACGAACACGCAAAAAAGGAACAAAAAACACAATCTATCACGCAGATCCATTCAGTTACGTAACCTTCACTATGAAGTATGGGTAGATACAACAATACATCCATGAATACACATTTTATTTTGATAAGAATGAAGAGCAAACATAACGCCGAGAAACCTTTTATTTTTTGTTTTGTGTGATACTTCCCACAAACTGAGTTAGTAGTAGTAATTTTCATTGGCACTATTTAGCGCGGCGTAGTCCTATTAGTGAGTGATGGCCGCTCGCTATTGGCACCAATAACCGTTGAATTTGTTTGCGTCTTAGGATGGCCTACTTTCATGTCCTTAAATTTTACAGCATCGAGGTTGCACTTCAAACTCAACACGAAAACAAATTCAACGCTTGTTGGTAGTACCAAGAGCGAGCAGCCATTACTCATGAATAGTACTGCACCGCGCTAAATAGAGAGAACGAAGATTACTATTGCTAATACAGCTTATTGATGGTTCACAGAAAAAAGAAAACAGATTTCTCGCGTAATGTCTGTTTTCTATTGTACCAAAATAAAATGCACAAACGTATTTATATTTATCTTAAGTTAAATCCACAATTTAGTTACACCTTCTGACGTGCATCTTTAAAGTATAGGGTTGATTATCGCCGGATTCTACGATAACCGTGACGCTATAATTTGGTGATGGATTCTTATGTAACTCGACCAGGCAAATCGGAAGTGAGGAATAAATGTTTTTGATATCTCACTTAGTTCTAGAGATATCGTATCTCAAGAATAAGTTGGCTAGGTTGAAATGCGGCCTAGATAAAAAAAAGAGAGAAGCCTGAGTCCTCTCATTACAAAATAAAAATATAAAAATTTCCTTAATTTAAATTTTGCCACGTGACTAAATACGAGACCCTATAATTCCTGCAAGGCGGCGTACAGACATCACTTGGGTGAGTGGTCCAGCGGGTTGGAAGTGTTGCTCCATTGAGGGAGGTCCACTTAATTTTTGTAAGGCCATTTCTTCTTTTTCAATACAGTTGCGTGGTAATGTTCATGTCTGAGGAGGTCCTCGGTGGCGCCAGAGGACTATAGAGGTGTACGGCAAGACTGTAAAGTTTGTGACTCTCTTGTAGAAATCCTCTGAGCAAGTGAATTTCGGTGGTAACAAGGCCAGGGAGTCGGTTCGGAAAAGCAATAAATTCTTCTCCGCGACGCACAGTGGGCCAGAATCTTGAAAACGTGTCCAAAAAGAAAAAAAAGTTTCTAGATAGGAATTTTGGTCTATCATGTTGGCTACAGTAATGTTGCGACTACTGAATGCCGGTTGTGTGGACTATCAGCTGTTAATTTCTTCCGTTTTATTTTAGATCAAACACAGCGATTCATTGCTAGCGGTGCGTGCAGCCGGCCAGGCTACAAAATAGTCTTTCGTTAAAGATAAATATTTGTCTTCTGTGTAAGTGAAACTAATATTTTTAAAATGTACGGTGTTCCAGGAAGTATGCACTAATTAAAAAAAATTAAATAATTATTAAATAATTAATCACACATATATGTTTTAATTAACTTAATACCAGAAAAAGCGCGAGAAAAATATGAAATGTGCTTAAAAATAGAGATAATTTACAAATTCCACGATATTCCACTTTATTTTGCACTGTGTCCGCAAGTATAAATTATTACCTTAGTAAATTAACCTTCAAATCCACCTACTAGTGCCAACTCCGACTTTGAACCACGTTTTAAGCGACGCTTGCAAAAGTTTTATTATTTTTTAATGAAATTATTAATATTAAGTTAATTTTTCATTAATAATTATGGAAAAGTACATGTTTATTGAAACAAAAATATTCTGCATACTTTGTAGAGTTCCTTTTAAACACGTGTGAAGAAATAAGTATTAAATAAATTAATAATTATATGAATTGCCGGAGGATGCTCAACAATCAACCAAGAAGTTGATAAAGCAATATTGCATAAGTTTTTCTCGAAAGTTTTCCGGACTTAAGACTACGGTAGACGTGTTCAGAAGATTGTTGGCAACCAGAGACTTCTACATTTCTTCTCTGCGCAAATCATCAAACAAACTGAAGAGTTTGTCGTCAGAAGCCGTTGCCTTCTTATAGTTCTTGTGCCGGAAGATTATGAAGATTCCGATGTAGATGATGAGGAAACAGTTTTGAAGATGATGACAATTCAGTAGAAGATGCTGAAGAAGATAAAAAGAAGAAGAAAACGGCAATTTTAATTACAATTACAAACAATTTACTAAATGAATAACTGTAATTGAAATAAAATTCTTTTTTGTAATATTTTGTACTATCTTCTATCCTCTATTTGGTACTTCTATTTTCTGAGCTTATATTTTTAACCATTAACTACAACAACCACTAAATATTGACTTTTATATAAATAAAAAGAATTTTATTCATTTTGTCCGCCATCTTGGAACCACGATTTTTTTAGTGTTTGAAGTCATAATCTTCATCAGCAACCTCGATAAATCCCAAAAAAATTACTTTTATATGAATCAAATGACTTTTATCAATATTTGCCCGCCAAATTGGATCCGCCGTTTTCTATTTTCACTTTTTGATACCATATTCTTAGTCACCAACTTCGATAACCTTTACGTACTAACTTTGGTACAAATTGAACGACTCTAGCAACCTCGATAATTCACAAAAAAATACTTTTATATGAATATAATGACTTTTATCAATATTTGTCTGGCATCTTGAATCCGCCAAATTCTTTTTTTCATTTTTGGATATTATATTCTTAATCAGCAACTTCGATAACCTTTACATACTAAACTTTGGTGCAGCTTTTTGCGATTCTGGCCCACTGTGCGCCGTGTTAAAATCTGGGATACTCACCGAAAGTCACGTTACATTGAAGAGGAAGGAATTTACATACTAGTCGGTAGAACGAATTGGAGAGACAACTCAATTGCCATCCACAGGATTTTGATGTAACATGTAGCACATTATGTTATATACCTGACCAATCTTGCGAGAGACTAAGTTTCCACTTTCCACGAACTCCTGATTGGAGGGAGAAGACGGTCCGGGAAGTCGTAGGGACCTTGTGTGAAAGCTGAGTGAGGAAAGCGCTTCTGGTTTCCTGACTTCGGCAACTGATGTTGGCCATCTTTCAAGGACTGAGGGTCCGCGAATGCATGAAGCGAGCCTCTCGCTGCAGCCGAGTACTCAGATTCGGAGAACCAAATACCAGGTGAATACCTAACCTGCTCTCGCCTAGGGGAAGGGGAGCTACCCACAGGAGCAGACTCCAGTCGCTGCTACTAAAGTTCACGCCACATCTACATGTCAAAATTGTCCCCAACCAACAATTAGAAACCTTCAAACTTACAACTTGTACTCCTTCTTTTCAAAATTAAATTACATTTTAATTTAATTAATTGATCAACAAAACCATTATCATCAAATGAAATTAATGAAAAGTGGAATTGGGATTTTGCTACACAGTTTGGCAACACCGTTTCACGTATATTTGACATTGACATTTATTATAACAATTACTTCTCAATTACAATTAATCAATCCATGTATCATGTAATAGTTTCCACATATCATTTCTCAGGGGTTGTTAGATGTCCTTTCACTAAGCACAACGGGGCAATGAGAATCTCTAGGGCGGCAGGTTTGGTTATCAATACGACACTTCTTGGGGTGGTTTCAAGATCACTCTGTGGCTACCATTTTTCCGAAGGCACCAGGTCAGCTTCCAATCGTCTTCCTAGGCGACGACCATCTGTGCGTTGGTTGCCTCATCCGCTCCATAGGCGACATGGAACAGAGCATCACAGCAGCACGGGCTAACATTAGCCGCGACACATCACATTCTCTCACGTCGGCTGCCACGCACACAACCACTGCCCGCAGCCTACTGTAGTACTGTCCCCTCCACACACACCTAACGGCTCCTCGGTACCTCCCCATGGTCGCATACCAAAGCAGCCCTGTAACCCTTTGTCTGAGCTGTCCACCTGCCTGAGCCAAGAGCTCAGCATATCGCGAATATTACTATGTAGTATAGCGATACACTACAACCTGTAAATAACGTCTAAATTAATATCCCATATGTATTAATTACTATGTAATTGTTGCAAGTTTCATGCTAATAGGTTTTAACAGTAAATTACATTTGCTCATGTCACCATTTAAATTCAACTTTGACTTGAATAAATTTGTCAATTTGCTCTATGCCTTGTGTTCGCAATTCCTTCATTCCCAGCTACCATTTTCATCACAATGATAGGTCATTCACAGCACTAATACAATAACACCCTTATTATTTAAAATATCTATTAATGACATTAAAATAATTCAGCGTGGACGTAATGACCTGGTGACAGGGTTTCTATTGACTGCGCATTCCGCCGCCGTCGTAACGGCCTTAACCTAACCCGGCAGTCTTACCGGGTACAGGGGACCTACAGTTTAACGTGGATTCCGAACCACGCAAGCATTCTGTTGTATTTCACATTACACAGCAAGCTGTTCCAGAAGGTCGGGTGAATGGCCTATGAAAATAGGGGACAGGGATTCGAACCGTGGACCTTTCGATCTCCAGTCAGACACCTTAGCCACTGAGCCATTGGATTGCTAGTTTAATGACCTTAAGATTCTTATTCGTAGTTACTAGCCTGTCGGGTCACGATTACAACTATTTTGTTTCCATTGAGTATAGAATAATATTCTAGTGCTGTTACTTACTTCAGGAAATAGACCTCAATACTTGTGGCATAGTAGGTTGTCAGACCAGACTGTCAAAGAGTATCCGTCTGTCATAGGTTGGATCTGCAGTTTATTGTGAAATCAAAGCCACGGAGGGTTCATAACTTTCTTCATCCACGCAAAGAAAATATAGACAGTAGGATGCTGCGAAGTTATTAAAAAATCGTAAAACTGTTAAAATTTTAACCGGTAGATTTCGTTTTTCAAAATATGCACCTTAACAATGATAGCTAACAGGACACCGAGAGTGGTGGTGTAACGGTTAGCGTTCTAGGCTCGCATTCGGGAGGATGGCGGTTCGAATCCCCGTCCGGGCATCCAGATTTGGGTTTTCCATGGTTTCCCAAATCACTCAAGACAAATGCCGGGAAGCTTCCTTCCAAAGTCCATGGCCGAATTCCTTCCCATTCCTGGCCCCCCATCCTTTCCTGTCTCTGAAGACCTTGCTGTTAAAGAGACGTTAAGCAGTTAAAAAAAAGAGAGAGCTAACAGACGAGTTAGCTTTATATAACGAGTGTGTGATGCAGTAAATAAAGATTTTTTCAAATATTTGTTCGGATTGACATTTGTTATTTAAAGAGATCGTCGCATAACATTGCTCGTAATGTACCCGACTTTTAGGTTAGATCTCTGGTGGTTGATTAGTATTAGCTAGGGATTTCTTCCTAGAACTAGGGCTGGGGACTAATAGGGTGTAAATTTCGTGATTTGTTGCTGGTACAAATTCAGTGAGATTAGATATCATTTCATTAAATTCAATATAAACTTGTACATGTTAGAGATATTTCATAGTAGAAGTATCTAAAGTGCTATTACATAGCAAGTTTATCCGTGTAATAAAATATAATTCTCCACTGTTCTATTACGAACTACTAATTGAAAACAGTTCCGCCGTAAATGGCAAAGTTTCACGAGCCAAAATAAATGAAAAAGCCAGTGCTTGATTAGTATACCGTGGAATACATTATTTGCTACAGCAGTTTCTGGATTGAATTACGCATTCAAAAAAAATTACGTGAAATTAAATCGGAATAACTCTGTTTGTTAGCAGTGAGTAATTTAAATTGTGTGTATGTAGAAATTACTTCGGAAATTCGATAATTGATATTAACCCGGATGCACTAATATTTAAGTACAAAAGATTTATTTTGAAGCCTATCCAGATTTACTGAGCCATTAATGTTGAATGAAGGATATAACGACCATTAATTGAAGGTTAGTTTACGTAGCTGAAGATATATCACAGCTGTTTTAATGCAATACGTCCTAATATTTCTTGTTCCCCCATGCACGCTAGGTTTATTTTTGCTTGTCCATGTTATTGTTAGAAATAATATAAAGAAGAAAACTGTGACCATAAAACAAACATAAACGGCGTAGTGAAAATTTCACCAACTACAGTATTTTGCACTTTATAAAAACAAACCGTGATTAATAAAACAACAGCGTACAAATAAAACATATGTTCTTGCTTGATTCATGTTTTATCCGTGCAATGTTTCTGAACTGGGCTGTGTTGTACATACATAAAATATCAATAACACCAACCCTTTGAATTATCGGTCTCCTGTTGCCATTTTCGGTGTTTTGATATTGGTAACTACGAAATATTTTATAAAAAATTATAGCTGGAGTAATATATATATAATCACGGTAAATCTTGCGTTTTGATTATATTATGTGTTTACTTAATGTTGCATGATTTGTGATTTCGTATTAATTCCTTCTTAATACCCATTATGTATGTTACTTTTCAAGATCTTGTGATGCATTTCAAGGACATCAGTTTCTAAATCGTAGTTACCTAATGGACATGAATAGCTTGAAAATTTTTAATGATAATTGCAAAGTGATTTCTTGTGATTTGCATGTTATTTGTTACTAATAACTTATCCTGATTACGATAATCTGTTTGAGACACACAGCTATTTCCCTTACAGGATTCATGCTTAGTAGTTTTCACCTTTCCATCCATCAGTGATCTAGAAAATTGTTCCAAACATTTATATTATTTTATCTTAGACATTTTAAGCAACCTTGTACCAATGTGTTATAATCAATGTTTCGTATGACAGGACGAACTGTTTACAACTGCTTTAAATAATTTGCTTCGACGATACGTTGCATATTTTAGAACAATATTTATTTGAACAAACAGCACGCACACCTGAACATACAATGAATAGATCATTGTCTCAGCATGGAGATATCAACAAACAAAAGGTACTTGTTAGAACGCTAAGAACAAAAAACCTAGCAACCAAGATAGCACTAATATTACTAATATAGATGACAATAGGTGTCGTATAATTTTTACGCTTGTAGTTGCTGTAGGGACATGTAACTCACTAGAAAAGAGAAGTGCGTAGTCTTTGATGTAAAATCCCTAGCATGATACATCGCACAGTATACAGAAGAAAACAGCAGTGAAACAGGAGGCTCTAGTCTAACGATATAATTATGACAGGCTTCATCGTTTTTACAATTACAAAGATGTTTATATAGATTATTAGCGGTAGGAAAATATTGCTGGAATCATTGTACTATAGCGTAAAAATAATGGAATGAGTTTTAATAAATGAGAACTTCAGGAAACTGTTAATCAATTCCATGGCACATAAGGTTAAAGCGCTTGGCTGCAAATGGTTAGAAACTGCAGTAATTGTCGAAAATTTTACGCACCTTAAAAGCGACGTCCATCTCTGACTAAACTTTACTTAGTTAATGATAAGTACTCTGGGATGTTGCGTGTTTCGGATTCCACGTTAAGTAATAAACTGCTACGAGAGAGATGGTTTGCACATCCAGTTAGAAAATCTGTCACTAGGTCATTAATACTATTTAAAATTATTATTATACAACTACATCAATTGTCGAGTTCTTCACTATTCTTTTAAGCACGTGCCACATGTAAACCTAAGTCCAGGGGTCTCTCTCCCACGAACCGTTGAAGGAAAAAATAATTGGAACACAGCACTAAAAATCACGTACCATAGATGATTTCTAGAATACACACAGACTACATACCGCCAACCAGTGGTGCCACAATCGTTGCAATGAAAATATTTCTCCACACATGAGAAGTTTCTCATCGCCTAGCCATCAAGAGACATCGTGTAGCCCAGTGACATGTTGAGATTTGAGGCTCCTTCCCGCGATTTCTACTAACTATCCACAATCTTTCATATCGTCAAAACCCTCATGCAAAGATTACTTTTGTTGTGACTTGAGTTTCGAGGCTGATTTCAAGCCATACATCAGGGAGAGGAGAGGAGGGGGTTGGCATTTGGAAGGATTTAGGTTCGGACCTCGGGCTAGCCATCTTGATTTCATGTTTTCTACGGTTTCCAAATGTGGGGGCCGGGTTCTCGTGCAGTATTTCTATTTTCGTGTCCCCAAACCTCTACCGGCTGCAATAATCTCCTTATCGGCGAGGAAAAATGAAATCAGTCGGTGTTAGTGTCTCTGTCACTAAACACTGATTGCAGCCAACCTCCACTATTATCACTCACATGCTCATTGTTTCCAGTACCTCCCGTCCAGTCTTGTCACTGCTGATTCAGTGACCCATTTGGTGAGTTAAATTATGATCTACCGCGTTTTTCCTGCTTCATTCGCAGATGAACCTTCTCAGAAGATTAAAAAACGTCGGCAGATGAATGTCCTGAGAGTGTAACATTGGAACCGTTACTAAGTCGTTCGACTGAATGCCTTGAAGGCGAAAGGTTCACCAAACTATTGCTATGAAGGACTGTTGACGAACTTCTTATTGCCATACTGAGTAAACCGTGTATTGTCTGTGGTTTTGGCGTTGTTTTTCGGCTCCTCGTGGCACTGTGAGTTGGTAGTAAATTTGTCCGCGCGCCCGGTGGTGGCTGGCGGTGTTGGCCGCCGAGGTCTGGGGCCCGCGTCCGGGGCGGGCACAGTGGTGAATTTAATCAGGGCTCAGCGGCGTTACGGCGATAATCCGCACATTAGGGCTGATCGAGTGCTCCAGGCCGCACAGACGGGATTTACGACCTCCCTCTTACAGGCTCAAGACGCTCCCTCTAACCCACCGCGCGGTCTCACGGATTATAACGCGTCTTACCTGCCAGCTCCGTAGAACACCGTAGTTCACTCCGCTACATTTTGACCACACAATTATCTTGCCCATGTTGGTGCGGCACGTCCAGTCTAATGAACCAACATTCTACAGACAATCCGTGAAGAGCTGACGTATTGCATTTCATATCTGAGCCTAGACTGGTGCTGAGAACGTGCTTGATGAAAGTAAGAATGTCTTTTTACAAAAAAAAAAAAAAAAAAAGACTGTTGCAGATATACCAGGGATACAAGTACCCAACAATTTTCTAGATCATTCTGTTCATTGTTTGGGTATGGATAAAATCCAAAATCAATTCTGAATACAGATTTGGCAGATTTGCGTTTGCCTGTGATGGTCGTTGCATTTACTTTGCTTACAACGCATAGATCCTCAACCAGCCAGAAAAAAAGTTTGTTACTGATCAAATTATAAGTTTATACTTTTTCTTATGACTTGAATTATACTGGTGTCCCCACATTACGCCCGAATACAAGCATTTTTTTTCAAACTTCGAATGGTCGCAACTTCATCATATGTTGTCAAAAGGCAAAGACAAATATCTACAGTATATCATGTTTTCTTCAACCTTACGAGCTGAAAGTCTAATCTATCGAAAACTATTGGCATATTTCGGCAACGCATATAAACTGCGAACTTCTGCCTCTACCTCTTAAAAAAGAAAAGAGGAAATTGCCCTCAAAACGGTTGTTATAGTTGATTTTGTGGAAATGATTTGTGGGTTGTTAAGTACAGAGCATAATGTTTTGTTTTTAATATTTATCTCATTCTGGAAGGAAAAATAGATAAGTCAACAAAAGAATAACTTGAATGGCCAGAGAGAAACAATATAAAATGTTTTTTCATAAATTATTTTCTGTGCGATGTGGAAACTAATTAGGAAGAACTGACAGCACAAAACAGCAAAGCCGTTCCCAGAACAATGAGTAAACCTTCTTATCACATTCCCTGTCCAAATCATATACAGCTGTCACAGACCCTTCATGCCAGTTGCTAGACTTAATTTCTAAAAAAAAAAAAAATTAACTGGATTGTTTCAGATCTCTATAATAATGGATCCTTTTGGAAAATATAGATGAATGAAGTCACAACTGGCACACTTCAGTGTGAACAGCAATTGTCTTAACATAAACACAAATATTACACTTTTAGGGTTTTATTACTTCGAAGTCAGAATTTCTACGAAATTTGTTAAGTGATATGTCTTATGTCTCTTATCTCTGACTAAAAATTCTTTTTTTTTTTTTTTTTTTTTTTTTTTTTTTTTTTTTGTGGGTCTTAGGAACATAGAATTTTTTACGAAATTCCTTAAATTATAATGTATCATATCTTGCAACATTAATTACAGATTCAATTGATTTTTCCTTTGTGGACCAGGAATGAGAAGGAATTCGTCCACGTCCTTTTGGAGGAACCATCCCAGAATTCACATGGATAAATTTGTAGAAACCATTGAAAACCGAAATCAGGCTGGCTGAACGGGGAATCGTCGTACTTAATGCACGACCAGGGCGTTACCGCTGACCCATCGAACGCTTTACAATGCTCGCTTCAACTCGTCCAATTGAATAGCTTTAATTAGTGATACCATATCGCACAGGTTTTTCCAAACCATACCCGTGTCTTCCCTCATCTGGTTTATATTCTTCATGGTCTCGCTAGCGACCCTTTTGAAGATAGTCGTTTTTATATCTACGTCTCATTACTGTTTTGCTGTGTTCGATAAAAGTGAAGCAACACTGTCTGTGTAACGATTATCTTTCGGTCATAAAATTAACGCATCCTCGCTGTATTAGGCGTAAACTTGTTCTATACATACTTTTCGTTATTCTATTAGCGAAATATGTAAATGGCTTTAGCTTCACGGATACAATCCCAGTAGATGTAATGAGATTCCACAGTGCACTGTCTCATTCAGCACGTGCGACGTGTTTGCATTTAACACGTTCGATTTTTTTTTATTATTGCTTAACGTCTCTTAACAGCGCGGTCTTTAGAGACAGGAAAGGATGGGGGGGGGGGCATGGAATCGGAAGGAATTCGGCCCTGGCCTTTTGAACGAAGCATTTGCCTGGAGCGATTTGGGAAACCATGGTAAACCCAAATCTGGATGCCCGGACGGGGATTCGAACCGACGTCCTCCCGAATGCGAGGCGAGAATGAACACGTTCGATGACACAGATATACACATGGTGACTAATATATTGCTTTTCTCTGTTAGTTTTGTCTACTTCATTTCAAATAAACGTAGTATTTCAAACACTGTGATGCAGGGCGGATGTAAACAGTAGCTCCATTTCTAAGTTGACTTTGAGCCAGTTGCTGTACGACATGCAGAAGGAGGTGGCGGTCAAAGTGAGTGTGTCATATAAACTCTATGGGATGGAGTGGGAGAGCTAGCAGATATATTTGCCTCGTCTGTGGTAATTCGAGTAGTCAACTAATTCAAATACATGCCATACATATACATATAGGCAGACGGTCCCTATCCAACTTTAGCGGGGAGTTGAATATGTCGTCTTTGAATCATTGTTTGAGACAATCGTTCGGAAAACAGACTGGCGTGGAGTGCTCCGTACAAACAACTGTTACAGTCCCTAAAATGCCAAATATATTGTAACAAAGACGAACGTACAGGCCCCATGGTCTACTGGGGATGAGTACCGAAAAGAAAATCTTCTGGGTGTTGTGATGTGAAGTTACAGTCTTGTGACTATCGGGAGAATGTACACAGATTTCATACGAAGAAATAAATACTGTGTGAGCTTTCATATTTTGTTGAAATACAGTGACAAGGTGGCAACCCTGGGTAGTAAATTTCCGTTACCCGGAACCGTTAGCACAGAAGATATTTTCAGCAGCTCTATCCGTTCCGTCTAATGGTGATAATACAGCAAAGGAGAATAAAATTCTAAACACTGTTTTTCACTTACAGTGAAAATACGATGCCCTGGAATTCTTGACATGTATACCGCTCCAAATCTGTGAGCGAGTTTATGGCCGTCTATCTACTACGGTAGCCTAAACAATCAATTGGTATTCTTTTGTTTCATGTCATCCAGTCGAAAAACGAAACTCACTCGTAGAGTCCGCGATTGGATGGATATCCTCCGGGAGATATAGCGGAAGACGACCAAAAGACCGAGAGAGGTGGGTTAGCGGTAACGCTCTCGCCTCGCATTCGGGAGGATGCGGATTCGAATCCCCATCCGGACATCCAGGTTTGGGTTTTCTATGATTTCCCCCATCACTCTAGGCGAATACGGGGATGCTTCCTTCAAAAGGCCTGTTCCAAATTCCTTCTCGTTACTTGCACCCAGTCATTTCCCGCGCTAACGACGTCGACGAGGTGCAAAGCCATAAAAAAATAAAGCATCAAATTAAATACATCATTACACCAAGAGCACTACACAGCTGGTAAAGTGTTTACACAGACAAAACGAAGAACTATCTGCGTTCAACTGGAAACGGTGAATATCTAACTATTGTCACATTTTATCTTGGCTGTATTAAAGGAACAGGTAAGAGATAAATGAAACGACATTTGCCGACGAATATTGTTGGTTTGTATTTGTTGAGCTAAGAAAAACATAAAAGTATTCGATGTTAAAAAAACATCGATGTTTTTAAGCGATGCATCATAAAACATCGACGTAGCATTCCGATAAAAAAAATGTACTTTCTAAGTAGACACCCCTAGTAGGAACCATCCTGACATTCGTTTGCAGCGCCTACGGTCAACAGGGGAAGCCATACTCACGTTTGTCGAACGGAGATTTAGACTCTCATCCTCGAAAATGTCAGGCATGAACAGTATTAATTTATAATTGCTATGATGCACATCTGCGGTGGCAATTCCATTAGTCATCTAACTACTTTTTTTATATACTTTGAGTATTAAATTATCTTATATACTTTAAATTTTAAATTGCACGACCATCATTTTTTGCGATTTTCGAATTTTAATTTAGATTCCTTCAGCGTTTTTGTAAATTATTCATCACATCAACTGGTAATTTGTTCCAATACCTGACATCATTTGCCAAAAAATAAAATTTTCCCACTCCCTTATGCATGAACTGGCATGCTCCATGAAGTGCCAGCTTGTGATCACAGTCTTCTTTTCCCTTCCATGCACTATTCCTAATTATTCAACCAACATCCTTCCCAGCCCCATACCAACATATCCCTTTACACTCCCAGCACCCTCTTCACCCTCCTCCTGTTTTTCGGTGACTCCCAATCCAGCTCCTTTATCATATCAGTTACTGACTGGATCCCGCGATAATTTACACAAATAAATCTAGCTGCTCTTCTTTGCACGCTTTCCAACTCCTATATTTGATATTCAAAATGTGGATCCTATACTACACCACCTTACTCAGCCAATGGTGTTACCAGCCCAATTCTCTAATTTCTCGATACACATTCTCATCACCCTCTCCAGTAAATGACGGATTTTGTGAAGTATTTTGTAACCTTTTCGTACCACCTGTTCAATGTGCTACGCCCAGTTAAGTTTACTGTCAAACATTATGCCAAGATATTTGAACTTCAAGTCTTCAACAAGCAATTCTGACCGCACCTTACAATCATAATCAACCTTTAGTGTTTTATCTGTGTACCTAATAAGATGACTCTTCTTGGCTTTTATCTTCACTCCATGCTCAGCTACCCATTTAGATATTCTATCCAGATCATCCTGCAGCTATTCATATGTTCTCATGTTTTAATCCTATTATATACTATTAACGTCGTCTGCAAACAACATAAATTCTGACTGTAAACCAACAACACAATCATTCATTAGAATAATTTATAATGCACATCATTCTTTAACGGTTTTGCTTTCTTTATTGTATTTCTCTGGTATAATAGTTCATTTGCTCCTGTTCTGAACTCGTCCTTTGACTCCAACATACGTGTTTAGAATATAAAAAACGTTCTCGTTCAGCTACTGTACATAAAAATAACATTATTTCCTTGGTATCTATTTCTATGGATCCTTAATGCTGGAAATATCATATATTTTTAATCAATTAGTATTGCATCAATTGTTACTAAAAGAAATCTGTGTTTTTTCAGGCGATCGACGGCCAACAAAGATGAAGTCAAAAAACTTTTATGGAGATTTATTTATCTGCGACTTATAAATTCTTACTCACATGGGGCCCAGCATATCCGGATATAATTAATCTTTTCGAGAAAGAATTGAAGAGCCAGAAACGATGTAAAAGAAAAATTTAAAACCATTTCAGCACATTTTGAACAATTGTTTTTAAATATTAGTACGCAACGGTCTGTTAGTGCTCAGGATTGAAATTCATTATGTCGGAAAGACATCATGAAATCCTTGGTTAACATATTTAGGTCATACTAAACACATACAAGCAGAATCATATATCGAAATTCAGTAAATTGCGTAGGTAGAGATTTAACGTCCGAAATTAAAAGTTCAAGTGTCTAATAAAATAAAACATCCAATACTGATAAACACGGTGAAAGCATTGCTTATTCAGTGCTTCATAAATAAACGATTCTGTCCCTACATTAATAAACATTGTGCTTCCCAGAAATGAGCCAATGTTGTGGCGCATGAAACCGCTTATAAACGACTATTGCCAGTTGTGGGTTGATGTTTATTTGTAACTCTATACAATTACGTACGATTGCAGTTATGGTAGCAATCAAAGGAAGACCAATATGTTCACACAGATGACGCTGAAATTGAACATTCAATAAATGAGGTACAAATGCAATTCGACGACCTTCAATAAAGTACAGTAATTGAGAGAATGTGTTATAAATTTAATGTGTACCGAGCATAAAATTTTTGGTACAAGTCATAAACAGAGTTTCACTATTAAAATTTAATTTAGATATTAATAAAATATGTTTCGCATTAATGTAAAAAAATTGTTTCTTTGTTATCGAAGCAATTAAGGTTTATAAAACGTAACAGTAGGCTGTATTTTTTCGTGTTGGGTACGGTTAGTGGGATACGTTTTGTATTATAAGCGAAGCTGCAAATTTCTGAAATATTTAATTTTGCCAAAACTGGATTTTGGGATACTATTCCTCAGTTTGAGCAAAAAAAAAAAAAAAAGTGCTATCTCCACAAGCACACAGAATTACAGAAAAATATATTTTATAATAACCAGATTGTATGGCCCAATTATCTGTATGCAGATCCTGAGAAGTTTATAGACGGATACGGGCCTGAACGGTGTTTTGCTATTCACTGATGTAAAAATTTCAATCAAGTTTGAATTTAATGCGTGATTCAAGAAGCTTTGTATGGAATTCAGGTCAGGTGAACACAGTGGCAGCTCCACTAGTCTCTTCCTCTGGGACTGCATTGAGACCAAATGTCGGATGTTTAATCGTGTATACAATTGAATTGATCATTTATTGATAGACTCTACGTGGTCACTAAAAAAGCTAAATGTACATTAATTGGTAGCCTTTAATCTGAATCCAGAATTAAAATTTGGCAATACATTAATGAATATTGTGAAGTAATATGCAATTTGCAATATTCGACAGAACTTACTTCTATGACCAGTTATTTTTCATGTTAGTAAACCATATCGTAAATTCTTCATGTAGTTATGTAAGTTAATATTATCGTCCAAATCTACTAGTCATACTTTATTACCAAGTTTTTGCTACTTAATACTGCTAGAACGACCCGAGTTCGATCCCCGAGGAACTTCATCGAAGCTGAGACGTCCAGAACGGTCTGCCAGGCACACTCAGCCCGGTGTCAGATGACTACCGTGGAGGAACTTCGCGGGAAAAAGATTGGTCGCGGCGTGGCACCGACCATTTCACTTCCGTCCTCTAATGCCACAAGACGAGTCGTAAGTGCCGCACTCTACCTCCGTGAATTCTGCTGGGAAACAGCAGCAAGCTGAAAGAATCCCGTAGGGAATCACCGAACATTATCCGCTATGTGAAATAACATTTTGGTGCAAAGTGGAAAAGTCAATTATTCTTAAAAATAAACACACAAACTTTATCAGATGAGGGAGAGATAAGCACAGACTGGTACACCTGCAAGTATTACGCTAAAAATAACCAAATGGGATTCTGAGAAATAAAGTTTCCTTAAACAGAACTCGGCCTGGTTGATGAAAGGTTAATTTTCCAGAGGAGGCAGGTTCATCCATCCATATTCTTATTTTCCGTGTTTTCTTAGAACCACTTGAGGAAGGCGACTGCCGCAATGGTTTCTTTTTGGAAATGCCACCGCCGATTTAGCGCCCGTTTCTTGCTCTCCACCGCATTCTCTGTTGGTTCTGATAACCTAGACAAGTTGTGGAACCTTATACATATAAAACTTCAATGAAACTCGAGTGATGTTACCGTGTCACCACGGGAACAGCAGCCAGGTTATATATACAACAAGCATGTCATATGAAGCCCGATGAGTCTGGTTGTCGGACAGATGGAACAGATAGTCGCAGCTCTATTTCTTCCGCCAGCATGTCACGTAGCAAGTAGTTCTCTTATTCGTGATAAAAGCTGTACACGTATGTCATATTGCTACTAGAACGAATAATGATAACATGGACTTCCAAAAGCAACGATACTAATCTACACTGTATTATAAAATTGTAGTTGTCTCTGTACAGTGTATTTATTTCAGGGAAAGTAATTTCAGTGTAAAATATTAATGATAGAATTACCATAACAGTGAAATTTAGAAGTTTTGATTTACTGTCTGACAGTCTGTCTGTCTGCACGCATACTCGCGCATCTCACAGAAACTAATGGACGGAGTTAAACTGAACTGCATGTAGCGATAGCATATGTCGCCAACCAGGGTACAGGATAATTTCTATTCCGATATCGTACATTTTCCCTATTATACAGACACCAAACAGTAAATTTAGAATTTTGTTTCTGACTATCCGCACATCACATACAAACTAATGAATAGATTTCAACGAAGCCTCACATATTAATTACTTATGTCACCGATTAGGATACAGAATAATTTTTTCTTGATTAGAATATACTATGAAACGGTATTTTTTTTCTGTATTTGTGCACTTCTTGCAAAAATAGAATAGTGATAGCTCATGTGATCAGAAAACATATAAGATATCTTTTAACCTTATTGGTACCATATTCATCCAAACTACAGTATACAAAACTGTAAGCTTTTTAATTTTTGTATATCCATTTAATATTCCTTGGCGGAACTTCCCGATGTATTTGCAGTGGTGATGTGTTCAACTTCGCGATTCTATTAGAAATTTAAATCACGAGTTATATACATAGAAAAGAAAGAGAAGTAGAAACAAATGATACGTAGAAATCTAATTAAAGTATTGCGTACAATATAAATTCAGAATGCGAAGACGGAAGCCAAGTAAACTGAAAAAAAAAACAGAATTGCTGATCTGCTTTTACCTATACAGTCAAGATTTTGTTTGATAGTTTATCTGAAAATTAACAACACAAATCTCAAACCCCGTGCAAGAAGTCGCGGCCGCAGGTAGTAAATATTAGTTTTGACGTTTATATTTGACAGAGAAAATCTACGCCCTCATTGGATATAATTTTAAAAAAATTTAAACATGGTCAACCGCTTCAGTTCAATCTCATAGAGTTACTGTCAGACAGACTAATGAGCACTTGGCGTTCAAAACCCGATTAATTGCGTTGTTTTCTTGAAGCTGGACGTCCGCAGCTATCAGTACGAGAGTTAGTGCGATTTCAGGGGACGTGGAGGGAAATACGGAAGTTTACTTACGGCAATGCAACGAGTGTACGTCATGTGCACAGAAGCGTCTTTTGAGCTCTTACCTTTGTTTAAGTTAACAATGAACTAGAAAATGAAACTGTGTGTGATATATATATATATTTATAGCAGTGAGGATCGAGAAAGAACGAACCAATGGGTCGTTTTATGGGTGTCGTTGTACTGGGCTCCGCTGGTGACAGTTTCATTAACTGCTGCTGCCGCCTGAGTCAGCACACTGCCCGACTTTTTTTTTATCTCTGACCGACGCAGTGCTCACAGCTACTTTGGCACGCAATCTCTCGACTCATGCCTTCCGACTGCTTCGCCTCACGGCCCCATTCAATTAGCCTTTCTTGGCTGAGGCAAAAAAAAAAATCTGAAGCATTTACTGATTTCAGTAGCAGTATATACGTACGATAACTTTTGAAACGTGCTGATCAGTTACATTATTCTCAAAAACATTTCACCTCAATTGTTTGTCGGTCATATTTACGTCAGTCGGGCCTTTATGGAATTCATCAATGACAACAGTTTCCGTATACTGTATTAAAAATACTGTAGAAACTTCTAGCAAACTAAACTCATAAACATACAACAACTGACAAACGACTAACTACGTAGAGAATTCGGGACACTTTCTGGTCCTTGTACATAACATAGATTACATACTTTTTTATGCAACAACGGCTATTTAAATGCCGTTTCCATGCGGTAAATGCTTTACCTGTTTTGAGCGTGATTTATTAAGTTTTGTTTGAAATAATCCATTTACTTTTTTCTTCAGTTTATAAGATGTTTGAAAAGTAATATTTTATATTTTATAGCCTCCTGATGGTATGGACTACACCACTAAAATTAGAAGACTGACCTATCATACTACAATGTAAATAAAAAAGAACAGAGCCAATATTTGAGTTACATTCATCATATCGCTGAGTAATTTCACTTCGTGTTATTCTCACCTGCTGACTAAATAAGCAGGAAGACACTAAATTGTACTCGTGGAATTTAGTCCACTGTAGTCTTACTACAATTCGAAGTTAACTGGTTAGTACATTAATGATCAATTTTCCTCAATAGACGTTTAAACTACTTAAGAAGTGTCATTTATAAAGGGATGCTTTGAATTTGTTTTACACCTAAACGATAACTTAACTTTTTTTAAAAAAAATGTTCCGTTTACATTTTGTTATTCTGATTTTATGTTTGCACTAATTAATAGTGGAAATATTGAGTTCAGCGAATTATTAATTACAATTACGGATACGAACGTACATTATACAAGAATAGGAATATATTGTAATAACATGTTAGCCAAATGCCAGAACTTGATTTCATGAATAGTAATAATAGCTGCATTGACTACTTTAGCTTAAGCGACAGACAAATGGATAATTAACATATTCTATGACAAGAAATTTCTTGATAAGTGAAAAGAGGCTTCACAAACCGTTAGCTAAAACTCACGCTTTAGATGTTTTTTTCGTTGCCTTAGTGCTTTAAATTATTTTGATTGATATTTGTAACGACGACTATGTAGATTAAATCTGCATTTATCGTAAGCAATATCACATTCCAGAGATGTTCTTACCACTTACTCTGTTAATAAATAATCAAAACTTTGAAGAAAACATTTTGTTACAGAAAAATAGTGTTAGCAAGTTGTCTGATGCGGTGTAATCTCCGCGAGTGTCCAATCACGCGGAGTCACAAAAATTCAACGTTTCGAGAACTGGGTAAGCTGTCTTCATCACTTGATGGACATCCACGATGATTACATTGTATCATATCGCCGAGAAAATCTTCACTCTCGAAAGATGTATACTAGGCAACCGTCAGTATTCAATACGTGCAGTTTTCCACCAGCTGCTATGTTTGGCGACCGTTCAATTTTAATATAATGCTGGGCACTGCTCTTCGCTATCGTGATTCTCATTTTTGAAATACATCAAATACAGGATTACTATAAATGAGCAATTTCAAAAATTTAATGAAAAAATATTGTTTGACATACTGTCGCAAAACTTTACAGTCGTATAGAAAAGCTCAAAAAGTTTCACAGTCACGTTTCAATTTCTGTCACGCGAACGCAGACGTGGCAGTTGGTTAGAGGCCGTGGGAATGCTGACGTCGTGTTTTAAGTTGATTCACATCAGTCTGTTGTAACCCCACGCGATTATTACTATTATTATTTTGCGGTATTATGTGAAAGATTCCTTGTTTAGGTCTCCTTCCGAACCAACAAACCAACCAGAATTGTGAGCTGGCATCAACAGTGCTTTTGAATAGATTGATACCGACACGATTCACCGACTGTTATAAGATTTTGAGTAATGCCTTGATATTTGCATAATCAGTAACGGAACATACAGTATATATAGAGCACTTGTAATTTGTCAATTTTTTTTATTTTTTTTAATGACTGTAAAGTTTGTGATATCTCTTCAATAATTTAGAATAACTCTGTATTATTTACTGACAAACTTTCCACAATTCTATTTTAATACTGGTAGTGTTAATATTTCACGACTTTCGATATCGATAAACAAAGCAGTTATAAAGTTTCTGCTACATGAAGAATTTATTACATCAAGCAGACTATTATAAATGAGCTCTACGTGTAGGAAAACGGTAAGCGGTTCATAATTATTTTGGGGGGGGGGGGGGCTGTGAGTGCAGGAAGAATGACAAGAATCGCCCGGAAACATTGGTCTTGAATCACTGATGTTCCTGAAGCTGAATGTCGGCAGTGAAGTGTCGAGGAGGCCGGCCGGCTACATGGATCAGAATCCGGGCGACACACAGCGCTCCGGACGCGGTCAATACGTCACTCGCTAATTGGGCCAATTGTCAGCAGCGCGGCGCGGCGCGACGCAGCAAGCAGCGCAGCACTGTCAGCAGCCGCGCCGTGCGGCCGCGTCGTCATTAAGGGGCAACCGCAGCGCCAGAGTGCGTGGCGGGACAAACGCAGGGGCGAGATCGTTGTGCATAGTACTGGACCTGCAGACCATGTGAGGTAAACTAATAACTCATCCTAAGGGAATGTGACACTGTAGATCGCTTTTCATAAGCAGGAAATTAGTAATAAAATCCATACCCATTGCTTATGGGGTCGACTTTAATCGAAAATGTTAACCGCATTTCGGCGGATTGCAAGGGTGGAAGAAGCTAACGTCTTTCCCAAAGGGGAGCGATGAGTATATCCCTCTTGGTTCCGAATTCAGTTAAAAAATTAAAAAAATGGAAGGGGTAATACATACAGATTTATCCATGTCTCGGCGAGGATTTTCATAAGTCATCAACCCAACTTTCACCTCTGGCACAGATTCCTGTGTGATGTGAAGTAAGCCAAAATACTTCCGTGGTTCGGATTCTACGTTAAACTAGAGGTACCCTGTAGGGCTGACAATCCAAAGTAAATTCAAACCAATTGAATGCTTAAAATGTTCCTAGTTAGCCTAAACGAACGTACACATGTAGATTTATTGGTTCAACCACAAGACTTTTAGCGGTAAACTAAGACTGAAGAAGAATCGTTTCCAGCCTTATGCCAGGTCATGTCTACGCGTAAGAGACATGCAGAAAAATATGAAATAATTTGAAATGAACTTATAGAACCAACTAAACGTAGGTAATCAGATAGTAATGGAGTTTTTACGTATGCGGAGTAATACTTTGTATTACTCCGCAAACGTACGATATGAGGCAGTAATGGAACCAGGGGAGAGTCAAAATAATGAGGCTAGCGAGCTGGCTTCACGTTGCAGGGGTCACCGGTTCGAGTCCGGCCCAGGGCATGGGTGGTTTTAATTACGTGTTGCGTCCGTCCTGTGTTGTCCTGTCACTTTTGACCGTCAATAACACTAGAACATTCTATGTACACAGTTGATAAATAATAGAAACACAGTTGCTGGCTGAATGGCTACAAGGCCGAATGCCATTAAAAAAAAAAAAAAATGAGGGAGAGGTATTGCTGGAATTCTGTAACAGAAAAAGAATTGCAAGTCCGCATTTCACACCAATCATAACCAAATAAGAAAGTACATGACAAATTCGAAACTTTCATAAGAAAACAGGTACTAGTGACATGTAAATTTGATTCTACAAGAAAGTTTAGTTAAATTAATATAAATTTTCTGAACAATGATCAATTTATTCGTTACATGAGCTACCGAAGATGTTTGAATGATTTATTTCTTTACATGTGCATAATGATTTGGGTTGCAGAATTTGGACATTAAAGAATCCGGTTAATACAGTCTTCGTGTGGAGATGAACTATGAACATCTTTATGAGTGACACTATGTGTTACTTTCTGGGCGTAGAAAATTCTACATAAAATGTTTAAACCAGCAACCAAAATAGCTCGCAGCTACCCCATCACCTTATGTCGAATTATCTGGACTATTGCTCGTAATGGTAGATGTTTGGTTTTACGACTCCTCAGAGCATTGCTCGTAAAATGAAGTTCTACGCCCGTTGTGAATTTAATGGCTCTAGAAAGTGTAGGCCACCGACTGCAGGGTAGCTTCCAAAGCACAGACAGTAGAAATGTCTGATGTCATATACGAAAGTGGGAAATGGTATAAGTATGCTTAAAACGTTCTACCTAACGGTTAGTTTCTCGTTTAAACGCTACAACGCGTTTTCCTTAAAAAATTAATTGGGCAAAAAATGTTGTTGGGCTTATAAGTAAAAACAATCCCTTATCAAAAACTTCTAGGACAAAATCAAGTTTTCGGAGCATTAACATTGTAAACTTCGTGCTTAAATACAGATTCAGCAAATAGAAATGTCTTGCCTTCCTGTTGGGCAATAATTGAAATCGCAATTAGTTCACACTATAGTGAGAAAATTTCGCAAGATATGACAATGCGTAGAGAAAAAATGGAAACCATCAACTGTCAGAAAAGTCCTTTCGTATACAACATTTTGTAAGTAAAAAATATTCACCAACGTTTTTCACGATGGATCCTTGGACCTTTCCTACTTTCACTCAATGAAATTTATATGTTAATAGTAAAAGTCACATCAGAATTGCGTTTAATTCACACGGTAGGATAAGTATTTTACCATTCGGCTTTGATTGCTTGAATTATGTTTTTCCTCTGTATAAATTTAATTCACAGCACAATAATGAATTCAAAATTATTTTCTAAGTTTTCTTTAAGTTCCGTATGTATAATACAGTACTATTTCATTGCTGGTTCAGTCGACTGGTGGGTGCAACTGGGAACAAGGCTGACCTGGCAACAGAGCCCAGCAGAGTGATTCACAGCCTGTCAAGACGCACTGGAATAAACACAATGAACGGCATTATTTATGATCATTGCTGCCGCAGAAAAATAAAGGAGAGAGTTCTGCAGAATATAGTTTCCATTCAGAACTGCTGGGGAATTCTCTAAGATATCAACTTAAATTCACCAGGGGAAAAAAAAAAGATGGCTCGAATTATTTCTTTTCTTGTATACTGAAATTAATAACAGGCAGAGTAAGAATATCTTACCATATTCCGTTTCCTAAAATCAGAGTCATGATTCAAATAACACGCAAGAATTAAATTTTTCATTTTCAACTAAGAAAAAAGGTGGCAACTATAACCCACAGTCGACACCTAAATGTCTTACAGTGAATTTTGATTAAATGAGAGTTGGATATGAATGCAGGATGTGTTAAAATATTCAATTTTTATAATTTTTACTCTTACCAGTGTAAGAAATAGGTGCATTAATTTAAGCAGTCCCGAATTTCTCACTGATACGGCTTCTCATGGGTAAGCAGTTATGATGCTTATTGTGTGCTAGTTGATTTACCAACACCGTTAGCACTCGATTTTGTAGCAACTTTAAAAGATTACATCAAACGTAATGGTGCTCAGTCCATTGCCTTGAGGTTTTAATAAATATTTCTATCATATGGTAAACAACTATTCACTAGAGAGTGGCCCAAAAATGTCAGTGGTTTGAACGATATATATGCTATAAATTTCTTTCATGAACTTTAATTTCCAGTAGATGTTATACTGCGAGTGAGGTTATCGAGTTCTTAGAATAATTGACTGCTAACTGAATGATTTCTGTGTAAAAATGATTTTTCTAGAACATTGAAGTACGAAACAGTTACGGAAGTCAGCTTATGCTGTCGCCAAATCTTTAGCAGGGTTTCGAGGGGACCACATATAATGTAACGATGACCGTGTTTCTTCTGATTATCCCTACTTTAATTAATAATTTAATTTTCTATTTATTATTTAGATCAAATGTACAACGTTACAAATGACGAGAGTGACTGATTTCCTAGACGTAAACGAAATTATCTTATCAATGTGCCAGATTACTCTTTGGATAAGATTGAGTATATGTGTGCTTTTAATGAATCAATAATTTGTTTCATTTTGGTAGTGAATATTTTAGTAAGGTTGTCCTCTGTATACTGCTGTATTTTGACTTAACTACTAGATGGAGAAGACAACGGAAACCTCCCGCTAGAAGTATGCAGAGAAAAGCGGAGAAATGGAGAGAATGAGGAACAGTCGGATCTGTCGCGAGAGAAGAAAGAACTGTCTACGTACTTGTTCTAGTTAGGGCAGTACAGCTTGTCGTTTTGAGACTATCAGATACGGGAAAGGCAAAATTCGACCATGGCTTTGGCCGAACAATCGGGACATGAATCTTGAGAGTTTTCGGAAAACCGTAGAAAATATAAAACAAAATGGCCGGGTTGAGGGTTGAAGCTGGGTTCTATAGAATTCCAGGCCTTAGCAGTAACCACTAGGTAATTGATTTTTCGATGTACATAGAGGTTTTCAGTATTCACCAAGAATTGAAAGAATTAATAGAAGATCAGAAAATCATTTTATTGCACCCGCCGGTTGTGTATTGTAAATATCTTACAGATTGTTAGGAAGAGTACTACTCGAACAATTTATTGACTACCATCGTTTTCCTTTAAGATGGGCAAATGCACTTCAGCTTGCACTCAGCAGGTCTTTGGATACATAAGATTAGTGTAGTTACTGCTTTACTAACATAATGTTTAGCAAAAATATACTAAAAACTTAAAAAATGTTGCTAAAGAACAAGATACTACTATATAATATCAAAAATATTTTTTTTATTTCTTATAAAGCAGTTAAGATATTAAAAGGTGTGATAAACTTTACGATAATGGTTGTTTTTAAAAATGTTACTCGCTTAGTAGGTTCAGTTTATTCTTAAAATATGATCTAAATATAAGTGGTATCTGTGTAAAGTGGTAAAAGTTGGATGCATTTTGTTTTTCTAATAGTGCTAAAAATATTATTAGTCAGTGTCTGTAGTAGCATCATTGCGAGAGGAGGCGGTTGTGGAAATCAAGTTATTTGAGATCATTTAAATGAAAATAATACGTTTGACACGGTGAGTAAAAATTTATCATATCTTTTTTACTTTAAGGGTAGTTAATTTGTTTATAACAGTAGTTAATGGTGATCGCGAGTCACTTAACTTTTTTTACTTCCACTGATGTAAATTTGTCATGCACTTTACGTAAAAACACTTTTTTTTTAATCCAGCAAAAAATCACAGTCTATACCAAGGCTTGCTCGCATAAGGCAACAAAGTCAGCCAACCTTCAGATTTCGCGTATGCTGCGTTCTTGCGTATTTTTTCCGAGAAGGAAAATATTTCTTTGATATGCCCGTCTAGATGCTCCACCTCTCACAGCGTGTGGCTCCTGCAGGCAGATGGATCTGGTGTCTCGGTGATCCCACACTGCTGATTGAAACATCGGGCTGGGACTCAGCTCTGAGCCGGCACAGACCCCCTCTACCTGCCCACAATGCCGCAGGTGGGTGGCGGATGATCACAAAGTGTCGACGTTCATAAAGTGTTATCCTCTGAGTCGACATCCAAATTGAAATATCACATTGTTATAGAGGAAACAAGGAAATAGAAAAATATTTGTTCTGCTGAAGAAATAAATTTCTATAAATGTGTCTGTTTACAAATGATAAAATTTATGCACCAACTCTTTACCTGGTAAGCTATGTTTAAAAAAATAAACAATAATGGCATGTGGTTGACTGAATCATTCAGCAAATTCATTACCAGCATAAATGTAACGTGTGTATGATCTGTCAACTCGTTCCTTACAATCAAAGCGCGCGACAAGATACACAACACTTAATTGAAGCCATTCATGCCTTATCCCGGACTCGAACTGGCGACCAGCAGAACACAAAGCCATCACGTAGGCGCAACGCTATCGGTGAATAATGTTAACACGTACAATAACAACTAAAAGAATATCCGTTTGTAACCTCTCGTATTGCATTCTACAGCTTCCGTATCACTTGCAAAGCGTCTGATTCTACCCTGTTTTCCTGCACCTCACGTAAACCTAACGAATGTGTACACTCAATTATAATCTCCACAACGTTAAAATCATCTGCGACTTTAAGATTGTTGCAAACATTACGAGACCTTCAAAAGTCAGTTCCACAGTAATAAAATACGTGTACTCAAAAGTAATAAACACAACGACAGCTGACCTGTTTTTATTATGTCTAATTTCGTTCAAATTTTTAAAAAAAATGTTTTTCAGATTTGGAGGGCCGAGGGTGGTGGGTGAGTGGTTAACGGTCTGGCCTCGCATTCAAGAGGACGCCGGTTCAAATACCCGTCCGGGAATCCCGATTTGGGTTTTCTAAAGTTTCTCAAAATCACTCCAGGTGCATGCCGGGATGCATCCTTCAAAAGGCCATAGTCGAATTCATTCCCATTCCTTGTCCCTAGTCTCATCCCAGCTCTAATGACCTCGACGTCGACGAGGCGTAAAGCCATAAGAAAAAAAGATTTGGAGGCAAGCCTACGGGGTGACATTGACCAGTAATTACTAATATATAAGAACAGGAATAGTTTATAGGAAATTGAGATTTCGGCGTGTTTGTAGAAGTTTGGCACATGGAAAGCCAAGAATTAAATACAATTTAATATCAGGAACAGTAGTTGAAACTGTTTTGACATGTAAACTTTATGACTAAATTCCATTTTGTCCACCTACACGGATTAAGTTATTAACACAGGCCGAAGTGTATGTCCTACGTGAGGCCGAATGGACATGTAGTAAAGAATCCTAACGGGAAGTAAAACCTCACTATTCTTCCACTCCTTTCACGATATTGGCAAATTATTATGCACGTAAATTTGGCGGCCGCGTATCTCAGCCTGTTGGGCGTCTGAATACGACCCCGACGACTGGGGTTCGATCCCCAACGAAGCCGAAGATCCTTCCTCGAGGCTGGACGTCCGGAACGGCTGCCCAGGTCTACTCAGCCTGCTGTCCAATGAGACCCGTGCAATGAATTCCGCGGGAAGGTAAAGAAAAGGAATCGGACCGTGTCGCTGAACACGGCACGTCCACTCTAGTGCCTACGATCATGAAATAGGAATTCAGAGATCTATCTCCACTAATCCTATGGAAAGCCCACTGCATATACATACACAATTATTATCGTTTACCATTCTAAAACCTAATAAATGCAAAAACGTTTAATAAATTTGTGCTTCGGAATGGAACCGACTTGGTGGTTCATTTGTTCCGCAATATTGGTTGCCTTCTTATTGCAAGTTTTTGTGAAGACCTAAATCACTAATTCAATGTATATCTTATACTGGAGAATAAAAGTTTAACTTTCGAGTAACAGAATCAGGAAATGGAACCCAGAGGACGGACTGAAGCATAGGTTTTTAACGTTGAATGTAGCACTAATGATACAACCAACTTCTTAACAGATTAGGTCAACGATTATTTATCTTCTTCTCCAGTTTTTAGAGTATTGGACACAGATGGTCACAACTTGAATTGTTTTATTTTTTAATTATTTTAAAGAAGAGTCAGAGTAACAGAAGCTTCGAGGCTGATTTTGTGTTGTATCTACTTTGGAACAGTAGTGCCTCAGTGATCCACAAAAGTTAATGAGGTAAGCCCTGGTGTGCGCACACCTCCCGTGCAAAGTGGACCGATCCCCTCTGCATGAATTAGGTTTGAAACTAAAATATTGTACAATCGTGTGCGTCTCGTGCTGTGAGTGTCCGTAACAGCCCTCCAGCACTTTGATGAGTGGTGGGTTACTTTCCTTATCCTTTGTTATTTACATTGCCTAAAAGCCGTTTCCTGTTCCTGTCATTAAAGATAATCATAAATTAAAACTAAAACATTTCAGAGCACATTAAATATTTCGTCAAGTTTAAGAAGAAGAAAAATAGTGTGCGTATAACACATTTTTATATGGAGATACAACACTCTCGTAGAAAATTTTTGAATAGTGAAAGGATTAATTTTACCATGAGCTACGCCGTTAAAAACACATTACTCCCTCACATAATTTACAATAGTGCTCATACTATTCGTAAGCACACATTACATGTATAGTTACGTTTTGATTCTTCCGTCAGCAATACTTGCCGTGAGTTGGTACCGCGTAACAAGCAACCATCACTGGCTGACTTAGTGCAGGGACCTGAATTCGCGCCGTCCAATAAAGCACTGTGCTTGCTTTCTCTGAAGAGCTGCATGACCAGCAGCATGATCACATATAGAACGTGGTTTTGGGCAAAGAGCTCATGTGTGAGTGGAGACTCTCCCGGCGTATCGATGCAACAAAATCTTCTCGGGTGTCCAGCCGGATGTAGGTGTAAAAACACGACGTTTCGACAGCTGACTCTGCTGTCTTCATCAGGTATTTTGTAGTTGTTCTCGGCTGACTGTCTCTGCCTCGACTGGCTTGGCCACCCGTCGAACCTCCTTTATACTTCCTTTATACTTTCAGAGCGAGCGGGCCTTCCAGCTGAAGGTATAAAGGAGGTTCGATGGGTGGCCAAGCCAGTCGAGGCAGAAACAGTCAGCCGAGAACAACTAGAAGATACCTGATGAAAACATCAGAGTCAACTGTCGAAACGTCGTGTTTTTACACCACCACCTGGCTGGACACCCGAGAAGATTTTGTTGAAAGAACTCATGTTTACAAGCAAAACAGACATTTGAGAGATATAAAAAAATTAGAATCCATAAATAAATTCTGTATTTTTTTCTACGACAATAAGTGCCAGGGTCCGATTAAGACAGCGCCCTTGGTTTTCGCTGTCCGGAGGAATTGTAGAGCTAAAAAAAGAGGTCGCTCTTCTATCTTGACGGGGAGGCTCCTGGGGCTCTTACGGCGCGGAGCCCCCTAGGAGGCGCGAGGCCCCCGCAGAAGGCGCGAGGTCCCCCAGGAGGCGCGAAGCTCTTTGCATTTGGTAACTGCTGCTACGTGGCTAATCCGGTACTGATAAAGGCTACCGGCATCCGGTCAGTATTAAGCCTCTCGCGTAAATGGTTTCATAAATTCCAGTTTGATATCACCATTTGTGTAAATGAGCAAGTAAAATTTCGTGTTACATTTTTCTGGGACGTTCTGTAGGGCGAAGAGGGAGGGCATCCACTGGTGGAAATTAAACACGTTCCTTGGCAACGCACATAGTTCCTTTAGTTCGGTAAACTCGGGAGTGACTCATCTGTTGATCGAAAACTACTGTAAGGCGATTAAAACATTCAGCTCCCTGTGGTGACTCACTGAGATTAGTGATTAAACCAAAAAACGAAATCTTGTTCTCGAGCGTTCGGAAGAAAGATGTATATTACCATGCTGCCCGACAACTTCTTTACGTTAGAGTACCTGATTCACTCATTTGCTTCAAAAGGCAAGAAGCAGCCGCGCCAAGAAGTTAAAACTTGTCACAATTTTGAGACAAAATGCAAAAATTCGGACTCGTTCTCGTATGGGTTTCCTCGTAGGAATTTTGCAGTTTGTTTTCTGCATGGTCACACGTTTTTACTGCTCAGCGATGCTGCTTCAATTTTTTTTTTTTAAATGGCATTTGGCAACGGAGGCCATACAGCCAGCTCAAGGTGATTATAATTGCTTTCAGTGTATAGACGCCACAGGACGGACAGGACATTCACACAGACACACAGCACTTAACATCCATGCCCGCGGCCGGATTCGAACCGGCGGCCTTCGGCACGCGGAGCTAGCACTCTAGCCCCTACGCTACCGAGGCCGGCCTGCTTCAAATTTAACGAAACAAATAATATGAATCAAGTACTCACGCTACTATCGACAGAATAATTGTTTTTCGCGAATCCACAGTAACAAAGGTTTTTTTTCGAAGCAGAATCGCGAATTTGATCAATAATTTTTATCAGCCGCTAGAGAAAGTGTTTTTTAAAACTGTAATAGTTCAGTCGTCAGATGTTTTGGGCAACCGGAAGCCCTCGAACGGCACATACGTCACTCTCTAGGTTAAGGAACTGAACGAGATGTGGGTTCGCAAAGGAACTTTTATGCCTAATCCCCCTCCTTTAACTTACTGACCGTTCAAGAAAGATTTACCAATCGAATATCACGTAAAAATCTGAAACACATCTTCCAAAACCATTCAGTAAAGATTTGTGATGGGTCCATCAGTTTTCAATGTTGATGGTTTTAGACTTTAACCATCAGTACCCCCAATTTTAATGACTGTTACACATAGAATAAAATCACTTTGACAGCATAATATATGTATAAATGGTTTTTATTCATTACAAAAAATTAATTTAATGCTTCACATAAATTATTAAATACTACAAATACAAGTCATAGTACAGTCTTGAGCTCCTGCGTACAGTCGGGGTGTTGAGTCTTGCAGCTGTCTTCAGGCGCTGGCGGTAAACACGCCTTTCGTTTCAGAATTCAAACGCTTTGCCTGTTTGCCACGACGGTAAAGCGTAGGAATTCTAAAACAAACTGCGTGCAGCAACTCCGCCCCTGTATGATGTTTTGAGAAGGCATGTCACTGCCTCCTTTGTCAACAGAAGCTATGACGGTGCAGGTGCAAAGACACAAATCCTCAGCTGTAGTAGAGAAATAGTTTCTTGGTAATAACGAACTTTTGTAGAGTTTCTCTTTGAAACACTACTGTGGAATAATTTTTCTGTTTCTGCTACTAGATCGTAATGAAACAGATGAATGTTCTCCATAATCCATTTCAACCGTATTTTTCGTATGGCTCACAAATTATGTTGTACTCAATCATCTGATGGTTTATAATAACAGCAACACTACTTAAACGGATTAATACAAAAAATTGTTCAGTACAGTTTCATCCTGTTAAATTTATCTATCTATGTAAGACCTGGAGTCACTTTTTCAATGGTTTGTCAGCAGTTGAGATTGCTTCAATGTAGGTTGGTCATTGACTGCGTTGAATGCGACATCTCTGGCTTGTGCAGTCAGATAGTGAGCACATACCGGACGCAGCTGCCAGAGGTGGAATAGCGAGCGAGCACTGATGTTCCGCCATGGCGCGCAGTGCGAGGCGGCCACTTGTTGGACGGCCGACGCTGGCGCTGCTGGCGATGGCTGCCGGTCCCGGCGGCGTCGCGGCGCCGTCTGGTGGCGCGGCGGGTGGCGCCGGGCGGCGCCACTGCGCACGCGCCACCGGCTTGCTGCCCGGCTCACACGTGCGGCCCGGCCCACGCCGCGCCGCGCCGGTCGTCGTCCGCCCACCGTACAAAGCTAGCACGAGTCGCGCCCACACACTACCACACTACAAGCCCCTCGCCGCTCAATACGCAGCAATACGTGAAACAGATCAAAACACATCAGCCCACCCCGCTCCAGTGCTCTCTATTCCGTTATCAAATTATGGTACTTTTTCGATTACTCTGATCGACTGAAATGCGAGCGTAACTTTCATTTCATTTTCTGTTGATAAAACCAATAAAAATATTGTTAATATAGCCGGAGAAAGATACTGCAGTTCCAAAATGTAATCAAATGTATGAGTCGGGATCTGCAGATATGAAATATTTAAAAAATATCTATTATTAAAAGTTTTTGATTTAGCTACGATTATTCAATGACCTAAACATCTATTAACATTTGGAAGATGTTTTAAAAATATTCCTCCTTTTTTTTATCACATTTAGACACATATTAATATAAAATTTAGTCAAACTATCAAACAAATACTACAAACCAAATCGAACAAGATAAATTCCCTTTAAAGAAACACATGTATTAAACTGCACCCTATAATGTCGGAAATGTGACAGTAAGTTTCATTTCTATGAAGAGCATAGGAAAGTATCAAACCCGTTGAGTAATTTTAGATGGATAGATTTTCTGTAGGGAAAAGCAATAAAAATATTTTGTATATATATACCCTAAGAAATAAATGTAAGTTCCAAAATTTAATCAAGAGTCTGCAACTGCATTTATGAAATATTAAAAAAATACACTATTAGGAAAATTTTTTGAGTTAGCTGTCATTATTCAATAGCACTAATAAATAATTAAAATGTGGATAAGTTTTTTGTTAGTCATTAAATTTAGCCACATATTGTTGCAAATTTTAATGAAACTATTACACAAACATTATAAACAAACGGAATAAGTTAAATCCCCATGAAAGAACTGCAGCTTGGATATTTAGATATAAATACATAATTTCTTATAATTCTGATCCACTGGAATATAATTATATAAAAAGACATTATATCAGGCACACCTACAAACACACCCAAGGAAGCGAGAGGAAACGAAACGTAAAATACCTAAGATAATTAGAACTTTTTCAATATAAAACCAAACGCAAAGAATCTCTTGAACTTTTAAATTGAGTTATTTGAGAACTACAGTATTTTCCTCTGACCTATATCATAGTGAAAATTTAAATTAAACGATTCTTCAATACATATAAAATCAATGAACAATTCCAGCCCAAAAATTGTTGCTCATGACTTAGTTATGGGCTTGTAAATGATTTACTAATACAATAAGTACACAGTATATTTTTTGTTTAGATAAGAGACAAATGAAATAGACCTGTAAAACTATTAGGCTGTGGTTATTCCAGTCCACTTGCATTTACTTTACCGTATTAAGAAAAGCTTAATGTATATGGAATCCGTATCTTTATAAAACCTGTTTTAGATCTTCATAAATGATTAAGGTCAATTTCAGAGTATCCTACACGTTACCTTTTTTTTTTTGCTATTGGCCTTACGCCTCGCCGCAGTCATTAGAGGACTGGAGGCGAGGAACTGGAAGGAATTCGGCCATGACCTTTTGAAGAAACCATGCCGGAATTCATCGGTAGTGATTTGGGGAAACCGTGTAAAACCAAAATCTGGATGAAACCGGCTAAGTTTCTGTGAAAAGACATACAGTCGGTACTTAAAAGTACACAGTGCAGAAAGGAGTAATATTTATGTATATACTGTATATATATATATATAAAAACCAATCGTGTAACAATCCCAACACCATGTCTCTTCTTTCTGTAAGACTATTCCACAAACTTTTTTTCTCACCCATCATTTCCAAAATACGCTCATTTTGTGCCTTATCTGTCCACTTAATTTTCAGCATCCTTCCATAGCACCACATTTCAAATGCTTCAATTTTCCATTTTCTGGTATTCCTAAAGTCCATGCTTCGCTACGATAAAGTGCCATGTTCCACACGCAGAGAGTTAAAAAGTTCTTTCTTTGTCTTAAATCAATATCTGAAACTAAAAGCTTTCTCTTTTTGATGATAGCTCCTTTCGCTAGTGCTATTCTGCTTTTAATATCATTTCTGCTTCGGTCATCAGTTTTAATTTTACTTTCTAAGTAGCAAAATTCATTTACTTCTTATAATGCGTCCGATCCTATTTTTGTATTTAATCAACTACTGCTATGATTTCTACTACATATCATCACCTCTCTCCTGCTTTGGTTTATGTTCTTCTTATATTGTTTTATTCTTGACATTCAGTAAGTGCTCATTACACTTAAACTGTTATGCTAACAGATCAATGTCATCAGCAAATAGTAGCATACTGATTTTTTCTCGTTGATCACTTATGCCACATTCAAATCTTTCTTTTTCTTCCTGTACTGCTTCCTCTATATACAAATTGAATATTAATGGAGACAGACTACAACCTTCTCTCACCCCCTTCTTAATTGATGCGTGTATCTAATGATTCTCTCTGTTTATTATAGCCTTTTGATTGTTACACAGATTGTATTTTTTATGTCTCGATATTTTACACCTGACTTGTTTAAAAATTTGAACATCCTTTCCCACTTAAACGTATATTTTCGCAATATTTTAATTTGGTTCAAAAAATTATGGTGTAAAATTAATATACGATCACCAAGGAAAGAGACAGTCCTAAAGAATATTGTGTAGTCTATTTATTTTTCCTCTTGTTTAATTCGTACTGATTCTTATGTATACTTTAATGCAATCCTTTTGTTGATTGTAGTCGCCGTTTTATGCGTTTGTAAGCTGGGATCTGTTTATGGAATATATTCCATTTCACATACCCTCATGTTTGTAAGTGGTGTTAATTGTATCGCTTGTCTGCATTCTAATTTTTTTTTTAGATTTTTAGTATCAAATTTACTAACTTTTTGATACTATGGACTAAAAATTCTCCAGGAGCAAAATTTTATAGGCATAATTTATTTTTATAATTATTTTTTAGATAATAGAGTTTTTGGTTTTCAGAAATGAATTAGAATTATTTTTAAATATTTTACTTGATAAAAAAATTAAAGTAAGAAACCATCAAATGAAATTGTTTGTTGGTATACTTGAGAAATAGCTAAAATTTTAAAAGAAAAATGTCTTTAGTGAAATGTTAGTGCTTACAACTCTGATTTTTTTTAAAAAAGTAGATATGGAGAGAAAGCAATTTCCACAGTATTTTGCTGCTATAAAAATCATAACCAGTTTATTTTGTTGGGTGTGAATTCTGGAACCTGCAGCAAACGTATATGGGGTTAAAAAAAATACTCTTCTGAGACGAAAAGAACACGAGGCTGTTCAATATGTTTGATTAGCGCTCGCCGTCTTCGTGTATTACACGTAAAAATACTGCAGACATAATCGAAATTTAAATATTTCAGTTGAAACGCAATGTTTTCCGTCGTTATAGAGAAAACTGTATCAAATCAAAGTCTTCTTCATACAGCTGTGTCATTTTTAGTTTGCTAATGGTGTATTGAAAGACATTAAAGTACATCATACAGTATGAAACAAACTCTTTCATCGTTTTAACAACTTCAAAGCAGCCGCGGGAGAGATGTTGAGAGATACAGAGCGTCCTCGCTGCTAGCCTCAGTAAACAAGCTGATACGTGTTTAAAGGCTTCCCAGACTCGCATGCGGTACTTCGATTTTCGTAATTGGTGTCAGTATCAGACAGATCACTGACAGTATGCAGCATACTAAGACGATACAAATATCGTCAGGTAGTCCATAAACCTTTCCAAAGTACTTGATGCTCATTAACTATTGCTGGAACACTTTTCTCTACAGATTACGGCGTCTATTTCGTTGTTATTGAAAGCAGGGTTAGTATTATAGACAGCTATATAAATTAGAAATGCGATAAAGTTATTATATTACAGATAAATCTATATTAAAATATGAGTCTTTAATTGTAACAGTGTGTAGTGATAGAATCAGCCTCTTCTACCTCAAAATTACATATTAATGTTCAGTTTGGTCTACGGCAGCTTTTACGTTATTATTTTGAATTTAATTTGATTTCTACTTTCTTAGTTACTTGGTTTGGTATGTTTTATAGGCTCAGGGTCATTGTCGAGTAAGAGGTGCAAAGATGGCTTAAGGAACGAGATTTTTTTTTTTCGTATTTGGTTCGTGAGTTAGGTTTTTCCCTGTTTTAAGCCAGTTGCAGATAGTGTCCGACAAACATTCTTTGAATCCAGTTCGTGGGCTAGTATTTTGAGGTGCGCATTTAATAAAATTTGGGCTTTCGAACAACATTATCGACTGTGCACAGTGTTTAACTAGTGAGAGAGATATTTTGTTTGTTTTCTGACGCCAAGTTATATTCGACTGTACTTTAGTTCTACGTCAACAATACGTAGACAGTACAACAAGCAATTATACCGAATGACACTTCTGTTGTAAATATTGCTTCCAATTCCTAAATGAGTTAAGGTTGAGACTATGTTTCCTTAAGTTAAACTTAATTAGAAGAAGCGGTTAATGACTGTAGTTTCGTATATATTTATTTGATGGTAGAAATTCGCGATTTTACTAAGACTCCTTGGATAATCTTTGTGCAAATTTCTGGTTATGACTTTCAACTATAAAATTTGTTTCTGCGATTATTTCTGACCACCCTTCATTTAAAAAAAAAAATGTCGGTAATATCTGCGTACCATTAGTTATTTTGGGTGATTTTGAATTTTCATGGTGAAATTTCAAACGTAAGTGCTTCACGTGAATAAGAATGAATTCCAAATCTATACACTTAGAGCAGTAACTGCAATACAAATTTAAATTTTGATGAGTGAAATAGTATATATAGGCAACGCTGAACTTCATGGATGTTTTTCCGTATCAAGCACTACTGTTGCCTTCCTTTATTTTGAAGTAATAAAGTAATTTGTTTTTAACGGGAGTGATAACATGTGAAAAATCAGTTCAAGCAATTGACAGCGAAATGACTATGGATTGTGCTATTGTTTATTCTGATAGCTTGTTTTTAAAAGAATGGGAACATCGCATCATTTCCTCGTATTATACCGTGAATCATCCTATAATCCATTATCAATGTGAGATTATGGCGGCGAAATTTCTGGTCGGCCTAATGAGGACCTCATGCTTTGTACCTATGGTCCCTCGAGCCACATTGTCTGCCACGTATGCACATATATTAGTAGACGTTTCGCTGGGTTACACTACCAGTATCCTCTGGTTTTACGCTGCCACTAGCGAGATACGGAACGGCTTTGGTCGGCGCAACAACGGTAGAGCGCGGCTAATTGATATAACGACCTGATTACTGCGTTTAATGAAACCCGCGGGGCCCGTTGGCTATTACGCCGACTAATCGCTGGAACCGAATTAGAAAATGTTCGACTTTAATTTGCCATAGCCGATCGTCGATCAAACGTTACCGTGCTGATGGCATCGACATAGCTGTCTGTAGGGATTGTTAAAATCCTCTATGGACGAAATATTGCCCGACCGAAGAGGATCAAGGTATGTATTTTTAATTTTAAAAAATCTCTAAAACGTTGATATATTTTGTATGGATCTTCTTCAGCCGAAAATAATTAAGTTTATTGGTTAAATCAAAGGAATTATTAAATTGTGTGTTTCACTATCCGCAGGAATATGTTTGGCGACAAGGACGTGAGAAAAATTTTCAGCAGCCTGTACCCGGTCAACAGGAGTGATAAAGTGAAACCTTTAAATTTTTTGTTGTCAAATTGTGTAATGAATTCGTGGGTGAAATAAAAAATTTCACTGCATTATGTATGAACTGAAGGATCTTGATCATGATTGGTGCGACCGACGGAGATGTGAAACATGGAGTGAATTAAAGTGTATTTCCGTAAGAGTAAGTACTGAGTGGAGGCTCTAGGTATCACCTTTTCCAGTCTCCACATTTGATTGTAGCACTCAAGCAGTCAGCATAGCCAAATACGTATATTCGCTAACAATAAAGGCACGGGGCAGGAAGAGCCTACAGGATGTAACACTGCTGTTGGCTTTGTGTGCTTCATTCCGAAGAATCGTACTAAACATCGATTAATGTCAGTAGATGTATAAGGGGCGTGCGTTGCCAGTTTTTAATTGATTTTAATTGATTTTAATTGAATTGCGTGGGGTCCTTAATTGATTTTAATTGATTTTAATTAATTTTAATTGATTTTAATTGAGGCTAATTGATTTTAATTGAGGCTAATTGATTTTAATTAATTTTAATTGATTTTAATTGAGGCTAATTGATTTTAATTGATTTTAATTGAGGCTAATTGATTTTAATTGATTTGCGGAGGGGGGAGCCTTAATTGATTTTAATTAATGCTAATTGACTCACGCCTTGGAGCGGAGGGGAGCCGAGGAATTAGGGTCGCTCCCCACGCAGCTGCAGGATGCGGGTCCGTAATTGAATGCGCCTCACCCGGAAGCCATCAATTATCGCTCCCCACGCAGCTGCATGATGCGGGTCCGTAATTGAATGAGCACAGCTGCACCACACTCGAATTATCGCTCCCCTCGCAGCTGCATGATGCGGGTCCGTAATTGAATGCGCCACACCCGGAAGCCATCAATTATCGCTCCCCTCGCAGCTGCAGGATGCGGGTTCGTAATTGAATGAGCACAGCTGCACCACACTCGAATTATCGCTCCCCACGCAGCTGCAGGATGCGGGTTCGTAATTGAATGCGCACAGCTGCGCCACCACATTCATCATCGTGGGCGCAGTCTTCCCACACCAATTCTCCATGGCTCCAGACGCGTGTATAAATAGGGCTGAGACCCCCCTTCTGCCATCCAGTCTTCTCTGAGTCGTCGAGCTGAAAACTTCAATCATCGCAATGTCTTCTGAGGATCTTAGCTTATTCAGCGATATTGGTAAGTAAATTATTGTTATTTAACTTGTTTTTTCTGGCTGTTTTAAATTCTTTCACATATACTGATGAGCTTTTTTTTTTCTGCTTCAGACATTGATGAAATTCTCGCTGAGGATGATTTCGGTAATGATAATATTTTTTTAACGTAACTATATTTATGAAAATGTATAGTGCTGAAGCAGTAGTCTATATTATTAATTTATTTGTTCGCAGGTGATTTGGATATTTCATTCAGCGACCTTTTTTATTTCAGTACGTATTTATCTATAGATTATTTTTTTTTTCCATGTCTTTATAACTATTGCTAATACATTTTTTTCTTTTTCAGATGAACCATCACGCCCAGAGAAGCGTAAGGGAAATTCTCAAGAAATAAGTAGCCCAAAAAGAGCTTGTGATTGCTCACAATGGAGCATGCTCCCAAATATTGACGTGGATGTGCCGCAGAGCATGTCACCACCACATAGCATGCCGCCAACTCCGCCACCACAATGGGTTCTTCCACAACCACCAGCACACTGGAATATCGGTAAGTCCAGTACATCAGTAATTTACCTATATTATTTTATGCTTACAAAATTATGTTTTTCATGATACTAAAACATTTTTCTTCTTTTTATGTTTCAGAGGGGGCGGTCGGACACCAGGACAACGAGGCAGTTCCGCCACCAATATGGCGACCATGGGAGACGTCAGGACTTAGCCGACCGCCCGCCACAACAGCAGCACCTCGCCTGTCCAGCCGCCCACCGCCGGGACCCAGCCGGCACTTCAACAACCCACAGCCGGGACCCAGCCGACAGTATGCCGGTCTATCGCCGGGCCCAAGTCGACCACAGCCGGGACCCAGCCGACAGTATGCCGGTCCATCGCCGGGCCCAAGTCGACCACAGCCGGGACCCAGCCGACAGTATGCCGGTCCATCGCCGGGACCCAGCCGGCACTTCAACAACCCACAGCCGGGACCCAGCCGACAGTATGCCGGTCCATCGACGGGGCCCAGCCGCCAGTCCGCCAACCCATCGCCCGGCCCAAGTCGGCAGTATGCCGGTGCAGGGGCAGCCTTATGCAGTCATGATCATGTAGCAACGATGGGTGAGTCAGCAGTATCGCGCTTAGTCCTTGAAGACAGGCTTAGTGCATTTAAAAATAGAATTTATTCCGGGACAATTTCAAATTCTCAAAATTTTATTGATCCAATGAATTTCATTGATGCTTGCTTTAAACTTGTTGCCGGTAAAGTTCGCGAAATTGTGGATAATCGGTCCTCCCCATCTGTAAAGGTGCAGGTTGGACTGATTAACACATATAAAATACAGAAGGAAATGATTTTGGAAACCGCCCGTATGTGCTTTTTAACTAAAATGCGCGAAGTCACAACCAGCACTTGCCTGTCGGATTGGTATGAAAAATATGTGAAGTCGGAGCTCAGAGTAAAATTGTGTGAATTTCAAGAAAGGACAAGTGGCAAAACTCTCGATAGAATAGAATCCCTCGACATTAGCATTTCTAATTTTCAACCTTTCTATCGTGGGTCTTCCTATGTTGCTCTGCCACTTGATATCTGTAGAAAGAAGGCCGTCATCAATGTTGAAAACAAGAATGACGAGTTGTGCTTTCTATGGACAATTCTTGCATATCACGTAAAGGCGCTAAGCAAAAAACCTACAAGGGTTAGCATATATAAGAAAGTACGTTCACTCTACCCCCTCGATTTTTCAGGTATTGAGTTTCCGGTAAAACTCTCTGACATTTCTAAATTTGAGAGGCAAAATCCAGACTATTCTGTAAATGTTTTCGGTCTGGATGAAGTTAAAGGTAAACATGTAGTTTCCGGGGCCCTCCATCACACTGCAGACAAACGCGTTCACCACATAAACATGTTGTTGATTACCGACGGCAGTGGGAAAAAATTCCATTACTGTTGGATTCACAACTTGTCGGCGTTAGTTAGTTCTTCTTTAAGTAACCATCATGGTGCTATATTTATTTGTGACAGATGTCTGCAACATTTTGGACGCAAAGATCTCCTGGACCGCCACGAGATTGACTGTGCAAGGGTTGATCCTGTAAGAGTGGATTTACCCGGCGACGACGATAAAACCTTAAAGTTTAAGGATTTTGTGCACCAAGAGCGTGTACCCGTCGTCGTTTACGCGGACTTTGAAAGTTTATTGCTACCTTATGATTCTTGCAGTCCCCCACCCAACGCCTCTCACACTACTTTAGTCCAGAAACATCTCCCTTTCGCTGCCGCATACCAGGTCGTTTGTCCACTCGTACCTAGTCTGTCGCGTTTCAACTCCTTCAGGGGAAAAAATCCTGAAAAATGGCTTGTTGATGAACTCGTCAAACTTGCCAAGAAAGTTGATAAAATTTACAAGAGGTGCATTCCTCTTGTAATGACAGATGAGCAAGAAGCAAAGTTTGCTGATGCTACGGTATGCCACATCTGCGAGAAAGACATTGAACCGGGGACTGTCAAGGTCCGCGATCATTGTCATATCACAGGTGAATTTAGGGGGGCTGCACATAATGATTGCAATTTGCAGTATAAGACTAAAAAGTACATACCCATTTTCTTTCACAATCTTTCTGGGTATGATGCTCATTTCATTGTAATGGCATTATCAAAACTCGATTCCGAAGGAATGGACGTGCTTCCCATCAACACAGAACGTTATATTTCTTTTTCGAAAAAGATTGAATACACTTCAATCACGTTAAGGTTTCTGGACTCATACCGGTTCATGCAGCTCCCATTAGACAAACTGGTTGGAACCCTTGAGGACGACGACATGGACATTACTAGTGCTCATTTCACCGACCCCGAGAAGTTCCAATTAGTTAAACGGAAAGGTGTCTTCCCTTACGAATACATGGATTCGTGGGATAAGCTCACCGAGGCCACGCTTCCTCCAAAATCAAAATTCTACAGTTCGTTGTCGGAGTCACACATTTCTGATGAAGATTACGAACACGCGACAAAGGTGTGGCGGACTTTCCAGATCAAGACTTTGGGCGAATATGCAAGTCTGTACATGGACACAGATGTGCGGTTACTTGCAGATCTGTTTGAGAAATTTAGGAGTGTATGTTTGGGGAAGTACACCCTGGACCCCGCCCACTATTTCACATCCCCAGGCCTTTCGTGGCAGGCTATGTTAAGGAGCACGCGTGTCGAACTGGACCTTCTGACGGATATCGACATGCTGCTCTTTTTCGAACGAGGTATTCGCGGAGGTATTTGCCAGTGCGTCCACAGGTATGCGAAGGCAAATAACCGGTACATGCCGGAGTACAACCGCGAGGCGTCTGAAGATTTTATAATGTACTTCGACGTAAACAATCTTTACGGCTGGGCCATGTCGGAGTATCTACCCTCTGGTGGGTTTCAATGGCTTTCGGCTAAAGAGATTGCTAGCATAGATTTCATGAGCGTTGCAGCTGACTCACCTAGGGGGTTCGTATTGGAGGTAGACCTTACGATTCCTCAGGATAAACACGACGTTTTAGCAGACCTACCGCCATGTCCAGACCACAAAGCCCCAGAAGGTTCTACCCTCCCCAAGCTGATGACCACACTGGAGAACAAGGTACGGTATGTTCTCCATTACCGAGTCCTCCAGCAATGTGTAGGCTTGGGGCTGCAGGTGACCGAAATACACCGGGTAATATCTTTCAATCAGTCACCGTGGTTGAAAGAATACATATCTCTCAATACGTGTTCTCGCCGTGACGCCAAAACAGATTTCGAGAGAGATTTTTACAAACTGATGAACAATTCAATTTTCGGCAAGACTATGGAGAACATTCGAAAACACCGCGACGTGAAATTGTGTACAGCATGGGTGGGCCGCCGCGGTGCCCGCAAACACATAGCTTCACCACACTTTAAGCAAGTAACAGTTTTCAACAAGAACTTTGTGGCCGTGGAGATGGCGAAAGCTAGGATAGTTTTTAATAAACCCGTGTATGTCGGAATGTGCATTCTTGACCTGTCTAAACTGAGGATGTACAGATTTCATTATGAATTTGCCATTCCTCAGTTTAGAAGCCCTAAATTGCTATATATGGATACAGACAGCTTCATCTACTTGGTGCGGAACTGCGATCCATATGAAGTGATGCGACGCAACGGGGAGGAGTTCGACACGTCTGGGTATAGCACCGGCAACCGTTATGGGATAGAATCCCACAATGAAAAGGTTGTCGGTGTTATGAAGGACGAAGCGAATGGCACCCTGATTGCGGAGTTTGCGGGGTTAAGGGCAAAAATGTATGCATTCCGGCTCGAGACAGACCAGACCTCTAGACGGGCTAAAGGTTTGGCTGGCTCAGTCACTAGAAAGCTGCAGATGGAGGATTACATAAATTGCCTCCATGGCGAAACACCCAGGTACCATCTGCAGCAAAGGATCACATCAACCCTTCATGTTGTAAATACTGTTCAAATATCCAAACTGGGTCTGTCTAGAACGGACGATAAGCGGTATATTTTCCCCGACGGGATAGAGACCCTCCCGTGGGGGCACAAGTCTGTAAATAATGTGTGAATGTTTTGTAAATATACCGTTTATCCGTGTTTCTAGTTTGTAAATATGTATCAATTTTGTAAATATGTAGATAAGTTAGGACTCTGTAAAATCTCAGTTTATCAAGTTAGGACGCTGCATAAAATATAAATTGGCTGCTGGGGGAGTGCTGCTGAATTGCTTTGTATGACATTTTGTTTGCTGAGCCGTATGCTCATTTGCATTATATTAACGTAATCGGGAAGAAAAAAAAAACATTGTAAAATAGACTAAGTGTACAGAAGAAATGCTGTACGTAGATAGACTAAGTGTACAGAAGAAATGCTGTACGTAGATTGTAAGGTTGCTGAGCTGTATGCTCATTTGCATTATATTAACGTAATTGAAGAAATAAAAAACATTGTAAAATAGACTAAGTGTACACAAGAAATTATTGCTGTACATAGATTGTAAGTTTGCTGAGCTACATGCTCACTTGCTTTATATTAACGTAATCGGAAAAAAAAATGTAAAAATAGGCTAAGTGTACAGAAGTAATGCTGTACATAGATTGTAAGTTTGCTGAGCTGTATGCTCATTTGCATTATATTAACGTAATTGAAGGAAAAAAAAACACAATTGTTAGAAAAAATAAGTTTATTTATTAAGGAAAAAAATGTATTTTACATTTTAAATAAATCTTTTTTATGAATCCACGTGTTATGTGATTTATCAAAACCCAACCACTTCACCAAGATCATATTTTTCCTTCTCTTTATCACTCGTTCAACCAAAAAATAATAAAAAAAAATAAAAAAAAATAAAAAAAATGTACTTGTAAGTTTTGTTAGTTGTAATTCTTGCTGGTAAAATGCTCCTGCAATATCTTTACCCTGATAGTCTTTAAGCAAATAAGTTACAGGATTTGTTAATTTCACTTTACTGATGGTAAACACTTCCGTTGACCATTCTATGATCCTCGGTGGTCTCTCGTTCAGGAGGATACCGGTGTGAATCCCCAATTCTGTTGTGTCATAATTATGAAAACCGACCAGTCAGAGAAAAAAGAACAAAGTATCGAGCATTACAGGGAGCAAGAGAGAAGCATAATTTCATGAAAAAATATACAGTTTCAGTAAGAAGCATGAAAATCTCATAAATTCCCTTAAATTTCATGAAAATCGGTAAAAAAAGATTAAAATATGTAAAATATTACCAAAATTACGTAATTTCCTTCCAAAACAAGATGTCGTTGGTTGACATGACAATTACACCTGCGTGCACCACAGAGTGCAGTGCCCAACTATATGATGTGTTTTCATTTCTACAACTGGCTACAGAAAAGTGTCATATATGTACAAAAAAAAAATATATGTTTCGGATGTAGCGACATTTCCCAGACAAACCTGCACGGCCCCTCCAACACACACATCACATTACCGTCAGGGAGTGCAAAGGATGAAAACTACAGATGTTATCGATCAAAGGGGCAAAGGTTAGGAAAACTATGTGATAAGTATTCACAACGCATACAATCTTCCAATCATGATAGGGTGAGCAAAGGATGAAAGCAAACTATGTGTGCATCACAGAACTCAATGCGATCAAAGGTGCTGACATAACGTATCAGACACATTAACGCACACACAAGTCTTAACAAAAACCACTATCATGAAGGTGGAATAAGTTAGCGTAAGTTCAGGTTAATTCTTATTTTCCATAAATTCAGAGTGTATGTGAAGCGATAATGAGGGTGGGATGCACTAGAGGTGGATGCGCGTCAAATATAGGAAAATATTGGTTAAAAAATTATGGCACTTTCTGAGACAGAACTTATGTTGAGGTCTGGTTAATACAGAATGTTAAAGTGTTTGTTATAGTTGGTTAGAGTAAATTCAGGTTAGGTTATTTCAACTCACCTTCTCATGGTGCCACTGATACATGGAAATCCAAAAAAAAAAACTGTTTGCTGAGGCGGCTTGGGCCCCACAGTAAGCAGCTGCTGCGTAGAAAAATAGAAACGCGTCGCGCAAAATACCGGTCTTCTTAGGTCGCGCAAAATACCGGTCTTCTTAGGCCGCGCAAAATACCGGTCTTCTTAGGCCGCGGTGGGGAACGAAAAGTTTTGTTTTAATTTCTTTCACGGTAATGGAAAATATGTTATTAAAACTGGTCGATGAAGAGCGGTAGCTTGGTTATTAACTGAGGTCTGAATCCCACCGTGACCTACACGGTTTTTGACAGCGAACTTTGGCGCAGTTCCTTCTTGTTGGCTTTTCTGTATTTTTCTTGTCTAGTTCTAAATAGTTGTCGTGACTTGTAGAGTATAATGATGGATAGAGAATTTTTTTTTCCTATAAGAACAGAGGCAGTCACAGGAGAAATGTTTGTGAACATGTTTTACTGGAATTACAATGAAAGTTCTTCTGGAATATCGTTTAAAATACAGGGTGATTATAATTAAAGTTTAAGTTTAAAAACGCTTTAAAAAAAGAACCACTGATTACAATAACGTCAAAATTGAACGGCGTATTATTGAAGAAGGGAGAACATGAAAAAAAAAATAGTTCCAAAATTTAGCGACAGATGGCGCTGTAAGCATCAGAATTTCGTCTACAAATGACAAATCGTAAATGGGCTTCATCTGTCCACACAATTTTCCACTGCAAATCATTGTCCACTTCCATGCGAGCAAGAAATTCCAAAGCAAAACCCTCTATTGTTGGCAGGTCAGAAGGAAACAACTCCTGCACATGGAAAATTTTGTACGGAGAGCATTGCAGGATGTTTCGCAGAATGTTATGCATCCTGCTCACAGGCCTGTCCAAGGTTCGGGCAATTCTCCGTGCACTGCATGGCTGCACACCACCGCTCGACGCCTCCTGAACCGCCGAATCACATCTTTTTATTGCTCTACCAGACTGCACATCAGACGAACCTGAATTTTTTTCACCAGACCCATGGCAGTCATCGGTCCAACGCCTTTTTTCATACCTTGAGGGTGCTGAACTTCTGCAGAGCTACTGGTGCAGAATCACCGTTCATGTTCTTTCCCCCTTCTTCAATAATACGCCGTTCAATTTTAACGTCCATTCTAATCAGTGGTTCGTTTTTTTTTAGAGCGTTTTGA
>CM061920.1:157575218-157733859 GCA_031002005.1 Vandiemenella viatica
AAGCCTGAGCAGGCCACCGCTGCGGCTCAACTTCTCCCTTCTTTTCTCCCCTTTTCATTCTCCATGACAATGTGCTTTACTCACAGTAACACTAAATAACGATAAATATACTGCAAAAGGCTCATATCTAAAACAACTAAAACTAATAAATTATAATTTTAACAATTACTTTAGAGTTCTTGAAGGAGTAAACAAAATTTCTCCCTTAGGATTAGAGTTAAAGAATTTGTTACCGAGCTTGGTAGATGAGCGATAACGCTCTGGCTTTGCATTCAGGAGGAGGAGGGAGAGAATCCCTGTCCGCAATCCAGATTTTTGTTTTTCCCCAAATTACTCCAGACGAATGGTGGGATTGTTCCCTCAACAGCCTTTGCCAGAATTTCTTACCATTCCATTCCATTCCCTCTCCCTCCCCCTCCCCCATACCTCTCCCGCCTCTAATGACCACGATGTTGACGAGGCGTAAATCATTAAGCAAAAAAGAACTTGTTTTACTTGTATATCCATTATTTTTGTTTAGTTCTTTACAGCTGATCGTGATCCTTAGAGCCGCGTGATCACTGATGATAGAGAATGGGAAGAAATTCCGCCATTTGTTTTCAATGGGTCCATCCATGCATTCACCCCCAGTGACTGGAAAACCGAACTCTGGATGTTCTTCCGCTGATCCAAACCGGGTTCCTCACTAATGCCAGGCTCCATCGTTGAACACCCACCTATCATTCTTGGTACTTCTGTTATCATTATACTTAAACAATTAATTAGAAGCATAAAGTCGCAAGAGGTGTTTATGTAATTAGTAAACGAGTAGTAGCAGAATTTGCTCTTCAGTTTGTTCGATAGACGATATCTGGACGGATGGAGTAGGTAGAAAACAGGTTCTGATAGTTTTGATGAATTTCTACATTTGTTACAACACAGTTGTTGAATATTTGTGTTATGGCTCAGCCCACTTATCTCACCGAAGAGAACTGTTAAGCCATACGACGAAATAATATGACGAGAAGCAGTCCTCCCGTCGTCTGTGCAGGACCTGATGTGATTAGAGTACCGCAGGCAGGGCAGTGCGTCCTTATTGTTTCGCCGCTCGGCTTTGGGACGTAATTTCATTTGCGTGCGCGATACACTCCACTCATGGAGCTGTAACCGGCGGGGAAGAGCTCATTTTGTGCCTGCTTCGCTAATTTTGAGGTAGACTGGCAGTGTAGTATTACGTGATATGAAATTCCCTGTGTGGCGCAGACAAGGCAGGCCGCATTAAGCTCAACTTGGCGTGCATGCCTCCGATGAGCCTTCAAGAGCTGCGCGGCTCACTTTCATAGCCTTCAGCACTGCCTTCACCGCACAACGGCAGAGAGCGCTATGTTACCTGTCTAACCACCTGCTTCTAAAACACTACAGCCACTCACCAGTGAGATAACCACTGACGACTCGCCCTCAAATACATCGTTCAGAGGCACTTCTAACAAATCATGGTAGCTTGTAGCAAGCACATATTCCTGAAACATATTTAATTAAAATGAGATAACGCAATGAAACCATACATAAGCACTGTTGCTATGATCACAATGTAGGTGCAAAAAATCTGTTATGTAGTTCATATGGCACTAATACAGTACATTAAGTGGAGAAAACGATGGCACAAATCCGAAACTTATTTCGCTTAGGGCTTTACATCTCGTTGACGCCGAGGACTAGGGGCAGGGAACAGGATGTAATTCGGCAATGACCTTTTCAAGGAACTATCTCGGCATTACCCTGGAGAGATTCCTGAAACATGGGAAATCAAAATCTGGATGGCTTGGTGGAGATTTGAACCCATATCCACTCTAACGCGTGACAGGTGTATTCCCGCTCAGCCACCATGTTCGGCTGCTAAATCGTAATATTCAGTACCCCCCTTCGACTGCTTCCACCGGGGAAACATTTTGAACATATGGAAGAGGCAAAAATGTTTAGAAGCCTCCTTTCATTCAGAGTTTTCCCGCTGTCCATGAGTGACTGCTTTTATTGCATTGTTGCGAAAACTCTGTTCACCATTCGGCTTAACAGGAGAGCCTGTCGCTCACTGCTCGAGAAACACAGGTTACATAATTTGTCTGTGAACATTGGTACTTCTGCTATCATTGATTGTTAATGAATTGTGCAATAATGGGGTCGCAAATTTGGTACAGTCTCACTATTGGGTTGGAATATTACGAAACGCTGCCTGAAAACATTAACCGCGACTGTATCACTACCCCGCCGCCATACTTTTCCGGAATTCACGTGTTTTCCAAAACCACCTAAAGGCAGATTCCAATGTCGTTTATGGAATTTATTTTCATTCCTGGCCAATGATTACGTAAGTGCGTTCTTGAGAGATTCTGGACTCCAGTAACCATCAAATCCGTTGATAACCGATACAGTGAGAGTACGTTATGGAAATAAGATTACGAACGAAGTGCAATAAACATTTACGTGCTTACGTGCCTTTAGGTATCGGAGTAAATAGGCAGGTACTAATACCATCAAAGACATCTCATACCATTGTGTTAGAAGCTGCTAGTAAGAATAAAGAACTTTGCCAACAAAAGAAAATGCAAAGATAAAAATGTTTAAGAAAAAGAACAATGGAAAAAACAAAAGGAAATAAAGAGGAGAAATGGAAAAAATAAGGTACTGAAGAGATATCCCAAAACTAAAGAGAGTTATTCTGAGGATTGTTCTGACCGTGAATGTTTACTTAAACTTGATTGAAGGTTGGGTCACTTGTTTCATATGAAAAAAATGGGCACTCAATTCCTGTGCGCCAATAGATAGCGAAGATGATGATGCTTTCTTAGTGTGCGAATTTTGTGAATTGGATTAGAAAAACAACACAGTTAATGCCAACTGTAGTTAAACCTTTATAGTCATCTGAAACTAAATGAGTATAGAGAAAACTAATTTTTTTTCTGCATTTCAGTTAGTTTCATGTGTTTTCATAATTACTTGTCGTTACCCCGGGCATTGGGAAGAACGAGCCAAATGATATAATTTTAGTTTTTGAAAAAGAAAACTATTGTTCTTTTGTTTTCTCACAATGTTATTACATTTTTGTGATTATTACTTTATAATGTTTTCATTGAAAGATTTGCAGTTCTCTTAAGTAACCCTTTTGAATTTTTAAAACATATTTTCTGCCTGGTACCCCGTTTTACTCCCGGTTCCCCTAACGACTTCAATCTTCTATAAATTGTTAGCGAAGGCGTGGCGTGTACTTATTCACAGAAGGAAACACCTAATGGAAGGTTGGCAACAGTTGCTCACTATCCGAAATTTTGTATCAATACTGCGTAGTGTTAGCTTGTAACTTGAGGTTACTTAATCAGCATTCTGGAGGACTCTGGTTCAAATTCTCGTCCGGCCATCCAGGTACCGAGTTTCTATGGTTCCTTAAAATCAGTGCTGATGAATGCCAGGGTGGTTTCTTCAATAGGCCACAATCGTATTCCTTCCCGTACTTTGTCCCCAATCCTTTTCCACCTCTAATGACTTTGGCTTCAGCGAAGCTTTGTCTTAAATACTTTAGCACTTCCATTTTGTAACATAGACTACAACTGAACGCTTGTTCTGTAGCTCGTGCTAGTCTCACAGTATGATTGACTGGCTTCCAATTCTATTACAATTTTATCAGATAAAGAATTGTGTTTGATGTAGAGGTTATTGAAATTTTGATCGTAGTAAATTTCTCATTGACAAAACCCTGGATGTGGAGGTTCAACGTGTCAGATGTGGCCGTGCTCAGACAGCGTAGATCCAGATGTGACACCGTTAGTGAACAGACAAGGTTCAGCTAATCAGATTCTCGTGGAGAAATCCTGGCGCTAGTGGCTTATTAAGTCGCATTAGCTGATTGTCTTACACACACGGTCATGATGTATAACCATGTAATTTGAAGTGTTAGAGCTTTAGGCTATGGAATGCATATGTAGGTATGTGTATGACCGTATTACGGCTCCATTTCATTAAACGTGGAAGTTTCAATTAATACTGCAACGGTACAACGATTCGTACCCGATATGATTCAAGTGATGGCATTAAGAGATTATCACTAATTATTTCTTCGAAGGTTCAAAAAAATAAATAAATAAATCACAGGCAAGTTTCCGAAATAATTGCAATCAAGTATGCCAATAACTGACCACAGAAAGAAAGATGCAGCAGCAAGTTTCAAACGGTTTTGTGGTAAGTGTCGTCTCAATCAGTTCAATGTTATTTTGAACTTCAACCGTAAATCTTTATTTTGTATAGAAATTTAAATACACTCGTAGATTTGATTAAAGACAAACGCTGACAGATGAATTTCTGGTGTATGGACAGGAAGATTGTGCCGAAAACTATAATAGAGGAGAAGACATTGAAGATGACCTTTAAGTGGCCAATCTAAGTAAAGTCGAAATGACAACAACATCGAGAATATTCGACAATTACAACTGACTGTGTTATTGAATAGTCCCTACCACCAATTTGACACTTGAAACGTGGCTTGTAAAGGCTTCTTTTCTACGACACATTTGTCAAGCAATTCCAGGTCAAACTAAATCTGACGATTCTACCTGATTACCAGTGTTACCACCTATTAATTATTTTTCTACCATAAAATAAAGTCTCAATTAAAGGGACGTTTCTTTGATACAGTTTGGATAAACAGGGAAGTGCGTGGATTGTTCCTTGTAAAGGTTTTCTTCTTCTTAACCTCACGGATTAGGAATTAACGCCTGTTCCGTCTTCAATTTGTCCTTTTACACCATGTCTTCCTAGGTCTATCAACGACTGAGCGTCCCACTGGTTTATACTGTATTGCCAGAAGTCGAATCCTTCCTTTGTCCATTCTTTCACTATGCTGACTCCATGAATCCCTGTTTTCCTCTTCTTCTTATGGTGTCTTCTCCTACTGGAGGTTGGTGGCCCACATAACTAGCTTTGGACGTGGCATTACTTCATGGAGTGCCTCTTCTGACGTGAAGTTGTGCCACCTCCGAATGTTCTTCAGCCACGAATTCCTTCCGCTTCCATCTATCCTTCCGTTTATTCCACGTTGATAAAGGTTAAAATAAATTTCTTCACACTTTGGAACGTTCACCTCCCGTCTCTATTGATCTCGTCGTTGATGCGCCTAAAGGTCTAGTGAAATAGAAAAGATCTAAATCAAAGTCAGTCAGTTTTGATGAATTTCAAAATAGTTCCACCAGTCAAAAATACATTTTACAACATATTCACGCAACAATCAGTATATATCCAGACAGAACTCACTGAAAAATCAATGAAGTGTAATAATTAAAAATAACTTATTTTGTTGCGTAGTCTAATTTCATACAGCAAAAATTTAATAGAAAGATCAGTTTACTTCGAACAATCGCATGAAACAGTTTAAAATTTCACGTTCCTTAACATGCAGATTACCTCCTTTGCACGCATTGCATAGATAAATCTTGATCAGACATTTCTCTGCAGGCTAGGGACTGAAAAATGATCTAGTAGCCCTATTATGTCAAGGAATTCAATTGATTTACTTTGTTGTAAAATCCAAATTTCCGCATACTGTGTTTATGTCAGAGTTTGATATAATGAACGGTAATGCTTTGTTATGTTGTGTGAGAATCAACAGCTGCAGCATTTGGCAGGGCACGACACATGTCGCTGTACCTGCAGGTCCAAGGCAAGCTTACCAACCTGTCAGGCGGAAACAGGGAGCGGGCGGACACGACTCAAAAGCGACCGCCGTTGTGTTTGTCAAAGCTGTGCTATTTGCAGGCCTGGCCCGATATCTCCCAGAGCCACAATTAACGTCCCGCCGGTAAACAGAGCCGGCGCCCCCACCTCTGTAATCGCATTACGTCAATATTCCTTCAGCGGCGCAAACTTGTTTTGCAAGGCGACTCGCCCCTGTATCGGCTTATTAGAGCGGTGTTTGCCGCTGCGTGCGGGACACTGAACAAAGTGATTGCCGCCACGGCACAGCCTCAAGGTGTCACGACTCACGTTGGCAACACTGCTTCTGTATCCGTACCACAACAATGCAGAACTAAATGTTTCTGCCTTCCCCTGTCGACTTAAGGCATAGAAAAATAAATTATTCGCACAGTACGAAATGTTGTTAATAACAGCAAGTCCAAAACTGCTATTATGGAGCTATGAGACAATTTGAAGCAGCTACACCTCGTTATTAGAAATCTCATTTTTGAGCCTTTCAGTTCGTATTAAACCTTTTACGGTTCACGTTTATACGCAGCAATATGTGGTATGTTCACGAATATTTGTGATATCTAAAGGAGAAAAAAGTACAAACGAAACCGTATTATAGAAAGGAAAAATTTTGATGAACGTTGCAGATTTTTTCTTCGATGTTTATTTCCTCTCCTGCACCAGCACGGGTTCGCCACATTGTTTTCTTTATAAAAAATGAAAATAAATACAAAAAAGATAATAACAACAACAAAGAACGACAAATACCAACAAGTGTTAGACTTTTCACCTTTAAGCTCACTTATATAGAGTGAAGTGATTTCAACAGTCGTCGCAACAATTGGGAAGAAGGTAACGAGAATTAGTTTTGCAATAAAGTATTGAAAGCATAAGACGAATATAAACATAAATAAATTTTCAATGAAATCTTGACGGCTCTACCGCCAGAATGTGTTGTAAAACCACAACACAATCCTGCAGTTCAGCCGTAAAGATTTCATTGCAATCATCAGCCAAAAATGTCTCTGTTCTTACGAACCCTAAGTTACCTATGCCCTAGCCGGAGTTGAATCAACAGTCCTAGCAACACGATGTCTTAAATATAGCAACTTTGCTGTCAAGGATAGACGAGTATGCTGTAGCAGGAAGGAAACTATGTCGTGAGAGTACAGGTCTTGCCATATACCATTTCTTGGGTGCAGTTGGTGGAAACGCAAGGTGTTCCGGGGGGGAGGGAGGGGCTTTCTATTTTTCCCGTGTGTCGAGGGCGCGGCGCAGTTTTCCGCTCGGCGGCGCGGACATCGCCGAGGAGGCGATACCTGCACGGCGAGACGGGCTCCAAAGAAGGATTATCTCCCGGAATTCATTCCACGACTCAGCGGATAGAAGCGCGCAACACGGAAAAAAATAAGAGGACTTACCCGTGGTGCGGGATCTCGGCTGCAGAAGGGTATCAAGCAAGACGACCGGATGCTATCTGGAATGGAACAAATTCTGTCGAAAAGGAGAAGTTTGCAGAAGGAGACCTATGGAACGACACAGAAGAAAACTAGGCACTTCAACCAAAATACCGAGTCACTCATGAATGAAGGAATGGAATCTAATCTTTACTTTTAATTTAGGAACGCCGGCATACTAATGTTCTGAAAAAGAGATAAATGTACGACTAAGAGAATCTGAACCCATCTCGTTTGAGCGTAAATGTTTCGTAATTTTTTGCTGTCCTAAATATGAACGGGGATTTCGTTTCAGAAATTATTTTTTTCTGCCTTCAGCGAGCAGTGGCACGAATTTTAGGTCCCGTCATTTCTCAACTGTTTTCACAATAGCATATGAACAGAATAATAAAATGAAAAGGAATCAACCTTTTTGTAACAAAGGAGGTTAGCCTTCTTCACATATGTATCTAAAAAAAAAATCTGAGAAGTTATGTACAAGCTAATACCCTTTGAAGTTAAAGCATACTTAAAGAAAATAACAACTATCACAGGTGTCTCAGTGTTAATAAATCCGTTTGCGAAATATTTTCAATACTATCTTTAAATTTTACACATAAGTTGGTCTAGAAATCATTAAAAATATTATATGTAAAAGCAAGTGGAATAAGTGATTTCCTAATGATACTGTTACGGTATCTGCATGTAATGATTTATATCTAATAAGTCTTGAAATCATAATTGTGCTACTGATCTAATTCGAAAAAAGAATTAATACAAATAAAATACAAAAACTTTCAAGGAGTTATGAATGTAATATACACATGCCTTTGAATGTTTGAACTAACTACAGCAGAGACCATTTAATGAAAGATACAAAACGTACCAAGAAAAAGAATTTCTTTGTTTGTCTTTATCTTTTTGGTACGTAATCATGAACCACCTTGATACACTAGTGCCAATTCTGTCGTAATAGAATTGTTCTTCAAATTACGGGCATCGGACTTACTTTTGATCACTCTGGCGAAGTTGTGTGAACAACCCCTTACCCTAGCCACCGATATTAGCAAAATATCCACGGTGTTTTGCTATTTCAGCTTTGAGTAAAAATGTTTGAATTTACCGCTATTTGAACAGTGGTCAATAACGGGACCCTATCGCAGAGAATAACGACACATAATTGTATTCAAACCTTACTGAAATGATAATAGGATGGTGGTTTTTCGGGACTGGACCCTGAACACGGATGCACATTAAACTACGCGCAGGTTACAGGCGTTCCAACTAGTTTACATTCGTTAAACCCGACTTTTAAATTTTAAAAGTCTGGAACAAAAAACCGAAAATATTTGTACTAGGAAAGTACTTTCAATAACATACCGATTAGGCCAATACTTCGACTTCCTGTTGGGTAGAGCTATTATGGCGTGGTATCAGAAAGGAGGAATAGTAGCGAAAGAGCAGCAAGTGATAATAAATGAGAAGAAAATGTGGAATGTTGGAGGGACACATCAAACAGTACGGTAAGTGTGGACCGCGAAACTTAGTTCTGATAATCTGATAGTCAGGTTACGAAATAAATCTATGATTTGAGTTCACTTCTAGATGCGCATAAATACTTTTGTGAACAAACGAAGAAATATGCAGAAGTGTAGAAAATATGGCAAGAACAGATCGACATCGGATTATATTTTGCAGGCAGGCGGTTGCACAAGATGTATCAGTTCTTGTCGTTTATAGTGATTGAGACTCGTGATACGCAGATAATAACAATTTGAAGGAAGATTATCTCGTCCATCAACGAAAAGGATCCTTTTGAGCTTGTCTTGTTTAAGGGTTACAGCGTTCTGGGACTTATCAATAGCAGGAACTTGAGCAGTCTGATTGGGCGTCATCACCCAGAACTACTGTGTGCTGAAGGAGTCGCCAATGAAGGTGCTGGGGTGTCAGGGCGAGCAGTCCCTGTCAAAGATCGATGGCCCAGTTAGGCGGTGCTCGCCGAGACGGGGTGGGGGCACAGGGAAGGCAACTGGATTTGCTTTGTAAAACATGGCCCGGATGCAGGGGACCGGAGACGGATCAGAAGGGCTGGCGCGCGGAGAAAAGCAGGCTCGAGCACGCATCCGGCAGGGGCGCAGCGCCGGAGTTTCCTTCACACACGTATCTAACTTTGGAAATAAATAATTCAGTCATCCACGCGTCACAAGTTTACAAAATATTTCGAAGGCGCTTTTGCTGACGAGTGAGCTATCAGTGGATATGGAGAAGTAGAAACACAAGTGCAGTGCAGAGCTGGCGTGCCTAACACCCACTCTTCTTACTGTCATTGTTTATAATTAATTCCACATGGATCTTCACCGTAAATTCTTTTAGCGTCTCCAGGTTGTCCAGCGTCTCGCTTGGTTATTTATTCGTATCTCTGACTACCTCACCTGCAATTATAGTTTTTCCACTCCATTTTACCTGAAATCCAAACTTTACTCTTTCCACTGGCCACAATGGTTTATATTTTGTGTTATGAGCTATTTAAAGCTAAAAATGATAATATCTATGGTTCATTTTTTTTAAGCATTTTGGGATGCAATCATTATTTTGAAGTCTACTGAATTTCAGAATTTCGAAGTTACTACAAAATAATTGTCCATACGAACGAGATGAATAACATTTAATAGAGCTCTCTTTGGAACCAGCAATACTTAATTTATTTCTATTGTAAGAATATAACAAATGCATGCCATGTTTTACGTAGTAACTTACGAATTCGAACAGATAAAAAAAAAGTTCTTCCAGAAACACATCGATTCAATTTCCAGTTATTTAACCTAGTTTTTTTTCCTGAATTTACTTCAGGCCAGTTCTAAATTAATTCATTTAAAGAAAGAGATTTCATTTAGTTTGTTTGTAGTTATAACAGTCCCAAAATCAGAATGATTGTAGGTGGTGATTAATTAATTAGTTTTCTTGTTTCAGATATAAAATTGTCTAAGATAACACATAACCCCATCTTGAAAAAAAAGAAAAAGAAAGAAACACACACCAGCAAGCATACTCTGCAAAAGCACTATTAACCACACCCATAATGGAGAAACTCGGTGGTGGGTGAGCTGTAACGCTCGAGCTTCGCATTCAGAATAACACAAGTTGAAACCGTGGTTCGTTAATCCTTTCGTTTTTTCATGGCCCCCCGAAATCGCATCAGGCAAATAGCGGAATGGTTTCTACGAAAGGCTCGATTTCTTTCCGTTCCTCAATCCCACCATCTGACACCTGTAATGACCTCGACTTTGACTACGCGTATTGCCATAAGGAAAAAAAAAACAAAAAACTAATTGCAAGAATCTAGTCTAAAATGAAGAACAGGAACAGCACTTTGAAGTAAAGTTGTCACTTCACTGCGAAGCACTGGTGACATGCGACAGCGCTATACTTTTCGCTGCACGGTGAGTCTCGCAAAGAGACCGGGTCTCCCACTTTATCAGAATCTGCACCTCTGCCCTGAAAGGACGTCGAAAACAGCAAGCAAACAAGCAAAGCCGCTCCACTTGGCAACTGCGATACGGAGCTTCCCCCGGCCCTTTCATCAAATTTGCGTCTCTCGAGAGCAGACGTAATAATGAGATTCCAAATAAAGAAGCAGCAGGGGAGCGTGAGAACAATGGGGCGGGCTCCTTTGAAGGCGGCGCGTCGCCGGCGTAGCGTGAACGACCAGGCACCTGGCCGGCTCGCGTATCGCAATATAAATGTATATAAACACCCGGACCACTGGCTACTGCCCTCCCGGCAGCGAAGAGATGGCTATATTTGCTCCAAGAAATTCGGAGCTTTTTTGCATGGCGATATTCGTTTAGCAGAGCGGGAGAGAAGGTCTTGCGAAATTGATATTGGTTCCTTTTGTGAACGCGTGTATCTGGCTGCTCTCTGAGCCTCGCCTGCGCTTCGATCCTGTTTCCTGCCCCCCCTCCCTCCTTCCCTCCCGCCTCCCCTCTATCGATGCCCCAAGCAGGCAAGCGCTCTTTGGTTTTATTTTTAAGGGGAGGTCTCTTTTGTTTCTGAATTACTTTTTTCGGGAGTCGAGAATAGACCGCGGAGGAGAATGAAGAGGGTCATCTACTGTGTGTAGACAAAGACTCCATCTACCTTGCACAATTAAGTCTCCGACTTGTCTTATACGAAGCTCGTCACTTATATTCAGGATACCGTTTTACTCCATTCGTTTATGGCACATTGCACACTACACCGTTACAGCTGTGACATTAGTACATTATTAGGGATAATTTTCGATGTTATATTTCAAGTAACCGCTCCTACATTGACCTCAGTTAAAAGTATACTTTAGTTAGCTATTTTTTTTTTTGGTATTATCTGGTTATAATTCTGTTGATAGTATTGTAATGGACACCCTTTTATATAGTGACCGAAATTATTACATATTAATTCTCTAATCCAAAAATTTCGCTCCGTCTCGTAAGAATACTATGACTACTGCTCAGTTGCATGAAAAAGTAATATTCTGGATGTAACACATGCGAAACTGCCAGATATAAGTCTTTAGCATAACTCCAAATTTGGTATTAAACACTGTAACACCAATAAAGCTTTTTCTGACCCACTAATATGTCTGAGCAATTGAAATATTAATTTTCAATTTCGCATAATAGTTGAAGAGTTATGAAGGCTTTAGAAGAAAAGTATAGATGGAATTATTCCCAAAATAGTCCAAGTAAAAGTTGTGATATAACAGTTGTTTTATTGGGAACTTAAGCTGTGCTTTTTTGAAACTGTAAAGCATTTAAAGCATAACTCTAACATTCTATGCGTACTAAAAATTTAAAGAAACTAATAAAGTGAATTCATAGTAATTAGGCCATATAATTGATTAAAGGCAGCGTTTTTCGTGGATTTAACGAAGGCGAATTTGGTATTGTGATTGTGTAAGGTTAATTACAAAAAGACGCTGGATTTGTCGGCGCAGGACGGCTGGTATCAGCGAAATTACAAGAGTGGGACATAATATGACGATAAAGTGACCTAAAAAGCAGTTTAAATAGTTAATTTCTCATGAAACCTCATGTTTGTGAATTTTCTGATTGGTGAGGGCTAGAATTTATCAGTTCTCTGATGCAGAAGAGAAACGAGGGAAAGTTGGAAGCTGAGTCTGAAGTAGAAATGGAAAAGAACTAGACTAAGTTTCTGTGGATATTAGATAAGGTTCTTAACACATAAGAAACATACGCAGAAATTCCGAAGCGGAGGAACAAGATACCAAGCAGACAACATTACGGTTACGCAGATACTTGAAGAATACATTCTTATGAAAATCATACTGGTGATTGCGTAATGATATTGACAAAAGTTGAAGGAATTTAAAGAATAAGTATACATAGACAAATCCGGTTACAAAAATTAGAAGTCCATGTTATTAAGAAATTTTTAATAACGGAAGGGTCATATCTAATGAAAAACAGCGAAGTGATACACCCAGAAATTGAGTAAGATACGATGTAGGAAAAGTTAAAGAAACCGTCTACATTTAAGAAAGTAGATATTCTTACATTACAAAACAATCGGGGAATAAGAAGGGAAAACCATAATATCCTATTTTTAGTAGTGGACGGAAACAAAATCAAACATGAAAGCATCGAATGATAATCTAAAAAGAATCAATTACAAGAAATGTTTGCACCCAAAAGTAGGATGGTAGAACAGAATGTATCTGAAATTAAAATTCGAATTAACAGCAATGGTAAACCTCAGTAATGTCTAGAAGAGAGACAAAAAGACTATAGCAGAACGTTAAGTGATTTGAACTAGTAGTTATCGATTTGGATACTGATGATGCAGTTTTAACAAAATAATTTAATGAGTAATTGAAATATGTAACGCAAACGAAGAGAATGAGAACGTATTAAACTGCCACAACCTCTGGAAGAAAATTGAATCAAAATACAAATTGTAACTGAAAGGGTACGACACGGTAGATATAGCAACAGGAATAAAATTTGAGCAGCGCTTTGAAATCTGACACACCATCATTTAAAGGCTACGTGGCTCGATTTTGCGATTGGAATAATATACAGAGCGATAGAAAAAGAAGAGGTGTTAGGAAGTGGCAACTATGACTCGACAACAAGTTAAAAGTGAAACAAATACGGCGTTAGTATTGACATTGAAAGCAACGATCAAGTAAGATACCGATACATATAACAACTAACAATTATGTTTTAAAATTAGTATTTATGGAGAACAATACAGTATGGCAGAAATTCTTAACAATCTGAAATTTCTGAAGTTGAAGTTCATCTTTAGCGTACAGAAGGAGAATATTCAGAAATAAAGACGAAACTATCGGAGGAAAATATAATGGAAAGAAAATGAGTGTGGTAATTCACATTTTAGACATAAGAAATTCGTTAAAAATGAGAAAATTGGAAGAGACAAAATAAAGATTCGGCTAAGTGAAGAACATATTTTGGGCCATAGATTGACAGTACAAGGAAGAGACGAAGGGACTGGATAAGGTAAAGGGAACTGCAGAATTCCATCAAGCTAACCGAGACACTGATGGTAAGCTACCTTTAAGCGTCATGTCGGTGTTTACTGCTAGGGTCTGATAAATCTGTTTATCCATAACTTACCGACGGGGCTTTCCTCCGTCCAGAAGGAGTCATCCAGGGTATAGTCTGCCTCTGAAAAAAATAAAATAAAAAATCGTAATCAGTAATTTGTCCATGAAATTTGGAATGATCGAAGCATTAATAAGTTTGTCTATTGTTTTGGAGGAACCAAGACTTAGCTAAATTTAATTGCTAATTGTATTATTAAGTAATGTACCCCGTGTGTGATTTAGCATTTCAAAACTGGGCACATCAACCTTTTCTAAACTGTAACTTTATTACTTACACGCAATGTTATTAAGTAATGTAAAAATGAATTATGTTCTGGAGTAGATAATATTGATTTAATTTTTGGCTAACGCTCCTTGCTTAAAAGTAATTATCACAATTAACAAACAAAACAAAAATTTATCTGAGTCCACAACCTGAAAGTTGGTTCGATCCTCTGAAAGGGCCCCTACTAAGCCAGTAGGGTCAGAGATAAAATGGCCAGTTCCTTTCCTCTATGACCTACAGCTTAATATGGAATCTGAACTACAGAGCAACCTGGCCTACCTCATATGAACAAAGCAAAATCCCTAAAAATACCTAGCCACGCCGGAACTCGAACAATGGACCTTGAGTTAGTAGGTAGTGCCTTATCCACTGAGCTACTCAACTTCAACATCGAGATGTAGATTGCTCATCCACGAACTTGACAAAATTACCATTTCTGGCTTTTGAGTAGCTAAAACTGCGATATTAAAAACAATTACATTAATTTTATCATTAAGATTATTCGCTTTAAAATTTCTTAAATGCCATCACTCAACATAATCCGCTCTTATTTCTACGTATGTACTAAATAAGCGAAGGATAAAAAAATTCAGTCCGCAGATTCCCACTAGTCTTCACATTCCCTGACGTTTCCTAGACTCTTTCTGAAGCAATGTATGTATGTTATAATTTATGACTGAGCGCTCTGCTATTTCAGATTCAGCAGCCTAGTTTGTCGACTGGAAGTGGAAATGTTTCAGCATTTTGATTTCTTCTGAGTGATGCAGCTGTTAACATCTTATACCTCATATTTTATACAGCAATCGCTTAAAAATTTAAGGAATTTACGCAGAAACTTCGGAAGAGAGCTGCTATCAGAATAAAGTTTTATCGCCTTGTGTAGATAAAGTAGGAATGTGTAATATACGATGGCAGAAATAATTCAGGTTTTACAAGTCTATGACTATATGTCTGTGATTTTGCTAGAATTTTCTCTGCGAATGCGGAGGGTGGAGGCAATTTTTTTCTTAGCCAGTGACCTTTAGAATTCTTAGAACACTTGTAAGCCTTGTTAATTAAGTTGTGTAACAACGCAAGTACTGGAGATGACTTTGGGAACGAAGAGACAGAATGTTTGTATTGCTCGGTAAAGGTTTCTGTGAAGTACTTAGTTAAAATATTATATACCTAACTCTTTGAGGGTTTGTTGTCAGAATTCTGCAATATTCCGACCTTTTTGGAATGTGCTATTCATATGTAAATTGAAGAAATAATTTACTAGTTCAGTTACAACGTGACAGATGAAATTGTGGTACTTAAAATCGACGTCACCACTGGCATGTTATGCATACAAAAAGTCATCTGCAACCATAGGTTAGTTTTAAAGTACTTTACTTTCAGAAACGGTAGAATATATTTATGCTGAAATGAAAGTTCAGTACACTAAGAAAATCGTGATAATCGGTTGAGCTTTAAGTCTGGCCTATCATTCATTCCTCTTTCCACTGTCACTTCGCATTTTTCAGTGAGAGTAATTAATAAATGAAAGAATTAAATAAGTCATGACTCTGTCGAACTAACATCCACGTTACGCATGGCAGTTGGCTTGCAATCAGACCGCTAAATAACACTTGCGTCCAGAGGCGTGGCGCACAGTGCAAAACTTTGCGGGGTCGGCCGCAGGGCCAACTTGGTCCGCAGCAGTTGTACAGCACGCGCGAGCGCCAACTCGCCGGTCACCTGCGCCAAGCGGTACAGCAGTTTGTCTGCGGGCAGGGGCAACACGGGCCACGCCTCGCAACTGTCCCCACAACTCGCGCTCTACTCGCGTCGCTTCAACATGTATCGTTACTGTAGTCTGTTTAATGCAAGGCAGAAGTTAAATTGAAATAACTTTAACTAAACAACCACCTCTTCTTTGTGCAAAAATATAGCTGCCTTTATAGTAAATATCTTTATGGTTTCCTTGGTAATCCGTATAATGGTATTGCAATAAACAAGTGCGTTTACCTCACTGACGACAAAAATGTTCAGACATGCTTTTCTTTCAATTTTTAGATATCGTATATTGATACCTACACACAATGGCAGCATTATATGATTATTTCCCAAATTTCAAACTGTTTTGCATTGAGTAGGCTACTTAGTTGAGTGAGCACAGTGACTTCATCATAATATGAACACCTTTCATTACAATGATTGATAAGTTATAATGCAATATCGTTTGATACTGCTCTGTTTTCGTTCAACTGTCCAGTAGTTGTTAAAACTTTTACTTTTTTATTTAAAAAAAAGTATGTTTAGTTCTTATTGCATTCAGACAACGAATAACACCTCGATATTTCATCCGTTGTGTATTCATTTCTCATAGCTTCGTTGTCATTTCTGTGATTGATGCCAATCAAATGAAGCGCTTACGTAATACACAATAAAGCGTTCCACTAGTTAACAGACAGGGATTAAAGCAGTTCACATGAGCTTCCTGACACTAGAGTGAAGTTTCCTTGAAGCCGCTCGGGCCGCGTTATCATATAGGATCTATTTGTTGAGTTTAGACCTTGTAGTACCTCTTAGAGATAATGATAGAAAAATTTGGTGGTACTGTGGAACTAAAAACGTCATTAAAAATTAATCAGTGTCTCTTCAGCAAGTATATATGTAATCTGCTTGTACTCGAGGAAAGAGACAACAGAAAACAGATATCCCACAAAAGATTTCCTCTTTGTACAAAAATCTTCATGAATGATTCACCATTTCTACAATCAACCAGAAACTAGTATGCAGGAATAAATAAATAATAAAAAAAGTACCTCTTAAAGTTAATTTAAACCAATCATGCATTACTCACAGTGTGAAAATAAAAATATGAGTTTCTAGTAACAAAAATGAATTTTCAGCGTAAAAGATTCTGTCTGGATGAAATACGAACATTATAGGTATTACACTTCCAAGGTTTGCTCTGCATAATTTGAAGAATATCTTCTGAGTGGGAAAACACTTGGAAACACTAAAGACGGACTGAGATGATCGTATTAAACAGTGAATTCCACCTATGCGAACATGATGCTCATGTCGTTTTGCATCATTAATGTCCCGCCAAAACTACTTAATAGCAGTTTGAGTGACCAGGAGTGTCACTCATTATTTACAGCTTCATCGGTACTTAGACTCCGTAGTCGGTCCCTCATACATATTGTATACTCGCTGAGAGGTTGACTGAAAAGCAATCCAGTGATCAGTTAACGCACCACACAGCAGATCAGCCGTAAATGTGTTTCTGTTAATCAACTTTGCGAGCTTAAAAGATAAAGCTAGGAAAATTTGGTGGTACTGTGGCACTAAAAACGTCATTAAAAATTAATCAGTGTCTCTTCAGCAAGTGCAAATGTAATCTAAAAAATCCATAAACTACAAATGAGAACTTGTTTTGTTTCATATTTCAGAAAAAATTTATTGGTTTCTCCCATTTACATTAAAAGAATCATGTGACATTGACTTAAGTACAGCTGTGTAGGCTAAATATGTGTTGATAATAGCGAGAACATTTGCGGATTCACAAACGTCAATATTAATTCATATCGCTAAATCTAAAATTTTATGGCTACAATAATGGCTGCCAAAAGTAAACGCTGAATACAAATATCAGTTGTCATAAAATAATGAAAAACAAATTTCAGCGCCATCCTACTCTTAGCTGAAGTAATGAATTCAAAATTATATTAAAAAATTTTAACGTGTTGAATATATGTTGGTATACAAAGATATGCAAAAATACCCGTCTTAAGCTATCTTCTTCGCTGTTTTAGAAATTGTTTTACGGATATAACAATAGTGAATCATTCGTACAGTTTTTTGTTAGCAAACAATTTTTAGTTGTTTCTCTCACTTGAGAAGAAGTAAAGCGATATTATACATGAAACGAGGATACACTTTGTGGAGAACAGTCGCCTCATTACTTCTTTTGCCATAAAGTTAATATCTTCGTCGTTGCAGCTTCACAAATTCGTACGCTGTAACGCAATATGCTTCCCGGACGAACTTTTCAAGTGCGGAAATGAGCCAAACTTGTGATACCAAACTCAAGTTCAGTTTTGCTGACTTCATGTTGATAATTAACTCTTGCTAACGAGTTAAACGAAATTAGTCTTCCTTTTATGATCGAAAAATTAGAGAAACAATTTTATTTTATCTTTAAGAATAATACAAACTTATCTCTTCTGTAAATGTTACTAGAAGCTAATATTCTGTTTCTTGTAATTAGACATTTTACGTCACTTCAGTCCACCCACATGAATTGCTGAAAGGAATATGAGAGACAATTGTCTATTCATAATAGTTAAGCGATGGATGATTTATTTATTGATAAACGAGCCACTTTTCTGGTGTGTCTGGAATTCGCTGTTTTTGACGATGTATTGCATTGCGCCGTAGCACCAAGAATCCTAAATTGTTTCTATATTCGAAATATCAGAGAATTGTCATGAATTAACGTATTGTTTGATGTTTGGTTACATAGGTTTCTTCTTGAAGGACAAGTTATGAGTTACTGGAAAGTTATAGTTTTCCTGTTGTTTTTAAGATCACCATCAAAATCCTCCTACTTAACTTACGGTTTAGAGTATCCAACATTTCCATCGGCATAGTTTCCATAAAAATTTTCTTCGGCCTTGCGCAAAAGGTTTTTCATTACAGACTGCTGTTAACCCTAGCTCCTATTAAACCTAGTCATTTCATTTATGCCGTATGTAACTAACGTTAACATAGTAATGTTTCAGTTTTTCCTGAATATTCAACGCACAGATGAAGTGTCAGTAAAAAAAAAAACACTGTATTCATTTTTTTAACAGAAAAATTTCAATCTAAACTTGAGAAAAGATTAAATTTTAAAAACCTCTGTATCTTAATCACAGCAAAAATCTATAAATGCATGAAATTTTTAAAATTATATCTTAGTAATAAATAAAATTTGATTGCAGTTTTAAAAAAAAATCCATTTTATTTACGTTTTGTAAGTATGCCTGTCTGCTTTACGTCGCGCGTCGAGGTTAGAAGCTGATCACTGAACAATAGTCAGTAACCTAAATTTTAATTAACCTAGCTGATCGCACACAGTAACTGTTTTTGATCTGCATGCATTATAAATTCTATCTAGTGTAATGCAGTGAACGGTACGTAGGCAGTTGTTCCGCAGGTACTAGCAACACAGTTCCTCATGCGGAAGGCAGCTCCGTGAACTAGTTTGCTTGGCTGCTCGCCTGCCTACATTCTCTAGTTTGTGCGGCACATGACCACTAAATCTGTTCATCACATTGTTAACTCTGGATCTGGTAGCCAGTAGTAACGGAGGCACATTTGACTGTGAAGAAATGTTACCGTATTCACAATAAAATCTTAGTGGAACTTTTCTGAGCTGATAAGCGGTTCATTTTTAAACCTTAGGACAAGACAGTACAGTAGATTCAGTTTTGATTTTTACCTAATATTCAGGGTTATTATGAATGATTGGAGCAATTTCACAAATTTACTGTGGCTATATTATTTTACATACTGTCGCAAAATATCATGGCCATATAAAAAACTAAAAATTTTTTTTTGGACATATTTCAAGTGCTCTACATGCGTCCTCTTATTGAATCTGCAAATATAAAGTCTAGAATCAAGTTCTTGCCAGCATGTGCGTATCAATCTCAACAAAAGCACTGTTCTGGATCTTCTGTTTAAGAATTCTCAAACATCGCGATGAACGTGGGTTGGAGCACCATCTTGTTGGTAGATGAAGTCCACACAGTGGGTCTCCGGTGTGGCATAAGTCTGTTTTCCAACACGTCCACGGTCTGTTCTCTAAAAACAAGGATCCGTAAAGTTTAAACCGCCAGACTGCACATTTGCGCTCTCGTGATAAAGTTTTGTAACAATATGTCAAATAATATAGCTACAGTGAATCTGTGGAATCGCTTCATCATTTGTAATAACCCTGGATGGAAATAGATCAACCAGTGAATACAAATCAATAATGTTGTAAACAATTTAAATAACTGTATACCGTTAGCCAAAAATCTCTTAACAACTACGAAGATCAAAATAAAACATGAAATATATTGTTACACTATCACAGGTCATCAAATAGTTGAATTGAATTATGATATCATTTAAAAGAACAAATGCAGACAAGAAAGTGAATGACGGAACCAAGAGCGTGTTTTAAAATAAAAGAGAGATTCCAAAACAGAATATGATCAGTACCCGAGAATTAGGAAAAAATAAAATAAAATAAAATAATAAACAATTAGTGAAATTTGTCTTCAATCGCCGGGTCACCGTATTGACAAAATCATTGATATACATTCATGAATCAATCAGAAGAAAGACAAGTTGTGAAGTTGGAGAAATAGCGTTCCAGGAACTGCCGTCATTTTTCGTTACTGCCTATTTTTGTCCAGGTGACGTGTGGGTGCGGCAAAGCTGCATCAACGTCAGGTTTCTCTCCTAAACGCAATCTTCCGAATGATTTCACAAAACCCAGCGTGCGCCGCTACGGCAGGTTCTTTTTGCGAAACCGCTGCCATTAGAGCAACTGTCAGAGAAAGTTTGGCTCGGTGGAGCGTGCGCGCGCCCTGACAGCTCTAAGTGCTTCGTCGGCGCAGAGATACCAACCCGACGGCAGGCGCGGCGCGGCGGCGCAGCACACAAATGAAATGTTATGAGCCGGCGAGACGAGTGCTCGGGCGACATTTCAGAATGCAGACCAACGAAATTAAATCTTGATGCTGTGATATCTAGACAAGCACCTGCTCAGGCACACACAAATTGCTGGAATTGTTTCCACGATGACATTTGGAGACAGGTAATACGAAATGGTTTTGACATTTATGCATATGCTGTCAACTTTACGAGCTAGCTGTAATATTTATGTCTACAGCGTTTATAAGCTCCTATTATACTAACAAGTTGGCTGCCTAGATATGATATTTTGGGCAAGGGGCGTTCGTATCAGATATACATTTTGTTTGAATGATTTATTCATTTGCAGTCTCTATTCGTCCTCTTTTTCCAGCTCTCAAATGTATTACAGTTTTAATTCACTACCACTTTTTTCCTCTTTGCTAAGTAATTTTGTTTGTGTAAACTGTAGTCAGAGTTGGAAAATTTGTTCTTTGTTTTTCAGCGGCTCTTATTCATGAAAAACTCAAGTCATAAACCATTATAACAACGGTCTCCATCTATTTACAAATTGTCTACCTATTCTAGAATTTAGTGAATTGAAATGAATTGCGATGGAGAGCATGCAACGTTGGTAATCTCCCTAATCATTTAATTACTCCATTCTTAACATTTTTTTTATTATTATTATCTTATATATTTTCAGTGTTAAATTCCTCCCCTGTCACCTTTGCGATTTAGGAATTTTAATTTTAAACTCTTTCAGCGTTTTTGGTAAACTACGCATCACTTCCCTTGGTAACTTATTCCAATCTGTACACCTTTACACGCGAAAGAAAATTTTCCCTTCCAGTATGTTTCTTTTATTTGATATAACAAATTCATTTGCTGGATGTACTACGACAAATAAAACTCTTAAATCACGCAGGGTAAAGTAATTACTTACTTTTCTTTTTACATAAACGACAATAAAATTTTGTTGAATAAAATTTATTTCTATTCTAAACAATAACGTCTATTTACCGCGAACATGCATATATTCTTCAAAAAATATCGAGAAAATCGTTTTAATAATGTGGTAACAATATTTTCTGGTGACTCTGTTTGGTATAACCTAATGTTATACAGCTCCACAGTAACGAAAATATATAAATTCCATCTTCAGGAGATACACATACTGATGTGTTTGTACCGATAATAAAACAACTACCTATCATCTGAACATACGTTTTTCGTCCATATAATGCATGAAACTTGTAAACAGCGATTTTCTCTGCGCAAAGCCAGAATCGCTTACCGACAAAAACAATGCCAGGCATACTGCACTCAACGAGTCAATATTGACAATGCCAGAGCGAAGTGAAACTTTCTGGGTGAAAAACAACAACACCAGTTTAACAAAGGTCGAAAGGTCAAACGTTTAGAGTAACAGTATGTAGAGTATACATAGCTCCAGTGTAGATTTAAAAGTAGCGCAGTTAAGTTTATAAAACACTGAATGACCGCTTCCGGGTGTCGAGACGTGAGCTTCGAATGTCACCATGAAAACGGTAGATCGTAACTGGAACCGTAGTACCTTATTTCAAATTCTAATTCCGATTCATTTATTCAAAATGATATTTTTTGATCACATATTTTACTGACGTAACTGAATCTGAGGTAATATTAGAGTAGCTCAGAGATCTGCATTTATCCACTAACTTTCCACTTAATTCGAGTCCCAGAATGACATTAGTTTGTTAACAGAACTTAATAATACATTAGATCAAACATATTTTACAATTTTGCTGTAACAAATCTCATGTGCAGTCATAATTTCGGTAGGCCTATTTCGTCAGTCACACTTCTACCTCAATCTGCTAACGTTCCAATTAATATTATATGTTCTAATTTTTTTCGTGTCATGAATCTTGTAAGCTTAGAAGTAATATTACAGTAAACCAATTTGCAACTTTTGAAATACTGAATAAATGTGAAAAAAGAGAAACGCCTATGATGAAATTTAAAATCAGTTTCACTGTAAAATCTATTACTAAAACGTAACCGGATCGTTGCAGATCCGTGTAACATACGGCGGTATCGTCGTTATTGTATGTTTAAAATACCCTGATGAAATAAATAAATAAAAGCTTATAAGATTGTTCTTCCGCGCAGCTACAAGATGCTTTAAAATTAGGTTACTGTTTTTCAGAGGATGAAATCTCATTACGAAAAACTGTTTCTCCCCGCTGTTATGCATAGAAGAGCTAATAAAAGCATTATTTATATTTTAAACAGAGGCAAATGTTTGTTGATGGACCCTACGGAAATTAATTTCCTGTACACAGCTTCTTCGTTTCATAAACGCCAGATTCATTTTTAATAAATTGTGATGATTGTGATGATGATAACACACCCGTTGAAAGTCAATGCACATGTATTTTTTTCCCTCGCTACAGCTGTTTGCACAGGTAGCTTTTTTTTTTTTTTTTTGTGTGTGTAACTGCTTTACGTCTTTTTTTAACATCGAGGTCTTTAGAGACGGGAAAGGATGGGGGGCAAGGATGGGGGCAAGCAATGGGAACGAATTCGGCCATGGCCTTTTTGAAGGAAGCATCCCGGCATTTGCCTGGAGTGATTTGGGGAAACCATGGAAAACCCAAATCTGGATGCCCGGACGGAACACAGGTAGCTACTGCGGTGGGGAAGGCTTCAACATAGTTAGAATCTGATACATTAGATATGGAGAATTTATTACATACATTTACCATAATTTGATGTTTCCTTTCTGGCTTTCAATACCTGGTACTAATTCGACACTTTAACATGTGAAAGATCCTAATATCTTTAGATATTTACTTAAATATTTTCACAAATAATTCATTCAATTTTCTTTGAATCATCAAACATAAAATTTATTTTTGAGTCTTACATCAATTTTGCAATACACAGTTAATACTTATCTTCGGCGCATTTATCCATACATCATTTCTTACTGACACACGATATTCACAGGTCATAAACCAATTCTTTTTCTTTACCTTTGAACTATATACATTTTATTAACAATTATTCACAAACTTGTCAACTACAACGAGAGACATAATTTCATTTTAAATTTCTTTCTCTTAAAGCCTCCAGTTTCGTAAAAAATCATTTCATGTTCGTGCTTCCATGAAACCATTCTTTTTATATATTTTCTTGATTTATCTGCCAAAGTTACACCAGATCGTCACTTATCAACTAAATTTCCAAATTTAATAATAATATTACTTTAATTCTGTACAAGTATATTTATAAACATCAACATAATTTCTATTGAATACTATGTCCCTTACAAGTGCAATGTGTTGCCATCTTTCTACGAAACATGTTAGCGTGTGCTTTGTATCATAGGCGTATTTTTGTTGGTAAAATACATAGTTCTTGAGATGGATATTAGGGATTGTCCCAGAATTCGCCTAAGTGATTGCAGGAAATCGCCTACAAACCGCCACCAGAAGGGCGTGTATGCCAGGTCGAGGACTGTCCCTTTCCGATCCAATGCAGTGTTGCCATAAAACTCGCAGCCACGCATTAGAGAAGCGTGCTGTAATGCAAGGCAAATCAAATAGTGTCCCAATACAATTCAATCTTACAAAGAGTACAGTTACTTTGAAACAAATAAAAACTAATTGTTTCTGCAACTATTCAGTTTTTGAATGTTGTAAGTATTTTAAAAACGAGTAGTATTCTAAAGTTTTGATAAATTAGAAAATATTTTCGTTGGTTGAGGCGTTGATATGGATTTCGTAAGATTACACTACATCAAAATGTTATTCGTATCTGTTGGATTCCAAACTTATTTTATTACAGGGTATACAACTTCAGAAAAGAATAATTATTCCTTGACTTCTATATCTTTGCGTCTTATCTTGTTTGTATTTTATGATTTTAGGAAAACTTCGCATAATATCATCCGTGAAATGTTGGTATGCTTTATTACACTCTCATTTAGAATTTGAAAGTAATAATAATATATAATCGAGCGTGATTGATGAACTGTAAAGTTATGACCTCACATGAGGAAGGACTTGGTTTCGAATCCCCATCCAGCCATCCAGATTTGGATTTTACATGGCTTTCACAAATCACTCAGTGCAAATGCTGGTATAGTTCCTTCAAAAGACCATGGCAGAATTGCTTCTCGTTCCTTGCCTCCACTTCTTTGACGTCTCTAATGACTTTTACGTCGACGAGGCGTAAAGCCATAACAAAAATATGAAAAAAATCATGCAAGTATGAACGTGACCCCATAAAATAACTGTTCAGAACATAAACACAATATTACAATCATGCATGTCTTGATTCTGCCTACAGAAATTACTTGTCTCTGTTGCTACTTTAATAAATGGTTCAAGGTATTGTTCCTTGCCTATTCTGTCAAAGGTTAAACCTTATTTGTATCTGCCACATAAGAACCTGTTACCCACAGAAAAAAAGTGCAGAAAAATTTATTAATATTAAGTAGCTAAGAAGTCTGTGTCACACAAACAATTTCGTGTGATATCTTTGGTTTTGTTATAGTCAATCGGAAATTGCTATCAGAGGCCTCAACCAACAGTGAAAGAAACACTTGTTTTTAGAAATTTCGATTACAATAATGAGCTGAACCCTTTTCATTAAAAAGGTAAGATTAATAGTACTTATGTACTAATTATTAAGGTATTTACTCATTTATAAAGAAAGCTATTTCCTAAATGTTATTTATTTTGTCGTTTGTATTAGTATCTCACCAGTTTTCTTTGTCCGGTTATGGTTTCTTTGTGCTTATTATAGCCAGCCTTCCTTATTACCTACTTCATCTCAATCTTTATCTCCTTCCACAATGCGCAACGCTAACCTTAAATACGTTAATATAAATTGTTTTCGAAATTTCGCCAAAACTTATGAGTCAAAGTGTAGTACACACTGTGTACTCACATACATTTTTTGCAGTATTATTACGGACTATCTTAAGTAGTTGTAAGACTTTAGTTGGCGAAAGCTGGTGTTTTGTCTGTAAACCATTTACGAATTTTTTTGAATGGCTGTCAACCACTGGTACAATATCGTCCACGCCTTTTAATTTTTATTTCATAGTCACCATTAAAGTTAATAGGTAAGATTTTTTCGACAATATTATTTTTAATGCAATATTAAGTTCAATATTTGAATTGTAACTATTATTTATTTAAAAATTAACATAGAATAAATGACTCACACATTCCCACCTCTAAGTTTCTGGCATCTTATATAACCCGGAAGAAAAGCTTCTTTCAGCTGTTGGTGTTATTGCAGGTCAATAGTGTGGTTTATTCGTCACACACTGCTGGCTTTGTAGTCACTTTCCATCATTTGTAGGAGCTTATTTATATCTGCCAGTGTCAACATTGTACCAAGCGATCGAGGATTTGCATACTTTTATTTGTACGAGTTACTAAACAAAGTTTATTCCAGATATTTCTTTCATATTTTACGCATAGATCGTTTATGACTTGAAGTTGAGGCGCAAAATAAACGTTTCACATTAAATCACCCCAGGGGCCTGGGAAAGGTCAAAACCTACTTTTTGAGGATATGAAAAACTCCATCAAATAGATTGAATTAAAATATTGCACAGTGATTAAGCACGTTATTCCCCAACTTTTTAAATTTATTTTTACCCTGAATCACCTCTGGGGCAGAAGCATGAAAACTGAAACCTTTGAAGCTGTTTGAACGATTTTTTTCAGCACGTCGAGGAAGAACATCTCTAAATACGATGCAATAGTGTTTATATAGGTCCGAAGTAGTTGCGAAAAGTGCTTACATGTTACAAAACTGAACATTGTGGGTAGCATTCAATAAAAATTGTTTTTAATCGTTCACGAAAACCATGATATTCCTTTTTCTTTAACTGATCATCAACTAAATTAGACATGTAGTCTCAGATGATTATCATTAACCAATAAAGACAAAAGCAAAACAAAAAAACTATTGATTTCTAACTTACTCGACAACACTCAAAATGGACACATTCAGTAAAAAATATTCCTAAAACTGACGTAGCGAATCTTGGTTACAGAATCAAATCAAAATTAATCAAGGAATTAACGTAACGTGGATTTATATAAAAAAATAATCACTGGGTCCAAATAAATTGAAAGCAATGGCAGTACCGATAGCAAAAATTCCGGCAGACAATAGAGTGACTTCTGGAAATACTGCATAAGTATCTGTTTCCAACGGGCTTGATTCTTTATACTTGCAATGTCCCATAAGGCTTAGAAATAATGTTTGAAGAAAGAAGAGGTTGGTGGACGGAGTACTTAGAATAGTGTATTAATCAGGTGAATCATCAGCAAATTTAAAACCGTTCGTAATAACCGGTGATTATCGGTTCAGTTCCAGTTCCTAAGCTGAATACTACGTACTTTATGGGTTGATGAAAGTCATGCATTAAAACGCAGTTTCAAATTCCTTTTGCATCCAAAATATACACCAGACTCATTGACTGACTCTGAAAACAGTTCTAACTGATAGCGCTACGCGATTCATTGTGTGTTAAAGTGTTAGGTTAAAACATACCATCGTTATTTTACGTTTACATATTCTCGTATAAATATGTTCTTTTCCGAGTGTAGTTTCTAATATCTCCTCTTTTCTGAATTAACAGAATGATTTTTTCACTTTTGTTTTGTTTTTTATTACGTTTTTCTTTTGCCATTACAACACGTTTCAATTTCAGAAACGTATTTTGATACAGTTATTTGCTACATAAACACTAGTGATGTCGCCTAAAACTACATGTTTCTAAATATTTTGGAGAGGGTTCAAGTTGTAGGGGTGTGGTAAATCTTAACGGACTACCGCTGTTGATGTCATTTAAGCAGGAAGAGAGTTAGGGCAAGGAATATGTAAGAAACGGGTAATGGCCTTTTTCTGAGGCATCCATCCCGACATTTCGGGAACCTGTGAAACACTGAAATCTTGATAGCCGGCCGCACGTGGGCTCGAACAAGCGTCCACCAGGTTAACAGCTTTTCAATCCGTTTACGCCTCGTCGATGTCATTATGGGAGGGAAAGGAACGGGCAGAAATTCGGATATCACATTTAAAAGCAATCATTCGCGATGATCGATTTCTGAAAAGCGACGAGAACAGAAATTTCGATGGCCGGTCGGAGATTCGAACCCGCTTCCTCTGGAATGCGAGGCCAGAGCGTTATGGTTCACCCAACACCTTCCAGTCCGTTTGACAGACCTGGATTTGCCCCTGAACTGTAGCCTCGGTGGCCTCTATCTGATACGGGACAGTTTTCCTTTTTAAATAATTATCTTTATAATAATATTTATAAAAATTACGTGGTACATTTATCTAGGAATTCGTAAAGAATTGTCGCTTAGTTTTCGGTACAATTTCAACGAAATTTTCTAATTCTTTCATTTATTCTCCATCTGCCCCTCTTATCATACATTTGTCGCACCGTTCCATAATTTCTCACTCCTGTTCCTTGCAATACGCAGTATCAGCAGTAAAGGTTAGGAAACACATCCCCTGGAGAAGCAGCAGCGGCCTCTAAGGAATGTTGCTAATGCGATTTGGCAGCGCCGACATGCCCTCCCAGGACGCACTTGTCGCTGTTTGGACAGCCGACCAGTCGAGCTACTGAATTAAATAGCGCCGAGGTTGCCCGTGTAGCTATGAATAACCCAGGGGCTACAAGGCGATACACTTACCTCACGGACCTAATGAAATGCCAGCCCCTCAGATTAAATTGCCGGACGCCAGGTATCAGGACAGACGGAATAACGAGGCTAGTTGTGGCTATAGAACTCAAGATAAGATCACGGAGACAAATAACGCAATTTTTGGTCCTGTAAAGGAATCTTCAACTGTTTTCTTCATATATATTATTTGAAATTAAGAATAGAAACCGACTTTTGTGAGGGCTGTCAAAATCATATTAAAATGATCATAGCCTTCCACTGGTGGCGTTAAAACTATGTATTTCCATTCACAGCTCTACTAAGGTCTTAATGTAATTTATTTATATATTTCTCGTGTCCAGGACTTAACATTTCAAGTTGAAACAAAAAATAAAATTAATTAATTAATGTCAAGCTTATGGACTATAATACACAATTAAATGGAATGTGACCAGAATTCTGCAATCCTGATGGCCGTCTCATTTGCCCTAAAAGAGTCGTCGATAGTGCTGGTTTCAGGTAGATTCCTGCATACCAGAAGATGTTGTGGGTTCTGCAGCTCACCACATTCACATAATTCGTTTTCAGTAATGTGACCCCATTTTTTGAAGTTGGACTTAATGTAATTAAAACCGTACTTATAAAGCCTTAGCGCTAGTACAAACATTTTACAAATTTCACGACAGGGCGAGTGCACCTAGAAAAACATTACGGGCATTTTTATTCAGTGTAAAACCCATCAATTCATCTAAATTAGTACCTAAATGGTACATTCCTAGTCGATTGTTCAAACAACTGTAAGGAAGGTCCTGCTTTGTTATTACATTAAAATAAAGTGAGAATAAACACGACGATTTCTACCAATTACAGATAGTGCGTGGTAACGTTCAGGATTCGATTCAAGGACCCATCATCCACATTTTCTTTTGAATGGTTTCATTAAAAAAAAAATACACGCTAATTTCAGAATGGTTTTTTAATAGTTTATTTCCTTATAATTACTTTTATCTATTCTTATCGCCTCAAAAACATCAGTGTTTCAACCATTTCCTAATAGAATAAAACACTTATACAACGTTTACAAAGTACTGCATTACCTACAATATTCAAACTGTTGTAGATATAATAAAATGATTCACAAAGTAAATTGTGATCCTATATGCTTCAACAACTCAGGCACATAAAAACGGTAGTCCATTTTTTGTTTCTGAAATACACTTTTAGACTTGCATTACTGATATAATAGTGTTATTAAGTAAAACAAACTTTTCCAATGCTTGAATGTTTCATCTAAAATGCTTGTGCCTGTGACACATATGAAAGTGAAAACTGGTGTAGATGCTGTAAATAAAAATACTGAAATCACAGTTCTCTCTCTTCTTAAGGACGTTGTGCGAGATGATTAAATATTCCACTTACTTTTCCGGGATTCACGCTGCTTTGATAGATGTATATTACTACCGACAACAACATCTCTGGAACAGCTGACACCCGCTGCCGCTAACTAAAACAATTAGCTCAGCGAGAAGATGAATGACGGAGTGGTGTGCAAACCGTAACAAGTGATACTTCACTTCTAAACAGCCCTGATGAAGGTCCCAGGTTGGATGCCGAAACGTCGGTAGTAATACATCGATCAAGGAAAAGTGAATCCCAAAAAAGGAAGTGGAATACGGTCAGAGACAATTGCGCTATCGTATATTTGTTTCAAAAGTCATGGTTACTAGACTGGAACTTGCTGAAACTTGATTTGTATTTGACCCTAAAAGTTTACTCCACAAAATTTGAAGAATTTCTGTTTAAAGGTAGTGCGCAATTGCTTTGAAAGCATCGCGCTGTTTATGATTGTAGCTAAACAAACATTAATAATGTAATCTTTGGTCATAGTGTCCGTAACGGCCAGAGAACTTAATACGGATTATTAAATGGCTAAGCAATTTCAGAGAAATGAATTGCCAGAATAGTCGATTCGATAACATAATAGGTCTGATACCACATTCAATAACTTAATAATTCACGTAAAGTGACAAATACAAAAGTGGTCGATAAAATACTTAAAAAGCATATAAACAGTAATTTAAAAACTTTGGTCAGGCAGCAACATTGGCGAAACTTTTATTTAAATTGAAATTTAGCCTAGGCCGGAATTACAATTGGCATTCGTGTTTACAGCAGAGACCATAAGTAATTCAAGTTTTTTATGTTATTTTATTAGCGAAATTTTACTGGAACGTACTTGTAGCTGCATGTTTTTTCAGAGATAAAATTTTTCCATATTTTTTTTAACAATAAAATGCTACCAATAGTAAACTTAATTAATTAACTGACGCAATTAATTTCATACTAATATTTTAGATATTAATGTGTGCGCTTAGCCTCTAACTTTAATGTTTCTCTGGTCGCTGTTAATTTGCGAGTGAAGGCTGGCTCATGACTTCACCGTACTCCAGGCAATAGCTATAGATGTGAGTGAGTGAGCTTAGGAAATTAAACAGTAGATGCTAATTTCGAAAAAAAAAACAATAGTACAAACGTAGGAGCAAAATTTATTACGAGCAGCTGCGCCTGAAATTTCGACTTGCCAGCGAAACAGAGAAAGGCGAACTGCTCCCATCTTGAGATATGGATGGCTGAATCCCGATCTGCCAAGGTATTTTCCGCGCCGAGAGGTGCGTTTCTTCCTTATTGTGAATTTGTAAATATATATTGCGATATTGCCTCGAGGGAAATACGGCGAGATTGAGGGTGCCGGGCGCGTGGTGACGTCAGACGTTCCATTTCTTTAATCCTGGTCCGAGGCGCGCGACACGGCTCTCATGCAACATTCATGGCGAGGCGGAGAGAGCGCCGGGCCGGGCGCACAGGTGACAGGTCCTTAAAGAGGACGGCCAGCCTGACGTGTCGCCATATTGCTCACAGTCGCCCTATATCGCATCAGAAACTGTATTCATCATTTTTTGTTATTCCTGTCCCTTTCAGTCATGCAACTATGTGCAAGGGGGAAAAATGCTTAGAAGTTCGCACAATTTCATTTTTAAGTTTTTATGAAGAGAGATCCTTAAATCAGTTAATTTTTTTAACCAACTAGAGTTGGTAGGGTTGGTCTTAGTTTTGAATGGACTGAAATAGAGTGGGTGTACACTATTGCAAACCAAATATTTGAATCATTATTCATGCTTTGAAGTTAGTGGAAACACAGCTTTAACGATTGGATTGCCAGTACAATTTAAAAACGACTTTTCCGACACATATTTTGGACATAGTGAAGACATATAACAGGCAATTCTAGTTTAAATTTCATCTCTACAAATTTATTTCAGAATCGAAATATATTTTTTTTAAAACAAAATGATATTTAATGACATTTCGTAAATTTGGTATTAGGAAGAGTTTATTCATATTTCCATTTTTTCTTCAGTTTCTTTCCATCTTCGAAGAAATCAATGTAGCCAAAACTTTATTCAACTTTTTTCTGCCTCTTTGTTTTGCTGATTAGAGCGTCATTAGAGTCAAGGCTTGGAGAATTAATGAGTGTAAATGGGTAGAAATAAGCCATGGTTTATGTGGGATTTTTTTAAATAAATGTGACTAGACGTGCAAGGGAAGTTGCCTACAAGACAGATCTAAGGCTAGTCGCTACTTCCTACCAGGTAAACAAAGCCTAAACATTTAGATGGAATCCGTATAGTGGAAGAGCTTTAGGATACTTTATATACATAGTCATCTTACTATTAATCGTCTACCGAATGAATTTTTACTGTCAGCCAAGTATCTGAAAAGTCTACTTAAATGGAACAGGCAGTTGGAATGAGGGATCGGTTTTTTACAGATTTCCAAAAGGCTAGATCATGAAAAATGCAATGTAATAAGTGTTAATGTGATCTACTTCGTAACAAAATTCTATTAACACCTGTCTGGCGTAGCGATTAAATTTAAATGCTGATGGAGACTCTGAGCTTTAAATGTCAAGTTCAATTTTCGGGAATCTTAAATGCGCCTGATTTTATTGTTTAGGTGAATGACGTGACTTTAGGAGACAATGTTTGGGTTTCTAATACACCTGCATAAAAGTGTCGCAATAGAAGCTATTCAGACATTCGATATTTCAGACAACACAGTATCCAATTTGTATTGTTTTGTCTGAATTACCGATATATGTATCAAGCAATACAGTTTTGTACATTGACGAATGTCTATGATAGATTTACAGGCAACATAAAGGCGCCAGTTTCTAGTTAATGCTTATTTACATTGAATAAAATTCCTGGTTTCTATTTTTAAGAATAAGCAACAACAATATTAAACTTATCCGCTTTCTGTGACATTGAAGTTTACCTGATTTACATATGATATCAACGCTGATAGCTAAAAAACAGAGCATGGTGGAAAACTGATCATTTTAAAGATTTACAGATAAATATTGCCAAACCTACAGCGTAATCATCAGTTAAACCTCACTCTCGGTAGGGGATTGTTACGCAAATAACTGGGCATCTCTCCATGTAAATTATACATACTTGTTGCATTTCGTTTTCTATTTTTCATCGACGTAAGCCTGACCTACTTTCACAAAAATTCTTTCACAAAAATTTGTTAAATGTTATTATACAACTTTAACTTTCTGGGGGACGGCTCTTTGTAATGACTGCGAGAATTTTACATTATATAGTGCAGACAACATTTAAATGTAATTTTAACAGGTGCAGATGTACACATACAATAGGTATATCTGAGGGAGTGCGTAGTTCACTTCTGTGGAAACAAATACTGGATTGAATCTGTCACCTTAGACACAACGAGGCGTGATGAACAGGTCGTAAGGCATGTCCTTCGTAGGTTACGTTTCCATGATATTCGTACCTTCTTATCTTTTCTAGGAAAATATTGAAGGTGACCATTTTATTTCAGGAGCCTTATGAAAGAATTCCAGAAATTTAAAAAAATCGAACTATATGAATCTTCGATTTCAGTTATTTGAATTATTGTAGACATTACCCTTCCGAATTACTGTGTGTAGTGGAATTACAAGATGTTAGTCCGACTATGAAAGCAAGCGTTCTTAACGGATAATCAGTGGGAGCAGTCATGGGTAGTCAATAAACATTTGGTTGGAAACCCTTCATTGCGAATACAAGGATTCGATCTCCACAGACGAGAATGGAGAATCATTAACCGAATTCGAAGAAGACAAGAGAAATGTGGTTACTTACTACACAAATTGAGGCTGGATCAGTTAAGGAAATTACGACTGTGGAGCCACCTTACAGTCATTCTAACACATAGTTTCTGACTCCCCTCTTCGATTTTACAAACTAAAATTAATGGGCGCACACGATGCATAGATGAAAGCAATTGAGTGGATCACAGCAATAGAGCTAGAAATAAAACATTGTATGAGATTGTTATGTGCACTTTTGCGCTCACCTTTTTTGTATCTTGCAAAAAATATATTCCTTCATCATACGATAAATAAATACTGGGACTGGAAGAGGTGCGGCCGCTGCGTGTTCAGATCTCCTCCTCAGCGCATTGCAATTACAGATGTTTTCCGAAATCACCCACGCCAATGATGGGACATATTCTGGCGGACATTAAAAAACAAAATAATAATACAAATACCTTCGTAGAAGTACGGCAGTACATAAGAATACGGATTTCGTGTTGGGTGACTATATTACGCGTGCTAAGCAATGCCGGACGTGCGAATGCGTCGCGGCGGTTTGTTGCGAGCGGGCAGCAAGTGTCTGCCGCTATCAGATGGCTGACGAGGACCCGGCCCTCCAGCCCATTGTGTCCTGCCCGACAAGTATCGCGGCGATAAAAAGGCCGCTCGCCAGCTTTTCTCGGTCGCCACAGAGGTGCGAGGCAGCCAGAGTAGAAAAAAAAGTTGTACACAATATTTTTCGGCTCAGAAAAACACGGCGGAGAATTGTGCGGAGTCGGCGCGTGGGACAAGCACCCTGTTAGCCACCGTCACAAAGGTGCTTTGTGGCGCGCAGAGGCTAGGCGCCGGTCACTCGCGTCTGTCTCCAACAACACCAGCTTATTTCCGCCCGTGTGTATCCCCTGGTGAATGATATTTCTGCGTTTGAAGTTTAATATTAAAGGAAAGAACTAGAAAGGAATCAATGACGTAGGGTCGACGTTAGCAACCACAGAGAAGAAAAGTACCTTCTACACTAAGGAAAACGAATCTTGTTGTTGTTATTTCAGACTTTATGCGAAAAACCTATAAGGAAGTTACAACGAAATATGTTCATACTGTTTGTTGGGTGCCGTAGTTAATGTTAGTACCCACATCAGTTTCCTAAGTAACACTTTCTTTTTGAGAAAATCGTTTTCACCCAGAAAGGGTTGCCTGGTGGCTCAGTGGTTACGGCGTCTGACTGGAGTTCGCAAGGTCCCCGGCTCGAATCCCTGTCTCGGCGGGGATTTTCATACGCCCTTAATCAGACCTCCCTCTCTAGCAGAGCTTGCTGTGTAATGTGAAGTGCACCAGAAAGCCCGTCTCTAAGGACCTCGCTGTTGAGAGACGTAAAGCAGTAAAAAAAAACCAAACAAAAACAAAACCAGAAAGCTTCCGTGATCTGGATTCCACGTTAAACTGTAGGTCCCTTATACCCGGTAGGAGTACCGGGTTATGCTAGGCAGCTACTGTAGGGGCCAACCGCACAGTCGGTAAGAAAACCTGTCACCAGGTCATCTCGACCACACGAATATACTACATTTTCACCCACAATGTTAATCTCACTCCTATTGGAGATACTTTTGAAAATGTTCTAATTATTTATACAATTGTTTTCTCTCTATATAAAAAAAAGTACAATACCCGCTGAACAAAACTTCATTTAACGTAAATTGTAGGATTAAGAATCTTAAACGTTCCTATGAAAAACAGGGAAACAAAACACTATGAAGACAGACAATGAACACATTACATTGATTTTAGGTTCGTTAAGTGTAGACCGTTTAATCAGAACCTCAAGAGTAATTCTAAATAACGTTTTTACCAACATATTTTTTGTTACTTTATTTGAAATAATAAAAGTAGAAGCTTTGTTTATATCAATATTAACACATTAGGAGATCAATTGAATAGGTAAACACCGAGGTTTTAAAAACAACTACTCACATTTCTTGTGATTTTATGCACAGTGAAACGACAAATACGTTCCTATTTTGGGGGCACAATGTGTTAAATAAATAATATGATGGGATTTTCTGTTTATTTCCTGAAGTTGCGGGAATTACGTAATATAATGTATTGGATTTTCTGCATGAGGTAACTTGAGCTGTAATATCTTGGATTGTAGGAGTTTTTTTTAAGAAACATAACTATTGCATACAGGATTTCGAAACTATGATGAGGTACATGATCCATCCTGAAATCCTATAACTTCTACGATTTGCATGTGAGGTCAATTATTCCTGGCCGTTTGTTATGAAAACATTTTTCATTAAATGTGTCTACCGTTATGATTGTTTGCCAAACATTAGTGACAGTGACTTTCTATTCACAATACAGTTATATGCATTTTCGAATCTAGCTCCTTGATTATACCTTTTTGAATATATTAAACGGGAGAATAGGTGACAAGCAAAAATTAAAATTTCTTCTTACATATTAACTAAAAAGCAACGCAGGGATACTCATCTCACATAACGCAATAGGTAAACCTAATACAAAATTTTTGGATATAGAATAAGATAAAAGGATCCCCGACTAATAGGTTTCCCTTAACTGAACTTCGAATTCCAGCAAAAACACATTATCAAATAAAACACAATTTATCTTAAAATATTAGTCATTACTGACAGAGAAAGATTAAGAGGATACATTTGATGTATAAAAGACAAACATCATCAAATAATTTAAATTAATACTGAAGACTTACACGCAACAGTATCAGTTACATAACCAATGGCTATGTAACACGCGACAAGTTTAGTGATATTTTTATAAACATCAATTGTGCAGTAAGTTTCATTAATTAATTATTAAGCTTAATAGGTACTTGGGTGACCGATCTTTGCTCGGCATCTTTCGATTTCTGTTCAACATGTAGAATTTTGCGTGAAGTTTGATTAAAATTAAACGTTTTTCTTGTAGGTTTCCTAGGCATTATTAACAGAACAATTCCTTGCTCAGACCAAAGAGAAGCTTAACAAACATCGGCAGGCTTATTTGTACCTGACACTTCTACGAGATGAGGGAAGAGTCGTTTACGAGACACGAAATACAAGATTGCTCTCTTTTTTGTTGTTGATAAAATCGTGTTAAAAACTTGAGAATCAAAACGCTACGTACATATGAAGTTTCATCCAAATCTCTAGAGACATTTACGAGATCGTCCTGTTTACCATCTCAAAGAATAATCCTATTGTTATGTTAAATGGAAATCTTAATACTAATCAAGTATTAAATAATATTAGTGGTAATTCATTTAAACGAGTATATCATCAGTGCTAAATTCATTCACTCCGGTAAAACTATGCTCATACCTCGCATTAACCTCACACCTTTTGATCCAACCATCCACTTACAAATTATAAGAAAACAATTAGCAACAAAAATTACCTTCATGATGGCCATTAATAAAGCACAAGTTCAGACGCTTCAAAGCCCGGGATTGTATTCACCAGAACTTGCTTTTTCACGCGTTTGTAAATATAATTAATATTTATGTTTTTATTAAATAAGCATGCTTTCAAAAAGTTAACGATAACATTAAAACTTCTAATATCCTTTTCAAAAAAGTTATGTTAAAAAAATAATAATAACTTCTGCCAAAGCCAATATATATTTTTTTAAGTATCTATTTTTTAAAGTTTTACAGTTGAACATGTGGTATTAAAGTTTTACAGTTGAACATGTGGTATTTAATGATACAATAAGACTGATATTTATTACTACTCTTCAAAATAAAATACCTTTCATTAATAAATATACTTGCAATTACTCAATTCCACATTATTATATTACCATTCGGTGACCGACCACGATACTGTGCGAAATGTTCGCATGGGTGAACTTGTATACAAGAGTTCCTTGTTGTAACCAAAGAGAAACTAGCTATCAGTCGGCTTGAAACGTCTACGAGATGGCAATAGAACCGTTTCCGAGCTGCCAAGTACAAAATTCTTTCTTATTTTGTAAAATCGCGGTTTTGCAGGGAAAACACCTATTTAGATAAACTTAAAAATCAAAACTTTATGTAAATATGAAATTTCATCGAATAATTATAGCCGTATCGAAGATATCAAATATATATATATATCGTTAAACGAGCAATTCTTTATATATATATATATAGTTATACGGATTGGCGAAACGTAATGTTTAAATATTATGGTTATAACAAATGCGTATGCATTAAAACGGCAGTCCTTACGAAGGGAATTTGACTCCAAGGGAGCGCGGGCTGCGATCCAACTGCAAGTGATATGGTGTATCCGTACCACACACACACACTGGAGAGCGGGGTCATCCGGGGTATCGACCAAGGAAGGACCTTAACGAGGTCTCCTCGGTTTCCATTAAGGACTGTGGCCGGTTAAAGCGAGGCCGCCGTTGGAATTCGGCGGAGCGAGTCTGCCGGGCAGCTGGGTTCCATCTAAAACAGAAATAAAGGCGCGGCGGGGTCTGTGCAGCAATTTGGCGGCGTGCCGGTTATCGGCCATCACGGGCGGCCCTCCCGCCTGCTACGTGGCCTGCGCGCATAATTAGGTCTCTCTGTCCCAGGGGCAAAGTGTTTACTGCCCCCAGCGTCCAGGCGCGGCAATCCCCTGCCAGTTAACAAGTTATGGCCATTTAGAGTGAACTTCTTACCAATTAAGTCTTTCGGTCACAACACAAATAAAAAGCAATTCGATTCCATTCTTCACATCGTAAAGTGGAGGGTTGTAGTGGAAATGCTGTAATCACTGATTTCACTGCGGTCTCGGATAGAAACTTGGCGATGCCTTAATCTGATCTACCGCTTTGACAGTAAAAAATTAAGTTTCAAATGATCATAAGTCAAAAGGTTTAAGAAATTTGAAAAATAAAATATTCAGAACTGAGTACAAATTATTTATTGTATGTTGTCGCTCTATACGTTTTTGTACTTTACTAAGCTGTGTACTACTTTAGGAATGCTCGTTTCCAAAAACTTAGGAGCACCAGGCAACAGTTGTGAATTTCACTTTGTCATCTAAGTGCCAATATACGTATATTTAGAAATCATTTGTTGAGCATTGTTAAAAGAAATAGGTATCCGCTTTGTTCGCCCCTTCTTCAATATTTTCGAAGATTCTGTTGAACTATATTATTAATATACTGAACATTGCCATAGTATATTGCTGATATGGCTGATCTTATCACACAGTAGTCATCTGTGATACCTGCACGACTGCCTTCAATGTTATTCTATAGCTTGCCGCGTAATAACATTTCTCATCATGCATTTGACACAATTGTTTGTGGATTTCCGAGGTTAAATATTTTTTAAGCCATCAAAATGGAGTCAAACCGTATTTCTAGTTTGCATAAGACAGCTTAAGCAGCTGCCGTGGTTACTAATAAGAGTTGATTACTCATAACCTAAATCGCTGTCTGTATCTAAATATTAACACTGAACTTCTATCAGCGTTGCTGTAAAAATTCGTCCAAACATCTTGTATTTACAGTAGTTGAGACAACGTTCAATTCCCTTTAATATTGCACTACGTATCTGCGACGTACGCTTGGATTCTTCTCGGATTGGAACCCAAGTTAAACACATGACGCGTCCACATGACACTTTAGTATCAATGAGTGACATTAAACTACAGCAGAGACACAATTCGACTCGAAAATTCATCGCCAACTTATTGATTCCACACAAAAATTAATTGAAGGTAGTTTCTATATAAAAAAAAAAGTTTTATCGCCGTACTATCGATGTAAGTATTTAGGAAATCTGCGACTTATGCATATCGATATTGTAAGCGTCTATAATATTTTAATCGAGATATGAAAAAATGATTCCTGTTATCTGAAGATGCTCTATTAGAAAGGTAATTTCTGTCTGTATGACTCTCCTGCATATCTGTTGGCTAATCAAATGACAATGATCCGATTTCCAAAATTGTTGTCCGCAATTTCATATCCATTGGATTTAAAAGTGATACCTTGTGCCTTGAGCAATCGCGTAGTGCTTTTCTAGCAGCCCGAACGGCGTTACCTGAATACTCGTTTCTCCTACACGCATACTGATATTGTTGTTGTAACATCAGAGTCTGATGTCAGTTCGGGAATTTGTAAAACAGGTATTAAGGGAAACCTCGAAACGGTGCTAGCAAAATAGGACAATTTCTATTGCTGATCTAAATATTCTTATAAAATTCGTTAAGAGGAGGTTTCAAAAAATTTACTACCCGATTAGTAGTGAAAACCCCGAAAAACTTAGATTTGTATTAGACTGTATCGAGCGTTACATTATTATTCGGGGTGTCTGTTAATCTCCCGTAATCGAGAAATTTTAACACTGTTATTACATATAAAAGATGCAAATAAGGTTTCCCACAATAGAAATATCAGCATCTAAGAGAACGAGACTTAACAGTCGAGCAACTGAGCACGTAATTTGGCTAAAGCTACTATTGTCGTCGCTTGTAGTAAAAGTTTCTTATGACTTCAAGCAAATTTAGGTATCGCTGTAACAGGTGGGAATAAACAATAGTGTCAAATAAACTTAATAAGAAATAAAATCGCGAAATTTTTAATGGTAGTAACTAGGTTCGTATTTGATTGGGGCCAAGTGTTACCCCGGCGCTGGAGTGTATGGCGGCGTAATTTGCCAGTGCTTAGCGCTACACCGCAAAGGGTTCTTTAGAGGCCTCTGACAGCACTCAATCTCTCGGACTACAGAGCTGACCAGTGGCGTACATGATGAATAACACGGAAACGAAATGTCTTTGTTAATTTTATAGTGCAGGCATACATCATCCTCACAAATTTCCTAAGAATGTTCGCTATCGTAGTGTGTTTCTAGAAAAACTCTTGTACAGAGGTAGTACGATACTAGAAGACGCACATCTATGCTTCCTTACCATTTCCTTATGAGCAAAATAATATCTCTTCGTAAACCTCAAATAGTGAGATATAGATATCAGTATTGATTTCAGTAGACATTTTGTCACGTACCAATCTATAAGTAAATTTTTTATGTGAATAATATACCATACCTCCATCAATGAATAGAGATATAATTTAAAAAAATTCAAATACACTAATAGAAATAAATATAGATCAGTTTCACAAAATTTGATACTGAAGTTTAAGATGTGGTCAGAAGTTTGATAACCATTAGAAGCACAGCTTAATATGTAATGAAATAAAATATTTGTAAATCCTGAAAAAAGTCCAAAATAACGAAGTGATAAATAATGGTATTAAACATTAGACGTAACATTGATATCTTTAATAACCATATCTCAATTATTATGTACTACAAAGAATATACGGACAGTAAGGAAATCCGCTTGCATTTTTTTTTTTTTTTTTTGTAATTGCTTTACGTCTCTTTTTAACATCGAGGTCTTTAGAGACGGGAAAGGATGGGGGGCAAGGATGGGGGCAAGGAATGGGAAGGAATTCGGCCATGGCCTTTTGAAGGAAGCATCCCGGCATTTGCCTGGAGTGATTTGGGGAAACCATGGAAAACCCAAATCTGGATGCCCGGACGGGGATTCGAACCGCCGTCCTCCCGAATGCGAGGCGAGAACGCTAACCGTTACACCGCCCCGCTCGGTATCCGCTTGCACTTTGAGATGACTCAATGTGAATTACAAAGAGCTTCACACTTAAATTATACTTTAAATTCAGTGTGCAATAAATGAAATACATTTCGACGTCAGTTGCACTGTCCGATCTGGTAGGGCAACTAGCAACTTATTCCGGTCAGTCATCAACTTTCGTGTAGTATTATTTGTCTGATAAGCTCAGGCGAATAAGATCTGCATTAAGGCATGAACAGAACAGTAATATTAAATTTACTACAAAAGGAACGGTTAAGTCATAGAAAATTCTTGAAAGAGAGAGGCATTTATAATTGTATGTATGTTTACATAAAGCTGTGCGCCGACCTTATTCTGTTCGTCTGTTTGTTCACGCAAAAAAGATTTTGATGTGGTTTTCACAGTTCAAATGTTTGGTATCTGGATAATAATCTGCGGCATGTGTTATGACTCTGCATGATCTGGCATCGTGACAGGAAATGTAAATCACATCTTAAACTCAAATTTTTTAGGCCATATTTCGTCTAATTTCTGAAAGTTTTCACGGAGAGGAACATGGGCATTGGAATGGTGTGACAAGAATCTAATGCTAATGTCGCACGTCTTGATGTATACCTCCTTCCAGATTTTAAATCTTTATAAGAATTAAATTAAATTATCATTACATCTGTTCTTGTTCATAAATCGAGAAAAATAAAAAATTATCCTAGTTATGCTAGGTTTATATAAGTCACAATCGCTAGGAAATCACTATAAGAGCCGTGTTGCCCCAGTGACAGCTTCGGTCTAATACTGCACCTGATGAAGTTGTATGAAAACCGTGATTTATTTTAACGCCGTCGCGATATTGTAACCGAGCGAGGCAGTGTAACGGTTAGCGTTCTCGCCTCGCATTCGGGAGGACGGCGGTTCGAATCCCCGTCCGGGCATCCAGATTTGGGATTTCCATGGTTTCCCCAAATCACTCCAGGCAAATGCCGGGATGCTTCCTTCAAAAGGCCATGGCCGAATTCCTTCCCATTCCTTGCCCCCATCCTTGCCCCCCATCCTTTCCCGTCTCTAAAGACCTCGATGTTAAAAAGATATGTAAAGCAGTAACAAAAAAAAAAAAAAAGAGATATTGTACTCAGTTGTTTATTGCGTAATAACAATTTCGGCTAATAGTGATCTAACAGCTTTTCTTTGGAGTCTGTAAGTACAGTAACCAGATTCACAAGGTTCGTCAACTAATTTGAAACGTTCAAATGTCTGTTTAATTTACATATTGAAAACGTAAATCATGTTACATCATAGGCTTGAATAATATAGTTTCCTTATGGTAGAAGTTGTCTAGAACGGAATCTAGTTTTAGTCAATTTTTTTTCCACAGGGAGATAATGGGTCGTAGTTTTATTCCGGAATATTGATAAAGCACAATCCCGGGAGGGCAAAAGTTCCTTGGTGTAAGCCCAAACATTTGTCTGAAACATAAGATAAGGTATGTATATACAGCGTTAATACTGCTGTAGTAATATTGAAGTTTTAGAAACATTTGTGGGAGCGATATTGACCTAACAAGCACTTTAAGTATACAATAACCAAACAGCGAAACGATAGGAAATATCCGTTGTTACCATCTACGAGGTGCAGGATAAGAACAATCAGGCCTTACCTTTACATATAACTGCACGAAATGCTCAGTTTAGGAAGCCAAATGTAAAGAAAAGGTATGATAAATCTATTAAATGTAAGTGACTAAACCCAGTTACAACCGAGCGTGGTGAGTGAGCGGTAACGCTCTGGCCTCGCATTCGGGAGGTCGCGGGGTTCGACTCCCTGTTCGCGTTCCTCGCTCACAGTCCCTTTCCAACAGAAATGACACCGACGAAGCGTAAAGCCACAAGCAAAGAAAAGGAAACCATAGTGTTTGGAATCTAATATTCGTAAGCGGTTTTAATCCACAATTATATTTATCGTTGTACGAATTAGAAATCGCCGTAGATGTAACGTTAAAAATGTTTCAATATACCACTATCGAAGACAAAAATGAAACTTTAGCATTATTTCTGTTCAGAGGACGGTTTTATCAGTTAATATGAGTTTTATTAAATTCGTAGACGAACGGAATTTCACAGAACAATTTGCTGTTTATTGTACTTAAGCTGTGCACTTAGGAATAAAGTATTTAAGAAATTCTTTGAGTTTTAAATTAAATTTTATAACAGTTTCATTGCGTGTGTTAGCTGCATGTTTCTGACGACTGCACTGGTGCTGTTAAAGAAATACTATCGAGTTTGTGTTTAAAAGAACGTATCTGCAAAAAAGAGACGGGGAGAGTCCCAGATCTATTGTATTGCGCATGTTTGCCGGGAAAACATTGCATTTACACCACAAAAAAGTGCACTAACGCAAACTGTGGGACTGGAGGATAAAATAGGATAAAAAATAAAAGGGCACTGAATCCCAAAACAAAGAGAGACAAATTCGCCACTGCCGAATTAAATTCACCGTAAACACCGATCGCAGATTGGTATTAACACGTGTACAATAAATTCAACAACGCGTTATAAAATCTGCGTGCTTTAATTTTGCGGTACGTTTTCGGCCCACCCTTCCCCTTGGGCCGAAAACAAATTTGGATGGTTTTTGCCTCTTGGTTCTTCGTTCCTCGCTCTTGGTATTAAACTAGTAATTTAATATTTCGGCGGTGGTCGGCGACGCTTTGTCGCCGCGGGGTAGTCGCGCCTCTGTCGCAGCAGAAGCGAAACGATAAAATTACTCCCGAGTTTCATTACCAGCAGCTCACAAAGGAGCAAGCAAGCCAGCCACTAACGGGATTACCGTCTCGAGTGGCCGCTAAACAAAGAGCCCGCGTGACGTCATCGCGGCGCCCGGGCCTAGCTCGCACAGTGCCGCGGCCCCGCAGCTCTTCCTGTGGAGAACAGAATAGTCTGCTGCCCGCAACAGGTCAAATACTTGACACACCCCATTTCAGGAGGTCGGCAGTATATCGTATACAATATAAGGTCGCAACAATTTCGAAAACAATACAGCTCCCTTTTCGAAAAAAAAAACGTACTCACCAGTCCATTTTCATAAAAGACACACTGACTCCCATTCTTGCCATAATCAATGTAACCCATAGTGCTTTAATATTTTTGGCCTGTAACCTGTTCTTTGAAACAGTGATTCAATAATTCCCGTCTAGGTGAAGTGTGTAATTTCATATATCCTCTTCAGTCCCGAGGTATCATATATGATTACTCCAGTAATTATTTTTTTCTCGGGCCACTGCACAGCTGAACCTTTTCTGGCCTATCGTATCATCTACAATATACATCTCGCTTCTCACAGCTCTTATGCCTAGCATCACAAGGTAGCAGCACCGATTGGATACTTGGAATCCTGCAGCTGTACAACATGGATCGTCGAAATAAAGGTGTAGACATATCTTTTCTCCATGAAATAAAGCAACATGAAGTAGTAAAGTTGTGTGTATAATTTTCCTTCTTGATTCCCGAGAAATCATACATGATACCATCTATAAAAAATTAATTATTGTTTCAAAAAAAATTTCATTGTCTTTCATTGTTAACTAGCATTAACAAAAAGCAAATAACACAATAGTAGTTCTCTTGCACTTTTATTATGAGCTCGGGACTGAAGAGGATATAGAAAATCAAGGACAGGTTTTTAAAATTACTTGATTAATACATACTAACAATATTCGTGTTTTGTTCACAGTTTTATGATAGATATATATTATTAAAAAAATATTTGTTGGAGGGCTGATCTCGCTATAACGACACGAATTTTGAGATATTTCGTGCCTTATTAGTCATCAGAAATCTTAAATCGCCGCGTTCCATTAATGACATTCTGTTTCTTTTCTAAGATAATAAATATCTGACTGCTTCGAATCGTATGATCATTGGAATAGAATTAAAAACTTCTTTCATGCAGCCCTAAAAGCTGAGTATAATATTCGAAAGCAGATTGTCTTCAACGCTCCTCAAATTTCCTTGGACTAGAAACGGCCCCTACGATCACTTCAGTACCCGTCGGTGAGAGTGCTAGAGTGTTACCCGTATGTAACAATTCCCCGACGAAAATAATTCACTAGGTACTTTCGTGTTGCCAATACAGATATGGATAGTGATATGATAAATGTAGATTTGACTGTTGCGCGCCCATAACTTTCTGAGATATTGTGGGTGAGACAGAGGAGTATAGGTGTGGAGAATAGGAGGAGTGGTGGATTAGAGTGGAGGTCTGTGACTTGTCGACGTTCAGGTCAATAGAGACGGGATTGTATTACAGGGCAAGGAACATGGAGGAATTCTGCTACGACCTTTTGAAGCAAGTATCCAGTATGGCCGGAGTCCATAATACCTGGATGCCTGTTAAATACACTACTTCAGGATGAAGAAAGCAGAGACCTATTTTACTCTTCAGAAAGACGACAATGTGGCGCTAAAGAAGTATAATAAAAATACTTATTACAAAAACATTTTTTATCACACTCCTAATCAAAAGTATTAATCAGTACTCACATCCTTAATTAAGTATCATAATCAAAAAGTAATAATAAACTAATCGCCAATAATCTAGTCTCTGGCTGAAAGCTGTATTAAAAGACATATTGATATAAAAACGAAGAAAGGTGTGGAGTTAGGAGAAGTATGACTCTATCAACTTGACAGGCGTATTCATATCTAGATATTTCCTCGGTGTAGGTGGTGGTCTAGAGCCTGGTGGTACGGTGTTGAGTTAGGAGTGGTAGCTAACCGGCCGTGGGGCTGCAGACGGAACGATTTAGTGGTTTCTTGCGATCGCCTGGGGTAAGTTTACTGCTGAAGCCCGCTAACAGCCAATGAGCTTCCATCACTGGCAGCGGCGTGGGCAGGTAGGGTTCTTGTGACCGTCGCTTCGGCCGTAGTAAACAATCGTTAGCGCGCAGACCACCGCTACTTTACTGCCCCTCTAACGAGCACAAGTTCCTGGAGTCACCACACAGGGCAGGTGGCATATCTACGTCCTTCACATCTTCAGTTTGTATAATCAGTGAGATCAGGACTGTACATAAATGTTGATCTCTCCTACTTTGGCCACGACAACTTCAAACATTTAAAGTCTACATTTAGACTACTGCTGAAGATGCTGGGAAAAGTCATAAACGCTAGCTACTCCAATGGAAGGATTCGGAAATTGTGAATTGTGGTAAATGGAGCAAAAGTAGATGTCATCCAAGTGCTGCTGCACAGGAGAAGAGGAAGAAGAATTTATACGAAAATTGGAGTCAGGAATCAAGACATGAAATGTTATCGTAATAGCAGGTTTAAATGCCAGAGAATGTAAAGCCAGGAACGGGTATGAAGCTACCTTGGGAAGTCGTGGTGTAGAACCAAGGAAAAAAATAAGGAAAAGAACTTTTATACTTATACCTACGGAACTCATTAGTTATTGGCAACACCTGGGATGAGAAAAGAGACTGCCAAGAGTTCACCCCATGCAACTGCAGTAGTCATAGCGTAGCCTGATAAAGTGCAGGATCTTCAAGAACGGAGATCGAAGACACACTAGGAACTACCGACCAATATCTACACCTGTTTTAATGGATTTCTGGAGCATATTATATGCTCGAACATTATCGATTTCCTGGAAGAAAATGATTTGCTTACGAAGTTTTCTGAAGAAAAGATCAGATGGAACAGCTGACTCTATTTACGCTTGATGTACAGAAAGTTATTAATGTAGAATTACAATTTGATGCATTTTTCTGTAAGCCTTTGACTTTGAGCCAAACAACTGTATTTTAGTGAAGATTCCAGCATATGGTATACCGGAGCAGCTTTATGAATGAATTTTCAAACTGGTCAGTCGCAGTACATCGTCAAGGCAGTGTAATAGGGCCACTTCTTTTCTTAATTTCTATAAATGATCTCGGAGACAATTTGAATAGCAGTTTGAGATTATTCACAGATTATGCGGTCATCTGTAGGGAAGTAAGGAATTCGGTCGACTGGTTAGAAATTCAGCGCAATCTGGATATTATTTCGGCATGATGCGACGAATGGCAACTTACACTAAATTGTAAAAAGCTGCCAGGCAATGTGAGAAACTAATAAAAATAATCCGTTTATGCAGAAGTACAACGTAAACCGTCCAGTTATTGATATGGTCGATTCCCCGAAGTGTTTTGGCGAAACATGAATTGGGTCCTGCAGAACAATTCAGTAGAGTAATTCTAGGCTGCCATTCATAGGACGAATCTTGTAATTTGTAATGCAAAAAAATGGGTAGCTTTCAAAACTCTCATGCGTCGAAAATTAGACTACTGTTGTGCACTTTTGGATCAGTTTCGTAAGGGGTTGATTGACGGGATAGAGAAAGTACAGAGAAGAGCTGCTCGATTCGTGACCGCTTGCCACAGTCATTACGAAAGCTTCACAGAATTTATTCGAGGATTTGACTGGGATTTTCTAGTAGACAGACGACGGTGGGTTCGTTTGCACTTATTGGTAAAGAAGCGTATACTCACTTTTATTTACTTCATTCCCTAACCTATTTCAGTCGCAATGACAGGAGAGATACGATAGAGAAATAAGGTACCACACTGACGCTTCTTCCATCCCTCGTGCCTTTCGGGATGTACTGAATAGAGAATAGTTTTGGTGTAAAGCACCCTCTGTCAGCAACAGTTTTGTGAATTTCTGAGTATAGATTGTTTAACAAATGTCTCCACTAAAATTTAACACGTGTCGCACAATATGTGAAAGTGGATAAGTCTGATGATGACTGAAGATGTCACATATCGAACATGTGCCATGTGCAACAAACTCGAGTAGCATGTTCATTTTATGAGGAGCGTTGACCTTCAAAGTCTATAGTAGCCCAACATCGTCAGCGAATTATTAATCAGATAGTACTTAGATACTTTTTCCAACTATAATGGTGTTGGAAAATTTTCTTCCAGCTAACTACGGAGTCCAAGTCTTTGTTGCATTCCTCTGGTGTGGTCTTCTTGGTCTCCGATGATGTCTTTGACTCCATTGCAACACCATTTCGTCCATACTTCAGGTTTTATGGAGGCAATATGACTGATCCACTGCCATTCCAGTAAAAGTGTTTTCTCCAAAATACCTTTAACGATTTTAACTGCTCTGATGTCGCTTGCTCTCTTCTTGTCTTCCTTAGTGAAAACAAACAATGACATTTCGATAGCACTTTGAACTGTTCTAAGGTTCTCTTTTCTGAATTCTTCCCGTGTACAGACCACACATTCTTATGGAAAGAATACTAGGTTCAGACTCCATTTTTTTCAAATCTGATGGAATATTAGATGTGATGGCCGTAGAATGCTACCCGTTAACTAGATACGACGGAATTTTTTTAGTGTTACCTCACTTTATACTGAAAAGCTGGCCAAGGTATACAGTAGGCCTATGTTCTCACTGAATTTTCTAAGTGTTATATATTATTCATTTGACAGACATAAAAAGATTAGTGAAAGGTTCGTAAACAGGTCAAATGACTTGCATTCATAATATTACGATTAACGTTTTTCAGATTTTTTAGCGACTTGAATCTCATGGAATAGAAATGATTTGTTAACACACTGATAAGGACAGGCGGACGAGAGCAGAACATGATGGTTTAGCAAAGTAAATCAGTTTCTAGGATTAATCTTCTGTCTGGGCCGTTCTAAAGAAAGGAGAGCAACAAAATACATTGATATTTAAAGTAACAGTACAATGCTCACAAATATTAGAAAAATTATTAATTTAATTGTTTTCTAAGCGAAGAGTGATCATCTGACTGTATTGCACGTTAAAATTTCTCCGTATTTTCTCTGCGCCCTTCTGTCCCACCACGAGCGGTGAGGGAAGATGATTTATGCTGGAATGTTGAACAGCCATCGTAATGAGGACCACACGCAGAACTAAGCTGTGGAAAGTGATGCACTGAATGGTACGTTCCTCATTCCTCAGACTCTGTAAGGGGATTATGTTGTTGGTGTCAAATATCATACGTGGATGGGCCAACGGTCCAGCATCTTAATTTGTGACATCAAAGCGAGGAAGTAAACAATGTTACTAACGCACTTCACATCCTGTACCTAGTTGTGAAGTGCAACGATTGCCACAAGGTTTTAATATTGTGACAACAGAGCAATTTATTATTCATCTTTTATAACTTAAGTTTGGTTTGCTAAAAGTCTTAATTCTTGGACCGTGGGCAAAAACTCTTACTAATATCGAAATGCAGTTTCTATAGAAACGCTAAATCAGTTATGTTAAAGATACGGCCCGCGATCGCAATGTGACACAGAAAGAAGAATCATGTTTTTTTGGAGTTTTTAGACTTCACTCGATTCCTCTACGGAAGTTTTAAAATGCGCTTTCTACGTTTATCTAAATTTAATATACGGCCCTATGAAAAATTGAGTTTGACACCTATGGGTTAAATGGATTCGTAACCTATAATTAATACCGCACAGTTCTGCTGAACTCAGTTTAATTGGTAAAATTAGTAAATCATCTAAACTGAGAATGCTTTTGAGAGAGTTCTATAATACATAACCTGTAAAACCGTCATAGCAAGCACTAAGCCGGAAGAGGTGAGGCCAAACGCAGTTTGTGGAATAGTATAGACCAGAGAGTAAATTGTGATATGGTACATATGTCTGTACACAGATCCGTGGTGGCGCACTCCATCGTTGGCAGGTAACTGGTAAATTCAGAATAGCAATTGGCTGTTTGCTGTTTCATACAGCTCCATCTATGTTGTACTCTGAATATGAGCAATCAACTATAAAGCAGGAAAGGCGGGGCACAAATACTGCAGCCGTGGATTATCCTTGTCAAGAGTAATATCGAAATGTGGCAACCGTCTTCCGCTAGATTTTTCACGTTTTGCTTGATATTCTCTGTGCTCTCAACATGTTTCAGTCTCCCCTTGCTTTTTGCAAGCCAACGATTTCTTGGTAACGCAATCTACAACCCTTTGTATCTAATTTGAAGGACAAACAACAAAAATCTTTTATTTAGTTGTTAAATGCTCTCACCTATTGACGTGATATGAATATTAAGGCTCTTAGAAAAAACACTCCAGCGGGATTATAAACGGGTACTTCCTGAACGGACGCATTAATATATAAAAACATCATCTTGGCATTCTTAAACTGTAGCGGAGCGATATGAGGATTGTAATTATTTTTCACGAACGATGTTTGAAGACTTAAATTATTCATGTATGATCTTGTTGAGGAAGACAAAAAGTGACGGTTCAAACATTACAATGAATATGAAACTTCTTGGGAGACAGTACTAGAATCACACAACATTATTAATATTACTTTGAGTGGTCTTCGATCTCTGCTATCATTTAGCCAGCTCCAATTTATATGTACTGTTTTTGACTATTGTATCAGGCATTGTTCACGCAGTTGGACACTATACTGAGGACAACACAAGACGAACACAACGCTTGATTAAAACCAGCACTGCCCCAGGCCGATCTCGAACCGGTGACCCTTACCATGTCCAGCCACAGTAGAACTCGAATCAAGTACCAATACGATTAACCAATGATCTGCTTGTATGAATTAGGCAGTTTTAAATGTGGCACATTATTTTATTTAGACACGTGGTCTTAATTCTGTTTAGCTTCCTTTTCTCTCTTCTGCTGTAGTCATCATACCTGAACTACTTATCAAAATCTTTGCCCCATGAATATTAATCTCATTAGCCAGTTCCCACCAACCGACATTTTGTGATGGCCAGTAGTGTATTCATTTTATCTTTCTTAAAGTTTGCAGTACTTCTCTCTGTAACCTCATCCAATTCAAAACAGTTTCATTTTTCTCTGCTGTTCTATTTTCCCCCTTATATCTGTCTTATTTCTGTAACGTTCTTCTGTTTTATATATTAAATGTCCAAGTTTTAGACTGTAAAACGCTAAACTCTACACAAATCTTCCGTTTACATTAACTGCAAGAAATGTTACTTATAACACAACTGTTTCGATCGAGTCATCGCTTCACATTACAGTTCTTATAAGATTTTTTTTAATATTTATAAAAATGATATTTTTATTCAGATTCAGCGCCGAAGAATGAGTCAGTAATTCGGAAGTAAACAAGGAAGGTGGAAAAGAAAGCGAACCCTTTCCATTAAATTACCATTACTTGCATTCAATAGCTCCTAACATACGTTAAAGACATTTATCCTTCAATATCGTTTCTTCGCTCTAAAGTCGTATTAATGTTTTTTTTCGTTTTCAAGATCGTAGTGTTTTTATTTAACATTTATTCAGTTTAGTACATTTGTGTTCTAAGGACGATTGATAGTAGAATATGATTAGTATTAGAAGGGACTTACTGTGCAAATTTAGATATTGCTTTTTCGATGGTGGGATTCATTTAATGAAATATTCAACAGAACACTGAAAAATTTATTTTGGTCTTAGTCAGCACAAGCTAAGCTATTGTTTCTTCTATCTGGGGTCACATAAATATTAGAAAAATTAAGTGAGAAACTACATATATTGAACAATGTTTACCGAGAACCACATCTCTCAAACTGAGAATTTTATAGGGAGGAGTTAATTCATGAATCTGTTTTATGTTTAATGACTTGTATGGTTTTCACAGAATATTATCTGCAGGGATTATAATTATCTGATATTTTATACTTAATTTCAGCCTCGTTGAATGAGGCAGCCGCGAGGAAGCAAGTGGAGCTCTCCTATTGAAGACTCCAGTATTACTGGCTGGTAGCTGCTGAGTGCCGGGGAAGCTGGGTTCTGCAGAGACACGAATGAAAAGGAGTTTGTCGCTGGCGGAAACCCCGCGAGGCGCCGCGAATGCGGGGAAATGGCGCCTCGGCGTAGCCTGCGGCTGTGCGCCTAGCGGAGAAGCAGGTGCGAATAATTAATACGCAGAGCGCGACTCCACCAAGGAAGCTGTCTGTCTGCTCCAGGGCTCTCAATCGGATTAAACACGACTCGCTCTAAGCTGAGGGCCTCAAATCATTCACAATCACTCAGGTCCCACTCTACAGTACACCAATAGCTATCGCATATGGTTTTTTTTTTTCTATTTAAAGTATAGGTGTATCCGATAACTATCCGGTATCTGGCCTAATTGACGAATATTTAATATTCAACCGGATACCGGATAGTAAGTCAATATCCCGCGGGTATCGTATCGTATTCTTAAAAAAGTACGAAAATGTCATAAAAGTTTCCTTAAATGCACATTCGCTAATATATAATAAGTCTAAACACTATCTTCAAATAAAAATACCGTGTATTATTATTTTTAACATAAAAAATTGTTTTCGTACTGAATTAACACAAATTTCTCTGTATTAAGTCGTAATAAGCAGTTTGGTTTGTCCTTGTGAACAAGGCCCGGTTCAAAGAAAAGCCTTTCACTATGTACACTACAGCAAGGTGCTGAAAAATAACTTCTGGCAAATTTTGTTAAATTCGGGTTCAGTGTCGCATGGGCTGACCACCAAATATATGAGCCACGCTTCGGATCAATACGAGATGGCTTTAAATAAAACTCAATCTCGCTAGCAGTCACGTTTTTTTCTTGATCATGATACTGGCTATGTCGTTGAAACAGCCCCAAAACGTGTGGTGAGCTTTTAAAATCACATTTTATTCGGTCTCGTCCCTTCTACTCCTTTCAACAGCCGCTGAATATGAACTGGCGGAAGATTCCTCGCAAAATATTTTTATAGATTCCAATAATGTCTTCTGACGAGCTTCAGCAAACCCCAAATAGTTTGTCATAAATCTTGGCTCTAGGAAGATCTCAGTCAAATAGTTTTAATCCCCACTTAAGAAGTTGAAGCTCACAAGAAAAAAATAAAATGATCCAAACTTTGCGTCAAAACGCAATTCAAAATAATTCAAAATCAGAAACTAATTGTTGTTATTTATAACAAAATATTCCGAGATAGGAGATCCTTTCTTTACTAATGAAACTTTTATTTTTACTAACCTCAAATAACAACGTTCAGTCGGATATTCATCGGCTGCCGAATATCCGACTATCCGGTCACAGGATGGCTGGATAACCCGTATCCAGTATCCAGCCAAACAGCTACCCGTTTCGTCTATAATAGAAACCCTTTCTTCTTCTTGTAATGAACGCTTTGTCCCAGTCCTAATGGTTTTACACCTCGTCAACGTCGAGGTCATTATAGGCGGAACAGGATTGGGTGCTAAGAACCGTGGCCTTTTTTTGAACGAACCATCCCGGCTTTCGCCTGGAGTGGTTTGGGGAAACCATGTAAAACCCAAATCTGGATGTTCGGAAGGAGATTAATACCCGAATCCTCCGGGATGCGAGGCCAGAGCGTTACGATTCACCCATACGCTTAGTTTGGCCGAGTCAAGCGTAGGCCGTTGCCATGGGAGATGTTTCCCCGTTGATGGCAAAGACTGGGAAGATGAACTGGCTGGGTTTCCATTGCCTTGTGTTCGTAAGTGTTGTTGTAGACTGTGATAGTGTGTGTGTGTCCAGTTGTTTGTGTTGTGGATGGGACGTGAACGAATGGAGAGGATGAATTCCGGTGCTGTACCATTCACACCAACTCTTCTGCAAGACAGCAGGCGGCGTCAGGCTTAACGTCCACATCCAACGGACGAACTGCCATCAATAGTGTCGTATGCTGAAAGACCCTTTTCATAGCCATTTTACAATACAGGGGATCGTACAAGTTTACAGCCGAATTAGAAATTCTTACGCAAATATTTTACTAAGTTGATTCTGTGCTCTTTGAAACTTATTTATGATGGACGACACTTTGACTTACTAGGATGATCCAATAATACTGTCAATGTACGGCGTTTTCGTATTCTTTCTGTTTTTTTTTTTTTTTTTTTTTTTTTTTTTTTTTTTTAAAGAATTAACTGTCTATTGAAATTGGTGCAGTATCTCCGTGAAGCATATAATTATTCCTTTAATTTGTATTGTGCTGTACTGCTCGTAATATTACTATACTTTCATAGTGTCGTCAATCTGAGCCGTTGAACGTATCGTAGTATCGTTCGCTTTAGATAGAACTGTTACGAGTGGATTTTTGATCCTCTTAACTGTCACTGTATGACAAGTGATGTATCAAAATTCCTTAATATACTATAGTTAACTTGTTTCTCGTCTGGTCAACAATGAAATGACATTCAATGATTTATAACTTATTAGCTAGATGCGTTGCATTACTTCACTAGAAACGAAACTCGTGGACAAACCTGATTTCTTTTACTAAAACTATCATTACTTATGTACAGAAATTCGTACCGGAAGATAAGCAAAGATGCCGCAAATGTAATTTAACGACTAAAAATGCATTTTATTAGCATCACAAAAGTACCTGATCCCAGACGCGTGAAATTGTTTGCTGTTGAATGCTCCAGAAACACAATGCGTGCGCCAGCTAGTTAAGATGCAGTCTTTGACAAAGCCATCGACATCTTTCTTTATTTAATAAAATCTAAAACACCCATTTTCACATTGTTCTTTTTATAGCACTCGAAAGAAGTATTAATTAAACCAGTGAAAAATCGATTTAAAAAAAATAAAAGAAAATAATTGTTTAAAAACTGTAGTTATCCTCTTAATTCAACATAATGTTTGTTAAACTGAATAATACGTCAAAAAATATACTACTTCTGCACTCATGTTTTAGTCGTACATGCAGGTTTGTAGCATTGACTATGGACCGAAACTAAAGGCAGTCTGTGTCAACCCTCGAAAGTGCAGCGTTATATGTAACAGTTGTTATAAACGCATCCATGTGTGAAAAAAAGAATTAATCTTCAGTTTATCAGAAGAAAAACAACGTGATGAGAAATTCATGAAACATTTCATATGCAGTTTGGGAAGAAATATTTCCAAGACGCAGCTTCTAAAAGTATAGCTGCATTAAGTTGTGCCGAGAATGAAGCGCGATACCAATAGGTTTTACATTCCTCTGCTCGTGCAGGAATCAAAACTTTGACTAATTATAGACTTTTCGGATTAACTAGTCTGACAAAGCAGCAAACGTTTTTAATTCAACAGCTCTTTCTGAGTGATTAGTCATATTTAGAGAGGGAGGTTTTTTTTATAATTGTTATAAATTCATACCTAAATTTTTGGACCGTTACTGGCAGTCACATTATTTAAAAATTATTTTTACTGTCATTGATATGATAAGTCAACACACGTTTCATTATATTTAGTCGTTGATAACATTGACGTTGACGGGGTCTTATCACCAAAACTCCAATCTATGCCGATGGCATATCTAATATGTACCTCCACTTTAAGTGGAACATACTGTCCTCCGGCTGAAAGCAAAATGTTAAATCCTAACGTCAAATTTGTTTACTGCCGCTAATATGATTTCAGCTGAAAGCGCCAAACGCAATTTGATGCATATGAGGGTACAGCAGAAATGAGACCTGCGAATGCGATTATGATGGATAGAAATGGTAACATGTTTTGAGCGATTGTCCTGTTGTTACAAAAGGACTACAAGCAATGGCACCATTGAATTAAAGATAATAATTTCAATTCTGCCTCTATTCTACGTGAACACGCAACATTTAAACACATCCCCTTAATCGCAGTGGCGTTAGGAGTTACAAATACTACAATGTTATGTGTATTACAATTTGCCACAATTTGAGTGACTCCTGGTAATTCTAATTATGACGTAGTTAGAATCGAACTCAGGGATTATTAAAAAAAACTATAAAGAGAGATATTAAACAAAGTCAGTAAATAGTTATTAAAATCACTATGTAAATACTGTAGTGGTTCAAATTTGAATAATTGTTTTCATTTAACGCATATTGAGAGAAACAAATGCTGAAGTGGATAGCACTCTCAAATTTACACGGAATTACCGAATTATTTCTGTTGTTGAGTAACTAAGCTATGCAAGGAGTATTGGGGTAGTGGTAGGAAAACGTTCCAAAGTATTGCATTCTTTGAAGAAGATAACGAGACGATGAACGAGGAAAGTAAGAGAGTTGGGGTGCAAAACTTCGGCCAGAAGATGCACCCCGTAACTGAAATGATAAAAGCTTTGAGTTAGGAGTCATTGCACGACAGAAGGCAGATGAAGAAAATTATGGGAATGTAAAAACCATATACTGATGACGAGAAACAGATAAATATTGGTGAAATATTCAGAATCAGCATGTGGAATGAAAAAGAGGACCATAATAAAAAAATATCAACGGATTATAGGTATAAGGGAATTGGAAAATTTTCATTTGAAGACAGTGGAGTGATTAACTGAAGAAATTGCTATTGGAGGTAATCAATAATTTACCTAAGATTGTGAAGAATTTTAAGGTAAAAATATGTGTGAATCGCGAATAGGGGCAGGTAGAGAAATTGTCAACGACGCTTGAGATCCATCGCAATTAATTAATTAACAATAATAATAAGCATAACAGATTATTATTTGTGTAATACGTATGAGTGAAATGGAAACGCTGCGCAGTTTATGACGACCCATTGAGCTTAAATGTCTTATAACTGAAAACGTAAAGTAGCTTTTGTACAGTTGGAGGACAATTTTTTAAGTTTAAAAAAATCGCCCAAAACATTCCCCAAACAAACTGTGCACTTCGGTTCATAAACTATTTTTTTTTGAAAGAACGCATATGGTTTCAGATTTTTTTTTTTTTACAGCGTACTGAAATGGAAAGAAAATTTGTTGTAAAATAAGGTGTATGAATCAGTGGCTTTAATTTTTGAGAAGATAATAAAGTAAATTAGAATGTATTGTTTAACAAACTTAAGTATGCATATTGTAAAACGAAAGGATACATGTTCCGGAAAATCTGATTATTATAATTATTCAAGTAACCTATCTTATACAGCAATGCTGAAATTCAATACACTACTTCCGTTTTAGTTACATGTTGGTTCTGTATTTGATATAAATTTATGTGGAGCTGTCTTTTGATAACCTTTTTTTCCTTGCATATATATCTCATATTATAGAATATCGCATAATAATTTAATATCCCCGTACTGTGTGCAGACCAATATGTAACGTGTTTTCATGGGTTCTGGTTCTCCTTATCTTACACAGAAATATTTTTGTGTAATTTGGTAGTTCAAACAATCAAATCAACACAAATATGGTTGTATCCCAAATTTCTCCACTCTATGGTCTGAAAAGTTTTCGGCGTAACATTGAAAATCTGTTTTCAATTGAGTCAACAGATATACGCAAGATCTATTATGTTCCTACTTTCATCCGATGTTTGGACCGTGATCTCGGGAATTCTTCTGAGGTCATATCTCCTGCTGTATCTGATCGAGAATCGTGTAGAGCCAGTAGCAGGTTTGGCCCTGAAGAATGGTTAATGCCGTGGTCGAACGTTGGAGAAAGAGGAAGGATAATAGACACGCCGAATATCTCATTAAGCATTATAACGGCTGTGCAATTCACTGAATGTTTTATAAAGAGCGAAATAATATATAATTCAGAAATTATTTAGATTTTTTTTTTCTAATTGCTCTCTTTTAAGAGTAATGGGCGTATTTCCCGCAAGTTCAAGGAGCACTGCGCTGTTTCTTAAGTGTTTTTTTCTTGTTGGCTACGCAAAGTACCTCGGTGGAAGCCGAGAACTCAGTGCGTCGCCGACGGGAGTGGCATGCAGCGAGGGACAGTAATTTGATGAGAGGCACAGCACGCCGCGCAGACTCGGGCGCCGGTCTCGGCGAGCGCAAATGGCGGCTTTATCGGCCCGATGAATATTTGATGCGCCCGTGATTTATTGGGCGCGGCTTGAATATTACCGCCTCATTACGATAGGGATTAATTATTGCATAACTGCGTTATCAGCGCTGGAGTGCCGGCTCGCAGTTTTAATACGTGAGCTCCGCTCCGAGCGCGGCCAGCGAGGTTACTTGCAGATTCAACTACGCTGTGGTTTCAAGCACAATATCAGAAACACAGTGGTTTCTACCCACTACTGTACACATTTCTGTACGTTACAACAGCGGCAGAATTCGATAGGAGCAAACAAGAAATGTTTCCAAAACTCAACCACCAAGCTACGATGAACTTCATGCGACCAAATGATTCAATCTTGTCATCTCTGGTAACAATTCCACAATCCAGGTGCTATTCCCTCATTATTAACCTGCATTTGCCCCTGCTTAGCGCGCGTTGTTCTTGGTGTATGTATAAATACTTCACCTTTTTATTCTGTTACCAAATCTTGTCACAGAGTGCAAAAACAATCATAATGCAGAGTAGTTGAAGGCCACAGATAAGACATACTTAAAGATGGCAAATATAAACATTTTTGTATTATGTCGAACACGCAAAAAAGAAAAAAAAAACACAATCTATCACGCAGTTTCATTCAGTTATGTAACCTTCACTATGAAGTATGGGTAGACACAACAATAAACATCCATGAATACACATTTTATTTTGATAAGAATGAAGAGCAAACATAACGCCGAGAAACCTTTTATTTTTTGTTTTGTGTGATACTTCCCACAAACTGAGTTAGTAGTAGTAATTTTCATTGGAACTATTTAGCGCGGCGTAGTCCTATTAGTGAGTGATGGCCGCTCGCTATTGGCACCAATAAGCGTTGAAGTTGTGTGCGTCATAGGATAATAATTCGGATGGCCTACTTTCATGCCCTTAAATTTTACAGCGTCGAGGTTGCATTTCAATCTTAATACGAAAACAAATTCAACGCTTGTTGGTAGTACCAATAGCGAGCGGCCATTACTCACGAATAGGACTGCACCGCGCTAAATAGAGAGAACGAAGATTACTATTGCTAAAACAGCTTATTGATGGTCCACAGAAAAAAGAAAACAGATTTCTCGGCGTAATATCTGTTTTCTATTGCTAACAAAATAAAATGCACAAACGTATTTATATTTATCTTAAGTAAAATCCACAATTTAGTTACACTCTCTGACGTGCATCTTTGAAGTATAGGGTTGATTAACGTCGGATACTACGATAATCATGGAGTTGCAATTTGGTGATGGATTCTTATGTAACTCGACCACGCAAATGGGAAGTGAGGAGTAAATGTTTTTGATATCTCGCTTGGTTCTTGAGATATCGTATCTCAAAAATGAGTTGGTTAGGTTGAAATGAGGCCTGGAAAAAAAAATAAAAAAATAAAAAAAGAGAGAGATAAAATTTGCTGAATGCACAAAGAACTACAGGCTGGACATTCAAAATGTGTTTTTTGTTTTCATCCTAGTGGTTGTGGTTAGGTTGAAATGCGGACTGGGCCAGAAAAACAACGTTGCCATAGCAATCAAGGCACTTTACCCATAACTAATTTTTGACCTCTCCCCTAAGTGAGATATTAAAAAATTATATCTCCACTTTCGATTTGTCTCGTCGAGTTACATAACAATCCTTCAGCAAATCGTGGTTCAAATGTTATCATAAAGCTCCCCTGATATGGGCCATAACAATTTAATATAAATATTAAGCACAAAGTTACTTACCGTAAATATAACTGTTCCATTACGCTTACTGTTATGAAGGGGTTTGATTCCTTTTTTTGATTTTAGCATAATTCATAAAACCTATTAAGATTTATAATAGTATAGATTTAGCATTTAGAAAAAAAAATGAGCAATCCTTTATAAATAGGAACTTTAACTTCGTCTCTTGATCATTTGAGGAGGGAAAGAAATGGGGACAAGGAACTGGAAGGAATTATGTCATGGCCTTTTAAAGGAACCTTTCCGGTTTTCGTTTAGAGTGATTTGGGGAAACCATCGAAACCCAACTCAGGATTGCCGGACGGGAATTCAAAGCCGCATCCTCCCGAGTGCAAGGCCAGAACGTTTCCGCCCAAGCACCACGCTTGGTCCGTATTATAGTGTTTGCAGTAGTGTGATGGGTGATACGGAACGCTCTAGTTTCGCTTTCGGGAGGACGCTGGTTCGAATTCTCTACCGACCATCCAGATTTGGGTTTTCCATGGTTTTCCAATATCATTACAAGCGGTTCCCGGGATGGTTCCATCCAAAACTATGGCCAAATTGCTTCCTTTTCCTTGTTCCCAGTCCCTTCCCATCTCCTAACAACAAAAATAAATTACCAACTGATAGTATTATTGCATCGTACTAAAGCTAAATTTACTGCAAAATTATCTTGTTATTTATCAGTTTTCTAAGAATTATCAAAGGTTTGAAATATAGGTTACTAAAACTGGAAACAAACAACAAACCCTAAAGCGTACGAGGATTAGACTACTATCCCATAAAAATCGATTAGTTATTAATTTATCTGCGTCTTTTCCAAATGTTTCTGTAGGGCTTCCCATGTGCTGAAAGCCCTATATCAATTCAATGGATAAATCATATATTTTCTTTGCAGTATAACACACAAATAAAGAAAAAAGATAATATTTGCTACTTTATTAATATGATCTGTATCAATTTTCTACCGCGGAATCAGAAAAGCACTGTAACTCTTCTACAATGAGGAATACTGTGCCAGCAAATCTCTATTCAGGAGGGAAAAAACTGGAAGCTCTGTTGATAATCATTTACAGAGAACACGTCGACAGCTCGAGTCCTCTCATTACAAAATAAAAATACAAAAATTTCCTTAATTTAAATTTTGCCACGTGACTAAATACGAGCCGCTTTAATTCGTGCAAGGCGGCGTAGAGACACCGCTTGCGTGAGTGGTCCAGCGGGTTGCAAGTGTTGCTCCATTGAGGGAGGTTGCAGGAGTCCTGGTTTAAAACTTTTAAAATTACGGGACCATCCACTTAATTTGTAAGGCCATTTATTCTTTTTCAATTCAGTTGCGAGGTAATTTTCATGTCTGAGGAGGTTCTTGGTTGTGACAGATGACTATAGAGGTGTACGGCAAGACTGTAAAGTTTGTGACTCTCTTGTAGAAATCGTCTGAGCAAGTGAATTTCGGTGGTAATAAGGCCAGGGAGTGGGCACGGAAAAGCAATAAATTCTTCTCCGCACCTCACAGTGGGCCAGAATCTTGAAAACGTGGCCAAAAAGAAAAAAAAAAGTTTCTAGATAGGAATTTTGGTCTATCATGTTGGCTACAGTAATGTTGCGACTACTGAATGCCGGTTGTGTGGACTATCAGCTGTTCATTTCTTCCGTTTTATTTTAGATCAAACACGGCGATTCATTGTTAGCGGTGCGTGCAGCCGGCCAGGCTACAAAATAGTCTTTTCGTTAAAGATAAATATTTGTGATCTGTGTAAGTGAAACTAATATTTTAAAAATGTATGGTGTTCCAGGAAGTATGCACTAATTAAAAAATAATAATTATTAAATAATTAATAACACATATATTTTTAATTAACTTAATACCAGAAAAAGCGCGAGAAAATTATAAAATGTGCTTAAAAATAGAGATAATTTACGAATTCCACGATATTCCACTTTATTTTGCACTGAGTCCGCAAGTATAAATTATTTACCTTAGTAAATTAACCTTCATATCCACCTACTAGTACTAACTCCGGCTTTGAACCACGTGTTAAGCGACGCTTGCAAAAGTTTGGTTATTTTTTTAATGAAATTATTAATATTAAGTTAATTTTTCATTAATAATTATAAAAAAGTACATTTTTATTGAAACAAAAATATTCTACATACTTTGTAGAGTTCCTTTTTGACGCTTTTAAACACGTGTGAAGAAATAAGTATTAAATAAATTAAGTTGATAAAGCAATATTGAATAAGTTTCTCTCGAAAGTTTTCCGGACTTAAGACTACGGAAGACGTGTTCAGGAGATTGTTGGCAACCAGAGACTTCTTCATTTCTTCTCTGCGCAATTCATCAAACAAACTGAAGAGTTTGTCGTCAGAAGCCGTTGCCTTCTTATAGTTCTTGTGCCGGAAGATTATGAAGATTCCGATATAGATGATGAGGAAACAGTTTTGAAGATGACGACAATTCAGTAGAAGATGCTGAAGAAGATAAAAAAGAAGAAGAAAACGGCAACTTTTAATTACAATTACAAACAATTTACTAAATGAATAACTGTAATTGAAATAAAATTATTTTTTGTAATATTTTATACTATCTTCTATCCTCTATTTGGTACTTTTTTCGAGCTTTCTATTTTTTGAGCTTATATTTTTAACCATTAACTACAACAACCACTAAATATTGACTTTTATATAAATAAAAAGAATTTTATTAATTTTGTTCGCCATCTTGAAACCACCATTTTTTAATATTTGAAGTCATAATCTTCATCAGCAACCTCGATAAATCCCCAAAAAATATTTTTATATGAATCAAATGACTTTTATCAATATTTGTTCACCATATTGGATCCGCCGTTTTCTTTTTTTCACTTTTTGATACCATATTCTTAGTCACCAACTTCGATAACCTTTACGTACTAACTTTGGTACAAATTGAACGACTCTAGCAACCTAGATAATTCCCAAAAAATTGCTTCTATATGAATAAAATGACTTTTATCAATATTTGTCTGGCTTCTTGGATCCGCAAAATTCTTTTTTTTTCACTTTTTGATATTATATTCTTAATCAGCAACTTCGATAACCTTTACATACTAACTTTGGTACAGCTTTTTGCGATTCTGGCCCACTGTGCGCCGTGTGAAAATCTGGGATACTCACCGAAAGTCACGTTACATTGAAGAGGAAGGAATTTACATACTAGTCGGTAGAACGAATTGGAGAGGCAACTGAATTGCCATCCACAGGATTTTGATGTAACATATAGCACATTATGTTACATATCTGACCAATCTTGCGAGAGACTAAGTTTCCACATTCCACGAACTCCTGATTGGAGGGAGAAGACGGTCCGCTGAGTGAGGAAAGCGCTTCTGGTTTCCTGACTTCGGCAACTGATGTTGGCCGTCTTTCGAGGACTGATGGTCCACGAATGCATGAAGCGAGCCCTCGCTGCAGCCGAGTACTCAGATTCGGCGAACCAAATACCAGATGAACACCTAACCTGCTCTCGCCGAGGGGAAGGGGAGCTACCCACAGCAGCAGATTCCAGTCGCTGCTACTAAAGTTCACGCCACATCTACATGTCAAAATTGTCCCCAACCAACAATTATCCACCTTCAAGCGTACAACTTGTACTACTTCTTTTTAAAATTAAAACTTTTTAATTTAATTAATTGATCAACAAAACCAATATTATTAAATGAAATTAATGAAAAGTAGAATTGGGATTTTGCTATACAGATTGGCAACACCGTTTCACGTATATTTGACATTGACATTTACTATAAAAATTACTTCTCAATTACAATTAATCAATCCACGTATCATGTAATAGTTTCACATATCATTTCTAAGGGTTGTTAGATGTCTTTTCACTAAGCACAACGGGGCAATGAGAATATCTAGGGCGGCAGGTTTAATTATCAATACGACACTTCTTGGGGTGGTTATCAAGATCACTCTGTGGCTACCATTTTTCCGAATGCGCGGCAGGTCTGCTTCCAGTGGTCTTCCTAGGCGACGACCCATCTGCTCGTTGGATGTCCTCATCCACTCCGTAGGCGACATGGAACACTGAGCACCACAGCAGCACGTGCTAACATTAGCCGCTGCACGTCACATTCTCTCACGTCTGCTGCCACGCACATAACCGCTGCCCGCAGCCTACTGACTCCTCTCCACACACACCTAACGGCTCCTCGGTACCTCCCCAACGTCGCATTCCAAAGCAACCCTGTCACCCTTCCACCTGCCAAGAACTCAGCATATACAACTTGTAAATAACACCTCGATTAATATCCCATATGTATTAATTACTATTTAATTGTTGCAAGTTTCATGCTAATAGGTTTTAACAGAAAATTACATTTGCTCATGTCACCATTTAAATTCAACTTTGACTTAAATAAATTTATCAATTTGCTCTATGCCTTGTGTTCGCAATTCTTTCATTCCCAGCTACCAGTTACATCACAAAGATAGGTCATTCACAGCACTAATACAATAACACCCTTTTTATTTAAAATATCTATTAATGACCTTAAAATAATTCAGCGTGGACGTATTGACCTGGTGACAGGGTTTCTATTGACTGCGCATTCCGCCGCTGTCGTAGCCGCCTTAACCTAACCCGGCAGTCTTACCGGGTACAGGGGACCTACAGTTTAACGTGGAATCCGAACCACGGAAGCATTCTGTTGTATTTCACATTACACAGCAAGCTGTTTCAGAAGGTCGGGTGAAAGTCCTATGAAAATAGGAGACAGAGATTCGAACCGTGGACCTTTCGATCTCCAGTCAGACACCTTAGCCACCGAGCCATCATATTGCTCGTTTAATGACCTTAAGATTCTAACACTACAATTTATTGGATGTTATTCGTAGTTACTAGCCTGTCGGGTCACGATTACAACTATTTTGTTTCCACTGAGTATGGAATAAAATTCTAGTGCTGTTACTTACTTCAGGCAATAGACCTCAATACGTGTGGCATAGTTGGTTGTCAGACCAGACTGTCACAGAGTATCCGCCTGTCATAGGTTGGATCTGCAGTTTATTGTGAAATCAAAGCCACGGAGGGTTCATAACTTTCTTCATCCACGCAAAGAAAATATAGACAATAAGATGCTGCGAAGTGATTAAAAAATTCGTAAAACTGTTAAAATTTTAACCGGGAGATTTCGTTTTTCAAAATATGCACCTTAACAATGATAGCTAACAGGGCACCGAGAGTGGTGGTGCAACGGTTAACGTTTTGGCCTCACATTAGGGATGACGGTTGTCGAATGCCCGCCCAGGCATCCAGATGAGGGTTTTCCATGGTTTCCCAAATCACTCGAGGCAAATGCCAGGAAGCTTCCATCAAAAGTCCATGGCCGAATTCCTTCCCATTCCTGCCTCCCCCCCCCCCCCCCCCCATCGTTTCCCGTCTCTAAAGACCTCGCTGTTAAAGAGACGTTAAGCAGTTAAAAAAAAAAGAGAGAGCTAACAGACGAGTTAGCTTTTGATAACGAGTGTGTGATGCAGTAAATAAAGATTTTTTCAAATATTTGTTCGGATTGACATTCGTTATTTAAAGAGATCGTCGCATAACATTGCTCGTAATGTACCCGACTTTTAGGTAAGATCTCTGGTGGTTGATTAGTATTAGCTATGGATTTCTTCTTAGAACTAGGGCTGGGGACTAATAGGGTGTAAATTTCGTGATTTGTTGCTGGTACAAATTCAGTGAGATTAGATATCATTTAATTAAATTCAATATAAACGTGTACATGTTGGAAATATTTCATAGTAGAAGTATCTAAAGTGCTATTACATAGCAAGTTTATTGGTGTAATAAAATATAATTCTCCACTGTTCTATTACGAACTACTAATTGAAAACAGTTCCGCCGTAAATGGCAAAGTTTCACGAGCCAAAATAAATGAAAAAGCCAGTGCTTGATTAGTATACCGTGGAATACATTATTTGCTACAGCAATTTCTGGATTGAATTACGCATTCAAAAAAATTTACGTGAAATTAAATCGGAATAACTCTGTTTGTTAGCAGTGAGTAATTCAAACTGTGTGTTTGTAGAAATTACTTCGGAAATTCGATAATTGATATTAACCCGGATGCACTAATATGTAAGTAAAAAAGATTTATTTTGAAGCCTATCCAGATTTACTGAGCCATTAATGTTGAATGAAGGATATAACGACCAGTAATTGAAGGTTAGTTTACGTAGCTGAAGATATATCACAGCTGTTTTAATCCAATACGTCCTAATATTTCTTGTTCCACTATGCACGCTAGGTTTATTTTTGCTTGTTCATGTTATTGTTAGAAATAATATAAAGAAGAAAACTGTGATCATAAAACAAACATAAACGGCGTAGTGAAAATTTCACCAAATACAGTATTTTTCACTTTATAAAAACAAACCGTGATTAATAAAACAACAGCGTACAAATAAAAAATATGTTCTTGCTTGATTCATGTTTTATCCGTGTAATGTTTCTGAACTGGGCTGTGTTGTACATACATAAAATATCAATTACACCAACCCTTTGAATTATCAGTCTCCTGTTGCCATTTTCGGTGTTTTGATATTGGTAACTACGAAATATTTTATAAAAAATTATAGCTGGCGTAATATATATATATATATATATATATATATATATATATATAATCACGCTAAATCTTGTGTTTTGATTATATTATGTGTTTACTTAATGTTGCATGATTTTTGTTTCCTTCTTAATACCCAGTATGTATGTTACGTTTCAAGATCTTGTGATGCATTTCAAGGACATCAGTTTCTAAATCGTAGTTACCTAATGGACATGAATAGCTTGAAAATGGGACATGTAACTCACTAGAACACAGAAGTGCGTAGTCTTTGATGTAAAATCCCTAGCATGATACATCGCACAGTATACAGAAGAAAACAGCAGTGAAACAGGAGGCTCTAGTCGAACGATATAATTATGACAGGCTTCATCGTTTTTACAATTACAAAGAAGTTTATTTAGATTATTAGCGGTACGAAAATATTGCTGGAATCATTGTACTATAGTGTAAAAATAATGGAATCAGTTTTAATAAATGATAACTTCAGAAAACTGTTAATCAATTCTATGGCACGGAAAGTTAAAGCGCTTGGCTGCAAATGGTTAGAAACTGCAGTAATTGTTGAAAATTTTACGCACTTTAAAAGCGACGTCCACCTCTGAGTAAACTTTACTTAGTTAATGATAAGTACTCTGGGATGTTGCGTGTTTCGGATTCCACGTTAAGTAATAAACTGCTACGAGAGAGATGGTTTGCACATCCAGTTAGAAAATCTGTCACTAGGTCATTAATACTATTTAAAGTTATTATTATACAACTACATCAATTGCCCAGTTATTCACTATCTTTAAGCACGTGCCACATGTAAACCTAAGTCCAGGGGTCTCTCTCCCGCGAACCGTTGAAGGAAAAAATAATTGGAACACAGCACTACAAATCACGTACCATAGATGATTTCTAGAATACACACAGACTACCCACCGCCAACCAGTGGTGCCACAATCGTTGCAATGAAGATATTTCTCCTTGCATGAGAAGTTTCTCAACGCCTAGCCATCAAGAGACATCGTGTAGCCCAGCGACATGTTGAGATTTGAGGTTTCTTCCCGCGATTTCTACTATCTATCCACAATCTTTCATATCTTCAGAACCCTCATGCAAAGATTACTTTTGTTGCGACTTGAGCCTCGAGGCTGATTTCAAGCCATACATCAGGGAGAGGAGGGTAGGCGGTAGGCATTTGGAAGGATTAAGGTTCGGACCTCGGGCTAACCATCTTGATTTCATGTTTTCTACGGTTTCCTAATCGGGGGCCGGGTTCTCGTGCAGCATTTCTATTTTCGTGTCCCCAAAACTCTCCCGGCTGCAATAATCTCCTTATCGGCGAGGAAAAATGAATTCAGTCCGTGTTAGTTTCTCTGTCACTAAACACTGATTGCAGCCAACCTCCACTTTATTCACTCACATGCTCATTGTTTCCAGTACCTTCCGTCCAGTCATGTCACTGCTGATTCAGTGACCCATTTGGTGAGTTAAAATATGATCTACCGCGTTTTTCCTGCTTCATTCGCAGATGAACCTTCTCAGAAGATTAAAACGTCGGCAGATGAATGTCCTGATAGTGTAACAGTGGAACCGTTACTAAGTCGTTCGACTGAATGCCTTGAAGGCGAAAGGTTCACCAAACTATTGCTATGAAGGACTGTTGACGAACTTCTTATTGTCATACTTAGTAAACCGTGTATTGTTTGTGGTTTTGGCGCTGTTTTTCGGCTCCTCGTGGTACTGTGAGTTGGTAGTAAATTTGTCCGCGCGCCCGGTGGTGGCTGGCGGTGTTGGCCGCCGAGGTCTGGGGCCCGCGTCCGGGGCGGGCACAGTGGTGAATTTAATCAGGGCTCAGCGGCGTTACGGCGATAATCCGCACATTAGGGCTGATCGAGTGCTCCAGGCCGCACAGACGGGATTTACGACCTCCCTCTTACAGCCTCAAGACGCTCCCTCTAACCCACCGCGCGGTCTCACGGATTATAACGCATCTTACCTGCCAGCTCCGTAGAACACCGTAGTTCACTCCGCTACATTTTGACCACACAATTATCTCGCCCATGTTGGTGCGGCACGTCCAGTCTAATGAACCAACATTCTACAGACAATCCGTGAAAAGCTGACGTATTGCATTTCATATCTGACCATAGACTTGATCGATATTTTACACTTATTACTATGATGGTGCTGAGAACGTGCTTGATGAAAGCAGGGATGTCTTTTTACTAAAAAAAAAAATACTGTCGCAGATATACCAGGTATACAAGTACCCAACAATTTTCTAGATCATTCTGTTCATTTTTTGGGTATGGATAAATTCCAAAATCAATTCTGAATACAAATTCGGCAGATTTGCGTTTGCCTGTGATGGTCGTTGTATTTACTTTGCTTACAATGCATAGATCCTCAACCAGCCAGAAAAAAAGTTTGTTGTTGATCAAATAATAAGTTTAGACTTTTTCTTATGACTTGACTTATACTGGTGTCCCCACATTACGCCCGAATACAAGCATTTTTTTTTTCAAACTTCGAATGGTCTCAACTTCATTATATGCTGTCAAAAAGCAAAGACAAACATCTATATCATGTTTTCTTCAACCTTACGAGCTGAAAGTCAAATCTATCGAAAACTATTGGCATATTTCGGCAATGCATGTAAACTGCGAACTTCTGCGTACATACACTGCCTCTTAAAAAAGAAAAGAGAAAATTTCCCTCAGAAGGGTTGTTATCGTTGATTTTGTGTAAATGATATGTGAGTTGTTAAGTACAGAGCACAATGTTTCGATTTTAATATTTATCTAATTATGGAAGGAAAAATAGATAAGTCGACAAAAGAATAACTTGAATGGCCAGAGAGAAACAATATAAAATGTTTTTTTCATAAATTATTTTCTGTGCGATGTGGAAACTAATTAGGAAGAACTGGCAGCACAAAACAGCGAAGCCGTTCCCGGAACAATGAGTAAACCTCCTTATCACGTTCCCTGTCCAAATCATATACAGCTATCACAGAAGCTTCATGCCTGTTGTTACACTTAATTTCTACCAAAAAATTAACTGGATTGTTTCATATCTCTATAATAATGGATGCTTTTGGAAAATATGAATGAATGAAGTCACAACTGATACGAAAACTCTTAGCACACTTCAATGTGAACAGCAATAGTCTTAACATAAACAAAAATATTATACTTTTAGGGTTTTATTGCTTCAAAGTTAATATTTACACAGTCAGAATTTCTACGAAATTTGTTAAATGATGTGTCTTATGTGTCTTATCTCTGACAAAACTTCAATTAATTTTTTTTGTGGGTCTTAGAAACATAGAATTTTTGCGAAATTCCTTAAGTGATAATGAATCATATTTTGTAACATTAATTACAGATTCAATTGATTTTTCGTTTGTGGACCAAGAATGAGAAGGAATTCGTCCATGTCGTTTTGGAGGAATTATCCCAGAATTCGCCTGGACAGATTTGTGGAAACCGTTGAAAACCGAAATCAGGCTGGCTGAACGGGGAATCGTCGTACTTAATGTGGTTAATGTGGTTCATCTGGTTTATATTCTTCATCGCCTAGCTTGCGACCCTTCTAAAGATAATCGTTTTATACCTACATCTCATTACTGTTGTGCTGTGTTCAATAGAACTGAAGCAACACTGTCTGTATAACGATTATCTTTCGGTCATAAAATTAACGCACACTCGCTATATTAGACGTAAACTTGTTCTATACATACTCTTCGTTATTCTGTTAGCGAAATAGGTAACTGGCTTCAGATTCACGGATACAATCCCAGTAGACTGGGATTCGTCGGTGCACTGCCTCATTCTCAGCACGTGCGATGTGTTTGCATTAAACACGTTCGATGACACAGCGATACACATGGTGGCTAATTTATAGCTTTTCTCTGTTAGTTTTGACTACTTCATTTCAAAGAAACGTGGTATTTCAAGCACTGTGGAGCAGAGCGGATGTAAACAGTATCTCCATTTCTATGTTGGCTTTCAGCCAGTTGCCGTACGACATGCAAAGGAGGTGGTGGTCAAAGTAAGTGCGTCATGTATACTCTGTTGGATGGAGAGGGTGAGCTAGCAGATATATTTGCGTCGTCTGTGGTGATTAGAGTAGTCTACTAATTCAAATACATGCCATACATCAACATATAGGCAGACGATCCTTATCCAGCTGTAGCGGGGAGTCGGATATGTCGTCTTTGAATCACTGTTTGAGACAAGCAACTGTTACAGTTCCTAAAATGCCAAATATATTGTAACGAAGACGAAGGTACAAGCTCCTTGGTCTACTGTGGGTAAGTAACCAAAATAAAATCTTCTGGGTGTTGTGACAGTAAGTTACAGTCTTGTGACTGTCGGGAGAATGTACACAGATTTCAAACGAAGAAATAAATACTGTGTGGGCTTTCATATTTTGTTGGAATACAGTGACAGGGTGGCCACCCTGGGTACAGTAAATTTCCATTACCCGGAACCGTTAACACAAAAGATATTTTCAGCAGCTCTATTCGTTCCGTCTAATGGCGATAATACAGCAAAGGAGAATAAAATTCTAAACACTGTTTTTTACTTACAGTGAAAACACGATGCCCTGGAATTCTTGACATGTATACCGCTCCAAATCTGTGAGCGAGTTTATGGCCGTCTAGCTACTACGGTAGCCTAAACAATCAATTGGTATTTTTTTGTTTCATGTCATCCAGTCGGAAAGCGAAACTTACTCGTAGCGTCCGCGATTGGATAGATATCCTCCGAGAGAAATAGTGAAAGACGACCAAACGACCGAGCGTGGTGGGTTATCGGTAACGCTGTCACCTCGCGTTCAGGAGGATACGGATTCGAATCCCTGTCCGGACATTCAGGTTTGCGTTTTCCATGGTTTCCCCCATCACTCTAGGGCTAGGCGAATACCGGGATGCCTCCTTCAAAATGTCTGTTCCAAATTCCTTCTCGTGACTTGCACCCAGTCATTTCCCGCCTGTGATTACCTCGTCGACGAGGTGTAAAGCCATAATCAAGAAACCATAAAATTAAGCACATCATTACACCTAGAGCACTACATTGCTGGTACAGTGTTTACACGGACCAAACGAACACCTATCTGCGTTCAACTGGAAGTCTTGAATATCAAACTATTGTCACATTTTCTCTTGGTTGTATTAAAGGAACAGGTAAGAGATAAATGAAACGACATTTTCCGACGAATATTGTTGGTTTGTATTTGTTGAGCTAAGAAAAACATAAAAGTATTCGATGATTAAAAAACATCTATGTTTTTAAGCAATGCATCGTAAAACATCGATGTAGCATTCCGATGTATTACATCGAATAAAAAAAATCGATGTACTTTCTAAGTGGACACACCTAGTAGGAACCATCCTGGCAATCTTTTGGAGCACCTACGATCAACAGGGAAAGCCATACTTACGTTTGTCGAACGGAGATTTAGACTCTCATCCTCGAAAGTCAGACATGGACAGTAATAATTTTTAATTGCTATGATGCAATCTGCGGTGGCATTTCCATTAGTCATCTAACTACTTTTTTATATACTTTGAGTGTTAAATTATCTTATATACTTTAAGTTTTAAATTCCACGACCATCATTTTTTTTGCGATTATCGAATTTTGATTTTAGATTACTTCAGCGTTTTTGTAAATTATTCATCACATCAATTGGTAATTTGTTCCAATACCTGACATCATTTCTCACAAAATAAAATTTTCCCACTCCCTTATGCATGAACTGGCATGCTCCATGAAGTGCCAGCTTGTGATCACAGTCTTCTTTTCCCTTCCATGGACTATTCCTAATTATTCAACCAACATCCTTCCCAGCCCCATACCAACATATCCCTTTACACTCCCAGCACCCTCTTCACCCTCCTCCTGTCTTTCGGTGACTCCCAATCCAGCTCCTTTATCATATCAGTTACTATTCTCATCACCCTCTCCAGTAAATGACGGATTTTGTGAAGGATTTTGTAACCTTTTCGTACCACCTGCCCAATGTGCTCTGTCCAGTTAAGTTTACAGTCAAACATTATGCCAAGATATTTGAACTTCAAGTCTTCAACAAGCAATTCTGACCCCACCCTAGAATCATAATCAACCTTTAGTGTTTTATCTGTGTACCTAATAAGATGACTCTTCTTGGCTTTTATGTTCATTCCATGCTCAGCTACCCATTTAGATATTCTATCCAGATCACCCTGCAGCTATTCATATGTTCCAATGTTTTAATCCTATTATATACTATTAACGTCGTCTGCAAACAACATAAATTTTGACTGTAAACCAACAACACAATCATTCGTTAGAATAATTTATAATGCACTTCCTTCTTTAACGTTTTTCTTTCTTTGTTGTATTTCTCTCGTCTAATAGTTCATTTGCTCCTGTTCTGAACTCGTCCTTTGACTCCAACATACGTCTTTAGAATATAAAAGACGTTCTCGCTTAGCTACTGTACATAAAAATAACATTATTTCCTTAGTATCTATTTCTATTGATTCTTAATGCTGGAAATATCATATATTTTTCAACAATGAGCATTGCATCAATTGTTACTTAAAGAAATCTGTGGTTTTTCAGGCATATCCGGATATAATTATTCGTTTCGAGAAGAAATTGAAGACCCAGAAACGATGTAAAAGAAAAATTCAAAACCATTTCAGCACATTTTTAACAATTGTTTTTAAATATTAGTACGCAACGGTCTGTTAGTGCTCAGGATTGAAATTCCTGATGATGAAAAGACATCATGAAATCCTTGGTTAACATATTTAGGTCATACTAAACACATACAAGCAGAATCATATATCGAAATTCAGTAAATTGCGTAGGTAGAGATTTAACGTCCGAAATTAAAAGTTCAAGTGTGTAATAAAATAAAACATCCAATACTGATAAACACGGTGAAAGCATTGCTTATTCAGTGCTTCATAAATAAACGATTCTGTCCCTACATTAATAAACATTGTGCTTCCCAGAAATGAGCCAATGTTGTGGCGCATGAAACCGCTTATAAACGACTATTGCCAATTGTGGGTTGATGTTTATTTGTAACTCTATACAATTATGTACGATTGCAGTTATGGTCGCAATCAAAGGAAGACCAATATGTTCACACAGATGACACTGAAATTGAACATTCAATAAATGAGGTACAAATGTAATTCGACGACCTTCAATAAAGTACAGTAATTGAGTGAATGTGTTATAAATTTAATGTGTACCGAGCACAAAATTTTTGGTACAAGTCATAAACAGAGTTTCACTATTAAAATTTACTTTAGATATTTATAAAATATGTTTCGCATTAATGTAAAAAAATAGTTTCTTTGTTATCGAAGCAATTAAGGTTTATAAAACGTAACAGTAGGCTGTATTTTTTCGTGTTGGGTAGGTAAGGGTGTCAGGGATTGGAATGAGTTACCAAGAGAAATGATGAATAATTTACCGAGAACTTTGAAAGAATTTAAAGATAAAATTTGTAGAGGGCAAATGTAGGTGGGTGCAGGATAGCACCGACCATTTCACTTCCGTCCTCTAATGCCAAAAGACGAGTCGGAAGTGCCGCACTCTACCTCCGTGAATTCTGCTGGGAAACAGCAGTAAGCTGAAAGAATCCCGTAGGAAATCACCGAACATTATCCGCTATGTGAAATAACATTTTGGTGCAAAGTTGAAAAGTCAATTATTCTTAAAAATAAACACAAAAACTTTATCAGATGAGGAAGAGATAAGCACAGACTGGTACACCTGCAAAAATTACGCGAAAAATAATCAAATGGGATTCTGAGAAATAAAGTTTCCTTAAACAGAACTCGGCCTGGTTGATGAAAGGTTAATTTTCCAGAGGAGGCAGGTTCAACCATCCATATTCTTATTTTCCATGGATTCTTAGAACCACTTGTGGAAGGCGACTGCCGCAATGGTTTCTTTTCTGAAGTGCCACCGCCGATTTAGCGCCCGTTCCTTGTCCTCCTCCGCATTCTCTGTTGGTTCTGATAACCTAGACAAGTTGTGGAACCTTATACATATAAAACTTCAATGAAACTCGAGTGATGTTAGCGTGTCACCACGAGAACAGCAGCCAGGTTATATATACAACAAGCATGTCATATGAAGCTCGATGAGTCTGGTTGTTGGACAGATGGAACAGATAGTCGCAGCTCTATTTCTTCCGCCAGCATGTGTCACTTAGCAAGTAGTTCTCTTATTCGTGCTAAAAGCTGTAGACGTATGTCATATTGCTACTAGCACGAATAATGATAACATGGACTTCCAAAAGCAAAATCTACACTGTATTATAAAATTGTAGTTGTCTCTGTACAGTGTATTTATTTCAGGGAGAGTAATTTCAGTGTAAAATATTAATCATAGAATTACCATAACAGTGAAATTTAGAACTTTTGATTTACTGTCTGACAGTCTGTCTGTCTGCACGCATACTCGCGCATCTCACAGAAACTAATGGACGGAGTTCAACTGAACTGCATGTAGCGATAGCAAATGTTGCCAACCAGGGTACAGGATAATTTCTATTCCGATATCGTACATTTTCTCTATTATACAGACACCAAACAGTAAATTTAGAATTTTGTTTCTGACTCTCCGCACATCACATAGAAACTAATGAATAGATTTCAACGAAGCCTCACATATTAATTACTTATGTCACCGAATAGGATATAGAATACTTTTTATCTTGATTAGAATATACTATGAAACTGATTTTTTTTCTGTATTTAAGCACTTCTTGCAAAAATAGAATAGTGATAGCTCATGTGATCAGAAAACATATAACATATCTTTTAACCTTATTGGTACCATATTCATCCAAACTACAGTATACAAAACTGTAAGCTTTTTAATTTTTGTATATCCATTTAATATTCTTTGGCGGAACTTCCCGATGTATTTGCAGTGGTGATGTGTTCAACTTCGCGATTCTATTAGAAATTTAAACCACGAGTTTTATACATAGAAAAGAAAGAGAAGTAGAAACAAATGATACGTATAAATGTAATTAAAGTATTGCGTACAATATAAATTCAGAAGGCGAGGACGGAAGCCAAGTAAACTGGAAAAAAACACAGAATTGCTCATCTGCTTTTACGTATACAGTCAAGATTTTCTTTGATAGTTTATCTAAAAATTAACAACAAAAATCTCAAACCCCGTGCAAGAAGTCGCGGCCGCAGGTAGTAAATATTAGTTTTGACGCTTATATTTAACAGAGAAAATCTACACCCTCATTGGATAATTTAAAAAAAAAAAAATTTAAACATGGTCAACCGCTTTAGTTCAATCTCATAGAGTTACTGTCAGACTGATGAGCATTTGACGATCAAATACCTATTAATTCAGTTGTTCTTTTGAAGCTGGACGTTCGCAGCTATCAGTTCGAGAGTTAGTGCGATTTCAGGGGACGTGGAGGGAAATACGGAAGTTTACTTACGGCAATGCAACGAGTGTACGTCATGTGCACAGAAGCGACTTTTGAGCTCTTACCTTTGTTTAAGTTAACAATGAACTAGAAAATGAAACTGTGTGTGATATATATTTATAGCAGTGAGGATCGAGAAAGAACGAACCAATGGGTCGTTTTATGGGTGTCGTTGTACTGGGCTCCGCTGGTGACAGTTTCATTAACTGCTGCTGCCGCCTGAGTCAGCACACTGCCCGACTTTTTTTTTATCTCTGACCGACGCAGTGCTCACAGCTACTTTGGCACGCGATCTCTCGACTCATGCCTTCCGACCGCTTCGCCTCACTGCCCCATTCAATTAGCCTTTCTTGGCTGAGGCAAAAAAAAAAAAAAAAACCTGAAGCTTTTACTGATTTCAGTAGCAGTATATACGTACGATAACTTTTGAAACGTGCTGATCAGTTACATCATTCTCAAAAACATTTCGCCTCAATTGTTTGTCGGTCATATTTACGTCAGCCGGGTCTTGATGGAATTCATCCATGACAACAGTAAAAATATACTGTAGAAACTTCTAGCAAACTAAACTCATAAACATACAACGACTGACAAACGACTAACTACGTAGAGAATTCGGGACACTTTCTGGTCCTTGCACATAACATAGATTACATACTTGTTTAGGCAACAACGGCTATTTAAATGCCGTTTCCATGCGGTAAATGCTTTACCTGTTTTGTGCGTGATTTATTAAGTTTTGTTTGAAATAATCCATTTACTTTTTTCTTCAGTTTATAAGATGTTTGAAAAGTAATATTTTATATTTTATAGCCTCCTGATGGTATGGACTACACCACTAAAATTAGAAGACTGACCTATCATACTACAATGTAAATAAAAAAGAACAGAGCCAATATTTGAGTTACATTCATCATATCGCTGAGTAATTTCACTTCGTGTTATTCTCACCTGCTGACTAAATAAGCAGGAAGACACTAAACTGTACTCGTGGAATTTAGTCCACTGTAGTCTTACTGCAATTCAAAGTTAACTGGTTAGTACATTAATGATCAATTTTCCTGAATACATGTTTAAAGTACTTAAGAAGTGTCATTTATAAAGGAATACTTTGAATTTGTTTTACATCTAAACGATAACTTAACTTAAAAAAAAATAAAAAAAATAAAAAATCCGTTTACATTTTGTAATTCTAATTTTATGTTTGCACTAATTAATAGTGGAAATATTGAGTTCAGCGAATTATTAATTACAATTACGGATACGAACGTACATTATACAAGAATAGGAATATATTGTAATAACATGTTAGCCAAATGCCAGAACTTGATTTAATGAATAGTAATAATAGCTGCATTGACTACTTTCGCTTAAGCGACAGACAAAGGATAATTAACATATTCTATGACAAGAAATTTCTTGATAAGTGAAAAGAGGCTTCACATACCGTTAGCTAAAACTCACGCTTTAGATGTTATTTTCGTTGCCTTAGTGCTTAAAATTATTTTGATTGATATTTGTAACGAAGACTATGTAGATTGAATCTGCATTTATCGTAAGCAATATCACATTCCAGAGATGTTCTTACCACTTACTCTGTTAATAAATAATCAAAACTTTGACGAAAACATTTTGTTACAAAAAAATAGTGTTAGCAAGTTGTCTGATGCGGTGTAATCTCCGCGAGTGTCCAATCACGCGGAGCCACAAAAATTCAACGTTTCGAGAACTGGGTAAGCTGTCTTCATCACTTGATGGACATCCACGATGATTACATTGCATCATATCGCCGAGAAAATCTTCACTCTCGAAAGATGTATACTAGGCAACCGTCAGTATTCAATACGTGCAGTTTTCCACCAGCTGCTATGTTTGGCGACCGTTCAATTTTAATATAATGCTGGGCACTGCTCTTCGCTATCGTGATTCTCATTTTTGAAATACATCAAATACAGGATTACTATAAATGATTCAAGCAATTTCAAAAATTTAATGAAAAAATATTGTTTGACATACTGTCGCAAAACTTTACAGTCGTATAGAAAAGCTCAAAAAGTTTCACAGTCACGTTTCAATTTCTGTCACGCGAACGCAGACGTGGCAGTTGGCTAGAGGCCGTGGGAATGCTGACGTCGTGTTTTAAGTTGATTCACATCAGTCTGTTGTAACCCCACGCGATTATAACGTTTATTATTTTGCGGTATTATGTGAAAGATTCCTTGTTTAGGTCTCCTTCCGAACCAACAAACCAACCAGAACTGTGAGCTGGCATCAACATTGCTTTTGAGTAGATTGATAGGGAAACGATTCACCGACTGTTATAAGATTTTCAGTAACGCCTTGATATCTGCATAATCAGTAACGGGACATACAGTATATATAGAGCACTTGTAATTTGTCTATTTTTTTTATTTTCTGTATATCACTATAAAGTTTGTGAAATCTCTTCAATAATTTACAATAACTCTGTATTATTTACTGACAAACTTTCCGCAATTCTATTTTAATACTAGTAGTGTTAATATTTCACGATTTTCGATATCGATAAACAAAGCAGTTATAAAGTTTCTGCTACATGAAGAATTTATTACATCAAGCAGACTATTGTAAATGAGCTCTACGTGAAGGAAAACGGTAAGCGGTTCATAATTAATTTTTTTTGGGGGGGGTGGGGGCTGTGAGTGCAGGAAGAATGACAAGAATCGCCCGGAAACATTGGTCTGGAATCACTGATCTTCCTGAAGCTGAATGTCGGCAGTGAAGTGTCGAGGAGGCCGGCCGGCTACATGGATCAGAATCCGGGCGACACACAGCGCTCCGGACGCGGTCAATACGTCACTCGCTAATTGGGCCAATTGTCAGCAGCGCGGCGCGGCGCGGCGCAGCAAGCAGCGCAGCACTGTCAGCAGCCGCGCCGTGCGGCCGCGTCGTCATTAAGGGGCAACCGCAGCGCCAGAGTGCGTGGCGGGACAAACGCAGGGGCGAGATCGTTGTACATAGTACTGGACCTGCAGAGCATGTGAGGTAAACTAATAACTCATTTTAAGGGAATGTGACGCTGTAGATCACTTATCATAAGTAGGAAATTAGTAATAAAATCCATACCCATTGCTTATGGGGTCGACTTTAATCGAAAATGTTAACCGCATTTCGGCGGATTGAAAGGGTGGAAGAAGCTAACGTCTTTCCCAAAGGGGAGCAATGAGTATATCCCTCTTGGTTCCAAATTCAGTTAAAAAAATTGAAGGGGTAATATATACAGATTTATCCATGTCTAGGCGAGGATTTTCATAAGTCATCAACCTCTGGCACAGATTCCTGTGTGATGTGAAGTGCGCCAAAATACTTCCGTGGTTCTGATTCTACGTTAAACTAGAGGTACCCTGTAGGGCTGACAATCCAAAGTAAATTCAAACCAAATTCATGCTTAAATTGTTCCTAGTTGGCCTAAACGAACGTACACATGTAGATTTGTTGGTTCAACCACAAAACTTTTACTGGTAAACTAAGACTGAACAAGAATCGTTTCCATTGTGGACAGTTGCCAGCCTTATGCCAGGTCATGATTTACACGTAAGAGATAAGCAGAAAAATATGAAATAATTTGAAATGGACTTATAGAACCAACTAAACGTAGGTAATCAGATAGTAATGGAGTTTTTACATATGCGGAGTAATGCAAAATGATTTGAGGCAGTAATGGAACCAGGGGAGAGTCAAAATAATGAGGGAGAGGTATTGCTGGAATTCTGTAACAGAAAAAGAATTGCAAGTCCGCATTTCACACCAATCATAACCAAATAAATAAGGACATGACAAATTCGAAACTTTCATAAGAAAACAGGTACTAGTGACAAGTAAATTTGATTCTACAAGAAAGTTTAATTAAATTAATATAAATTTTTTAAACAATGATCAATTTATTCGTTACGTGAGCTACCCAAGATGTCTGAATGATTAATTTCTTTACATGGGCATAATGATTTGGGTTGCAGAATTTAGACATTAAAGAATCCGGTTAATACAGTCTTCGTGTGGAGATGAACTATGAACTTCTTTATGAGTGACGCTGTGTGTTACTTTCTGAACGAAGGAAATTCTACATAAAATATTTAAACCACCAGTCAAAATAGCTCGCAGCTACCCCATCACCTTATGTCGAATTATCTGGACTATTGCTCGTAATGGTAGATGTTTGGTTTTACGACTCCTCAGAGCATTGCTCGTAAAATGAAGTTCTACGCCCGTTGTGAATTTAATGGCTCTAGAAAGTGTAGGCCACCGACTGCAGGGTAGCTTCCAAAGCACAGATAGTAGAAATGTCTGATGTCATATATGAAAGTGGGAAATGGTATAAGTATACTTCAAACGTTCTACCTAACGGTAAGTTTCTCGTTTAAACGCTACAACTCGTTTTCCTTAAAAATTAATCGGGCATAAAATGGTGTTTGGCTTATAAGTAAAAACAATCCCTTATCAAAAATGTCTAGGACAAAATCAAGTTTTCGGAGCATTAACATTGTTTTTGAACATAACCCACAGTAAACTTCGTGCTTAAATACAGATTCAGCAAATAGTAATGTCTTTCGTTCCTGTTGGGCAATAATTGAAATCGCAATTAGTTCACACTATAGTGAGAAAAATTTCGCAACATTTGACAATCCGTAGAGAAAAAATGGAAACCATCAACTGTCAGAAAAGTCCTTTCGTATACAACATTTTGTAAGTAAAAAATATTCACCACCGTTTTTCACGATGGATCCTTGGACCTTTCCTACTTTCACTCAATGAAATTTATATGTTAATAGCAAAAGTCACATCAAAATTGCGTTTAATTCACACGGTCGGATAAGTATTTTACCATTCGGCTTTGATTGCTTGAATTATGTTTTTCCTCTATATAAATTTAATTAACAGCACAATAATGAATTCAAAATTATTTTCTAAGTTTTCTTTAACTTCCGTATGTATAATACAGTACTATTTCATGACTGGTTCAGTCGGCTGGCGGGTGCAACTGGGAACAAGGCTGACCTGGGAACAGAGCCCAGCATAATGATTCACAGCCTGTCAAGACGCAGTGGAATAAACACAATGAACGGCATTATTTATGATCATTGCTGCCGCAGAAAAATAAAGGAGAGAGTTCTGCAGAATATAGTTTCCATTCAGAACTGCTGGGAAATTCTCTAAGATATCAACTTAAATTCACCAGGGGGAAAAAAAAAGATGGCACGAATTATTTCTTTTCTTGTATACTGAAATTAATAACAGGCAGAGTAAGAATATCTTACCATGTTCCCTTTCCTGAAATCAGAGTCATGATTCATGCAACACGCAAGAATTAAATTTTTGATTTGCAACTAAGAAAAAAAAGTGGCAACTGTAACCCACAGTCGACACCTAAATGTCTTACAGTGAATTTTGATTAAATGAGAGTTGGGTATGAATGCAGGATGTGTTAAAATATTCAATTTGTATAATTTTTGCTCTTATCAGTGTAAGAAATAGGTGCATTAATTTAAGCAGTCCCGAATTTCTCACTGATACGGCTTCTCATGGGTTATGATGGATATTGTGTGCTAGTTGATTTACCACCACCGTTAGCACTCGATTTTGTAGCAACTTTAAAAGATTACATCAAACGTAATGGTGCTCAGTCCATTGCCTTGAGGTTTTAATAAATATTTCTACCATATGGTAAACAACTATTCACTAGAGAGTGACCCAAAAATGTCAGTGGTTTGAACGATATATATGCTATAAATTTCTTTCATGAACTTTAATTTCCAGTAGGTGTTATTGCGAGTGAGGTTACCGAGTTCTTAGAATAATTGACTGGTAACTGAATGATTTCTGTGTAAAAATGATTTTTATAGAACATTGAAGTACGAAACAGTTACGGAAGCCCGCTTATGCTGTCGCCAAATCTTTAGCAGGGTTTCGAGGGGACCACATATAATGTAACGATGACCGTATTTCTTCTGATTATCCCTACTTTAATTAATCATTTAATTTTCTACTTATTATTTAGATCAAATTCACAACGTTACAAATGACGAGAGTGACTGATTTCCTAGACGTAAACGAAATTCTGTTATCAATGTGCCAGATTACTCTTTGGACAAGATGTGAAATGGTTACGATTGAGTATATGTGTGCTTTCAATGAATCAATAGTTTTTTTCATTTTGGTAGTGAATATTTTAGTAAGGTTGTCCTCTGTATACTAGCTGGAGAAGACAACGGAAACCTCCCGATAGAAGTATGCAGAGAAAAGCGGAGAAATGGACAGCATGAGGAACAGTCGGATCTGTCGCGAGAGAAGAAAGAACTGTCTTCGTACCTTTTCTAGTTAGGGCTGTACAGCTTGTCGTTTTGAGACTATCAGATACGTGAGAGGCAAAATTCGACCGTGGCTTTGGCAGAACAATCGGGACATGAATCTTGAGAGTTTTCGGAAAACCGTAGAAAATCTAAATCAAAATGGCCGGGTTGAGGGTTGAAGGTGGGTTCTATAGAATTCCAGGCCTTAGCAGTAACCATTAGGTAATTGATTTTTTCGATGTACATAGAGGATTTCAGTATTCACCAAGAATTGAAAGAATTAATAGAAGATCAGAATATCATTTTATTGTGTTGTAAATATCTTACAGATTGTTAGGAAGAGTAGGCTACTACTCGAACAATTTATTGACTACCATCGTTTTCCTTTAAGATGGGCAAAAGCACTTCAGCTTGCACTCAGCAGGTTGTGGTGATTTATTCTTGGTTACTTATGCGTGTAGTTTCCACTTTTCACCTTTATCTTATCCTTTTTTATAGCTAGCATCTACCTATGCTACCGATGCATAAGTCATTAATTGTTCTGATAAAACTTTTATTTATTCAGTTAATGGTATAACAACTTCCACCAATACCAGTTGATAATACGACCGTTAATCTTTAAATCGGAATTCTCATATTAATATTTCTCAATCCGCATATTCAACTTGCGAACTTAATATAACGCCTCTACCATATAGGCTTTAAACATGTCGCTCCGGGCAACCAACATCATCTCAAAACAAAAGGAACACGAATGTAACCCAATCTCAAAGAGTAAGCATATTACATAATAGTCCATAATATAACCATATGATCATCACAAGGTCTTTGGATACATAAGGTTAGTGTAATTACTGCTTTACTAACCTAATGTTTAGCAAAAATATACTAAAAACTTCAAAAATGTTGCTAAAGAACAAGATACTACTGTATAATATCAAAAATATTTTTTTATTTCTTATAAAGCAGTTAAAATATTACAAGGTATGACTTTGAAGTTGTGTTATTATAAAAAAATGTGTCCTCATAATTGATAAACTTTACGACAATGGTTGTTTTTAAAAAATGTTACTCGCTTAGGAGGTTCAGTTTATTCTTAAAATATGATCTAAATATAAGTGGTATCTGTGTAAAGTAGTAAAAGTTGGATGCATTTTGTTTTTCTAATAGTGCTAAAAATATTATTAATCAGTGTCTGTAGTAGCATCATTGCGAGAGGAGGCGGTTGTGGAAATCAAGTTATTTGAGATCATTTAAATGAAAATTATCTTCATTGGTATTCAGGGCTTTTCATTTCGAGCATAAAAATGAGTAAAAAGTAACGCGCAATAATCTTCTTCAGTCTAAAAAATATTCTACTTCTGGTGGATCATTATGTGGCAATAGCGTTACAATACAAACCGTGGTTTGTATTTCGGTAAAGATTGTTAAAATAGTATCAAATTTTTTAATTTTTCAGTTTTTCAGCCGTGTTTAGGATTGATTCTGATGACTGGAATACGTTTGACACGGTGAGTAAAAATTTATTACATATTTTTCACATTAAGGGTAGGTAGTTTTTTTATAATAGCAGTTAATGGTGATCGCGAGTTGCTTCACTTTTCTTACTACCACTGATATAAATTTGCGATACAGTTTACCTAAAAACACATTTTTTTTTATCCAGAAAAAAATCACAGTCTCTACCCAGGCTTGGTCGCATAAGGCAACAAAGTCAGCCAACCTTCAGATTTCGCGTATGCTGCGTTCTTGCGTATTTTTTCCGAGAAGGAAAATATTTTGCTGATATGCCCGTCTAGATCCTCCTCCTCTCACAGCGTGTGGCTCCTGCAGGCAGATGGATCTGGTGTGTCGCTGATCCCACGCTGCTGATTGAAACATCGGGCTGGGACTCAGCTCTGAGCCGGCGCAGACCCCCTCTACCTGCCCACAATGCCGCAGGTGGGTGGCGGATGATCACAAAGTGTCGACGTTCATAAAGTGTTATCCTCTGAGTCGACATCCAAATTGAAATATCACATTGTTATAGAGGAAACAAGGAAATAGAAAAATAATAGTTCTGCTGAAGAAATAAATTTCTATAAATGTGTCTGTTTACAAATGATAAAATTTATGCGCCAACACTTTACCTGGTAAGCTATGTTTAAAAAAATAAACAATAATGGCATGTGGTTGACTGAATCATTCAGAAAATTCATTACCAGCATAAATGTAACGTGTGTATGATCTGTCAACTCGTTCCTTACAATCAAAGCGCGCGACAAGATACACACAACACTTAATTGAAGCAATTCATGCCTTATCCCGGACTCGAACTGGCGACCAGCAGAACACAAAGCCATCACGTAGGCGCAACGCTATCGGTGAATAATGTTAACACGTACAATAGCAACTAAAAGAATATCCGTTTGTAACCTCTCGTATTGCATTCTACAGCTTCCGTATCACTTGCAAAGCGTCTGATACTACCCTGTTTTCCTGCACCTCACGCAAGCCTAACGAATGTGTACACTCAATAATAATTTCCACATTACGAGACCTTCAAAAGTCAGTTCCCCAGTAATAAAATACGTGTACTCAAAAGTAATAAACACAACCGAGATGGAGGATTCGCGACAGCTGACCTGTTTTTATTATGTTCTAATTTCTTTCAAATTAAAAAAAATAACTTTTTCAGATTTGGAGGACCGAGCGTGGTGGGTGAGTGTTTAACGGTCTGGCCTCGCATTCGAGAGGACGCCGGTTCGAATACCCGTCCGGGAATCCCGATTTGGGTTTTCTAAAGTTTCTCCAAATCACTCCAGGTGCATGCCGGGATGCATCCTTCAAAAGGCCATAGTCGAATTCCTTCCCATTCCTTGTCCCTAGTCTCATCCCAGCTCTAATGACCTCGACGTCGACGAGGCGTAAAGCCATAAGAAAAAAAGATTTGGAGGCAAGCCTACGGGGTGACATTGACCAGTAATTACTAATATATAAGAACAGGAATAGTTTATAGGAAATTGAGGTTGTAGAAGTTTGGCACATGGAAAGCCAAGAATTAAATACAATTTAATATCAGGAACAGTAGTTGAAACTGGTTTGACATGATGGCAGGAAAATCTCTTGCAAACTTTATAACTAAATTCCATTTTGTCCACCTACACGGATTAAGTTATTAACACAGGCCGAAGTGTTTGTCCTACGTGAGGCCGAATGGACATGTAGTAAAGAATCCTAACGGGAAGTAAAACCTTACTATTCGTCCACTTCTTTCACGAAATTGGCAAATTATTATGCACGAAAATTTGGCGGCCGCGTAGCTCAGGCTGTTGAGCGTCTGAATACGACTCCCAACGAAGCCGAAGATCCTTCCTCGAGGCTGGACGTCCGGAACGGCTGCCCAGGTCTACTCAGCCTGCTGTCCAATGAATTCCGCGGGAAGGTAAAGAAAAGGAATCGGACCGTGTCGCTGAACACGGCACGTCCACTCTAGTGCCTACGATCATGAAATAGGAATTCAGAGATCTATCTCCACTAATCCTATGGAAATACGGCCTGAAAGCCCACTGCATATACATACACAATTATTATCGTTTACCATTCTAAAACCTAATAAATGCAAAAACGTTTAATAAATTTGTGCTTCGGAATGGAACCGACTTGGGGGTTCATGTGTTCCGCAATATCGGTTGCCTTCTTATTGCAAGTTTTTGTGAAGACCTAAATCACTAATTCAATGTATATCTTAGACTGGAGAATAAAAGTTTCACTCTCGAGTAACAGAATTAGGAAGCGGAACGCAGAGGACAGTCTGAAGCATGGGTTTTTAACGTTGAGTGTAGCACTAATGATACAACCAACTTCTTAATGGATTTAGGTCAACGATTACTTTTCTTCTTCTCCAGTTTGTAGAGTATTGGACACAGATGGTCACAACTTTAATTATTTTAAAGAAGAGTCAGAGTAACAGAAGCTTTGAGGTGGATTTTGTGTTGTATCTACTTTGGAACAGTAGTGCCTCAGTGATCCAAAAAAGTTACTGAGGAAAGCCTTGGTGTGCGCACACCTCTCGTGAAAAATGGACTGATCTTCTCTGCATGAACTATGTTTGAAACTAAAATATTGTACAACCGTGTGCGTCTCGTGCTGTGAGTGTCCGTAACAGCCCTCCAGCACTTTGATGAGTGGTGGGTTACTTTCCTTATCCTTTGTTATTTACATTGCCTAAAAGCCGTTTCCTGTTCCTGTCATTAAAGTTAATGATAAATAATCATAAATTAAAACTAAAACATTTCAGAGCACATTAAATATTTTGTCAACTTTAAGAAGAAGAAAAATAGTGTGCGTATTACACATTTTGATACGGAGATACAACACTCTCGTTGAAAGTTTTTGAACAGTGAAAGGATTAATTTTAACATGAGCTACGCCCCTAAAAACACATTACGCCCTAACGTAATTTACAATATTGCTTATGCTATTCGTAAGCACACATTACATGTGTTGTTACGTTTTGATTCTTGTGTCAGCAATAATTGCCGTGAGTTGGTACCGCGCAACAAGCAACCATTACTGGCTGACTCCGTGCAGGGACCTGAATTCGCGCCGTCCAATAAAGCACTGTGCTTGCTTTCTCTTACGAGCTGCATGCTACAGCATGATCACATATAGAACGTGGTTTTTGGCAAAGAGCTCATGTGTGAGTGGAGACTTTCCCGTCGTATCGATGCAACAAAATCTTCTCGGGTGTCCAGCCGGATGGTGGTGTAAAAACATGACGTTTCGACAGCTGACTCTGCTGTCTTCATCAGGTATTTTGTAGTTGTTCTCGGCTGACTGTCTCTGCCTCGACTGGCTTGACCACCCATCGAACCTCCTTTATACTTCCTTTATACTTTCAGAGCGAGCGGGCCTTCCAGCTTAAGGTATAAAGGAGGTTCGATGGGTGGCCAAGCCAGTCGAGGCAGAAACAGTCAGCTGAGAACAACAACAAGATACCTGATGAAGACGTCAGAGTCAGCTGTCGAAACGTCGTGTTTTTACACCTCCATCCGGCTGGACACCCGAGAAGATTTTGTTGAAAGAACTCATGTTTACAAGCAAAACAGAGATTTGAGAGATATAAAAAAATTAGAATCCATAAATAAATTCTGTATTTTTTTCTACGACAATAAGTGCCAGGGTCCAATTAAAACAGCGCCCTTGGTTTTCGCTGTCCGGGGGAATTGTAGAGCTAAAAAAAAGAGGTCGCTCTTCTATCTTGACGGGGAGGCTCCAGGGACTCTTACGGCGCGGAGCCCCCTAGGAGGCGCGAGGCCCCCGCAGAAGGCGCGAGGCCCCCGCAGAAGGCGCGAGGTCCACCAGGAGGCGCGAAGCTCTTTGCATTTGGTAACTGCTGCTACGTGGCTAATCCGGTACTGATAAAGGCTACCGGCATCCGGTCAGTATTAAGCCTCTCGCGTAAATGGTTTCATATATTCCAGTTTGATATCACCATTTGTGTAAATGAGCAAGTAAAATTTCGTGTTACATTTTTCTGGGACGTTCTGTAGGGCGAAGAGGGAGAGCATCCACCGGTGGAAATTAAACACGTTCCTTGGCAACGCACATAGTTCCTTTAGTTCCGTAAACTCGGGAGTGACTCATCTGTTGATCGAAAACTACTGTAAGGCGATTAAAACATTCAGCTCCCTGTGGTGACTCACTGAGATTAGTGATTAAACCAAAAAACGAAATCTTGTTCTCGAGCGTTCGGAAGAAAGATGTATATTACCATGCTGCCCGACAACTTCTTTACGTTAGAGTACCTGATTCACTCATTTGCTTCAAAAGGCAAGAAGCAGCCGCGCCAAGAAGTTAAAACTTGTCGCAACTTTGAGACAAAATGCAAAAATTCGGACTCGTTCTCGTATGGGTTTCCTCGTAGGAATTTTGCAGTTTGTTTTCTGCATGGTCACACGTTTTTACTGCTCAGCGATGCTGCTTCAAATTTTTTTTTTTTTTTAATTTAAATGGCATTTGGCAACGGAGGCCATATAGCCAGCTCAAGGTGATTATAATTGCTTTCAGTGTATAGACGCCACAGGACGGACAGGACATTCACACAGACACACAACACTTAACATCCATGCCCGCGGCCGGATTCGAACCGGCGGCCTTCGGCACGCGGAGCTAGCACTCTAGCCCCTACGCTACCGAGGCCGGCCTGCTTCAAATTTAACGAAACAAATAATATGAATCAAGTACTCACGCTACTATCGACAGAATAATTGTTTTTTGCGAATCCACAGTAACAAAGGTTTTTTTCCGAAGCAGAATCGCGAATTTGATCAATAATTTTTATCAGCCGCTAGAGAAAGTGTTTTTTAAAACTGTATTAGTTCAGTCGTCAGATGTTTTGGGCAACCGGAAGCCCTCGAACGGCACATACGTCACTCTCTAGGTTAAGGAACTGAACGAGATGTGGGTTCGCAAAGGAATTTTTATGCCTAATCCCCCTCCTTAACTTACTGACCGTTCAAGAAAGATTTACCAATCGAATATCACGTAAAAATCTGAAATACATCTTCCAAAACCATTCAGTAAAGATTTGTGATGGGTCCATCAGTTTTCAATGTTAATGGGTTTAGACTTTAACCATCAGTACCCCCAATTTTGATGACTGTTACACATAGAATAAAATCACTTTGACAGCATAATATATGTATAAAGGGCTTTTATTCATTACAAAAAATTAATTTAATGCTTCACATAAATTATTAAATACTACAAATACAAGTCATAGTACAGTCTGAGCTCCTGCGTACAGTCGGGGTGTTGAGTCTTGCAGCTGTCTTCAGGCGCTGGCGGTAAACACGCCTTTCGTTTCAGAATTCAAACGCTTTGCCTGTTTGCCACGACGGTAAAGCGTAGGAATTCTAAAACAAACTGCGTGCAGCAACTCCGCCCCTGTTTGATGTTTTCAGAAGGCATGTCACTGCCTCCTTTGTCAACAGAAGCTAGAACGGTGCAGGTGCAAAGACACAAATCCTCAGCTGTAGTAGAGAAATAGTTTCTTGGTAATAACGAACTTTTGTAAAGTTTCTCTTTAAAACACTACTGTCGAATAATTTTTCTGTTTCTGCTACTAGATCGTAATGAAACAGATGAATGTTCTCCATAATCCATTTCAACCGTATTTTTCGTATGGCTCACAAATTATGTTGTACTGAATCATCTGATGGTTTATAATAACAGCAACACTACTTAAACGGATTAATACAAAAAATTGTTCAGTACAGTTTCATCCTGTTAAATTTATCTATCTATGTAAGACCTGGAGTCACTTTTTCAATGGTTTGTCAGCAGTTGAGACTGCTTCAATGTAGGTTGGTCATTGACTGCGTTGAATGCGACATCTCTGGCTTGTGCAGTCAGATAGTGAGCACATACCGGACGCAGCTGCCAGAGGTGGAATAGCGAGCGAGCACTGATGTTCCGCCATGGCGCGCAGTGCGAGGCGGCCACTTGTTGGACGGCCGACGCTGACGCTGCTGGCGATGGCTGCCGGTCCCGGCGGCGTCGCGGCGCCGTCTGGTGGCGCGGCGGGTGGCGCCGGGCGGCGCCACTGCGCACGCGCCACCGGCTTGCTGCCCGGCTCACACGTGCGGCCCGGCCCACGCCGCGCCGCGCCGGTCGTCGTCCGCCCACCGTACAAAGCTAGCACGAGTCGCGCCCACACACTACAAGCACCTCGCCGCTCAATACGCAGCAATACGTGAAACAGATCTAAACACATCATCAGCCCACCCCGCTCCTGTGCTCTCTATTCCGTTATCAAATTATGGTACTTTTTCGATTAGTCTGATCGACTGAAATGCGAGCGTAACTTTCATTTCATTTTCTGTAGGTAAAACCAATACAAATATTGTTTATATAGCCAGAGAAAGATACCGCAGTTCCAAAATGTAATCATTTGTTTGAGTCGGGAATTGCAGATATGAACTATTTAAAAATTCTCTATTTAAAAAAGTTCTTGAGTTAGCTACCATTAATCAATGACCTAAACAATAATTAACATTTGGATTATTTTTTAAAATATTCCTTATTTTTTATCACATTGAGACATATATTAATATAAAATTTAGTTAAACCATTAAACAAACACTACAAACCAAATCGAATAAGATAAATTCCCTTTAAAGAAACACACGTATTAATCTGCAGCCTATAAAGTCTGAAAAGTTTCATTTCTATGAAGAACATAAAAAAGTATCAAACCCATTGAGTAATTTTACATGGATAGGGTTTTCGTAGGGAAAATAAATAAAAATATTTTTATGTACCCTAAGAACGAAACGTAAGTTTCAAAATTTAATCAAGTGTCTGGAACTGCAGATATGATATACTAAAAAAAAATCATTGTTAGGAAGTTTTTTTTGAGTTAGCTGTCATTATTCAATAGCACTAATAAATAATTAACATTTGGATGAGTTTTTTGTTAGTGATTATATTTAGACTCAAAATGTTGCAAAATTTAATGAAACTATTACACAAACATTATAAACAAATGGAACAAGAACTGCAGCTTGGATATTTAGAGATATATACATAATTTCTTATAATTCTGATTCACTGGATTATAATTATATAAAAAGACATTATATCAGGCACACCTGCAAACACACCCAAGGAAGCGAGGAAACGAAACGCAAAATACCTAAGATAATTAGAACATTATCAGTATAAAACCGAACGCAAAGAATCTCTGGAACTTTTAAATCGAGTTATTTGAGAAATAAAGTATTTTCCTCTGAACTACAGCATAGTGAAAATATTAAATTAAACGATTCTTCAATATATATAAAATCATGGAACAATTTCAGCATATAAATCGCTGCTCATGTCTTGGTTATTGTCTTGTAAATTATTCACTGATACATGAAGGGACACAGTATGTTTTTTGTTTAGATAAGAGACAAATAAAAAAATAGAACTGTAAAACTAGTAGGTTGTGGTCATTCCAATCCACTTGTATTTACTTTACCGTGCTAAGAAAAACTTAATATAAATGGAAACCGTATCTTTATAAATCCTGTTTTAGATCTTCATAAATGATTAAGGTCAATTTTAGAGTATCCTACACGTTGCCATTTTTTTATGCTTATGGCTTACGCCTCGTCGCAGTCATGGGGGAAAAGGACTGGAGGCGAGGAACTGGAAGAAATTCGGCCATGAATTTTTGAAAGAACCATGCCGGAATTCATCTGGAGTGATTTGGGGAAACCTTGTAAAACCCAAATCTGGATGAAACCGGCTATGGTTCTATGAAAAGACATACAGTCGGTACTTAAATTACACAGTGTAGAAAGGAGTAATATTTATGTATATACTGTATATTTATATATATAAAAACCAATCGTGTAACAGTGCCATCATCCTGTCTCTTCTTTCTGTAAGACTCTTCCTCAAACTTCTTTTCTCACCCATCATTTCCAAAATACGATCATTTTGTGCCTTATATGTCCACTTAATTTTCAGCATCCTTCTATTGCTTCAATTTTCCTTTTTCGTGTGTTCCTAAAGTCCATGCTTCGCTACGATAAAGTGCCATGTTCCACACGTAGAGAGTTAAAAAGTTATTTCTGTGTCTTAAATCAACATCTGAAACTAAAAGCTTACTCTTTTTCATGATAGCTCCTTTCACTAGTTCTATTCTGCTTTGAATATCATTTCTGCTTCGGTCATCAATTGTAATTTTACTTTCTAAGTAGCAAAATTCATTTACTTCTTATAATGCCCAATCGTACGTTTATATTTAATCAACCACTGCTATGATTTATACTACATTTCATCACCTCTGTCCTGCTTTCGTTTATATTCTTGTTTCAGTGTTTTATTTTTGACATTCAGTAAGTGCTGATTATACTTAAAGTGTTATGCTGACAGATCAATGTCACCAGCAAATCGTAGCATTCTGATTTTTTCTCGTTGATCACTTATGCCACATTTAAATCTTTCTTTTTCTTCCTGTACTGCTTCCTCTACATACAAATTCAATATTAATAAAGACAGACTACAACCTTCTCTCACCCCTTTTTTAATTGATGCGTGTATCTAATGATTCTCTCCGTTTATTATAGTCTTTTGATTGTTACATAGATTGTATTTTTTCTGTCTCGATATTTTACACTTATTTAAAAATTTGAACATCCTTTCCTACTTAAACGTATATTTTCGCAATATTTTAATTTGTTTGAAAAAAATTATGGTGTAAAATTAATAGATGATCACCAAGGAAAGATACAGTCCTAAAGAATATTGTGTAGTCTATTTATTTTTCCTTTTGTTTAATTCGTACTGATTCTTGTGAATACTTTAATGCAATCCTTTTGTTGATTGTACTCGCCACTTTATGAGTTTGTAAGCTGGGATCTGTTTATGAAATATATTCCATTTCACATACCATCATGTTTGTAAGTGTTGATAATTGTATCGTTTGTCTGCGTTCTAATTTTTTTTGGATTTTTAGTATCAAATTTTCAAACTTATTGATACTACGGACTAAAAATACTTCAGGAGCAAAATTTTATAGGTATAGTTTATTTTTATAATTATTTTTTAGATAATAGAGTTTTTGGTTTTCAGAAATGAATTAGAATTATTTTTAAATATTTTACATCATAAAAAAATTAAAGTAAGAAAGCACCAAGTGAAATTGTTTGTCGGTATACTTGAGAAATAGCTAAATTTCTAAAAGAAAAATGTCTTCAGTGAAATGTTAGTGCTTACAACTCTGCTTTAAAAAAAAAAAGTAGGTATGGAGAGAACGCAATTTCAACAGTATTTTGCTGCTATAAAAATCATAACCAGTTTATTTTGTTGGATGTGAATTCTGAAACCTGCAGCAAACGTATATGGGGTTAAAAAAATACTCTTCTGCAGAGACGAAAAGAACACGAGGCTGTTCAATATGTTTGTTAGCGCTCGCCGTCTTCGTGTATTACACGTAAAAATACTGCAGACATAATCGAAATTTAAATATTTCAGTTGAAACGCGATGTTTTCCGTCGTTATAGAGAAAACTGTATCAAATCAAAGTCTTCTTCATACAGCTGTGTCATTTTTAGTTTGCTAATGGTGTATTGAAAGACATTAAAGTACATCATACAGTATGAAACAAACTCTTTCATCGTTTTCTCTGCTTCAGTGGATATTCACTACTTCAAAGCAGCCGCGGGAGAGATGTTGAGAGATACAGAGCGTCCTCGCTGCTAGCCTCAGTAAACAAGCTGATACGTGTTTAAAGGCTTCCCAGACTGGTATGCCGTACTTCGATTTTCGTAATTGGTGTCAGTATCAGACAGATCACTGACAGTATGCAGCATACTAAGAAGATACAAATATCGTCAGGTAGTCCATAAACCTTTCCAAAGTACTTGATGCTCATTAACTATTGATGGAACACTTTTCTCTACAGATTACGGCGTCTATTTCGTTGTTATTGAGAGCAGGAAAAGTATTATAGACAGCTATATAAATTAGAAAGGCGATAAAGTTATTAAATTACAGATAAGAGTAAAATATGAGTCTTTAATTGTAAGAGTGTGTAGTGATAGAATCAGCTTCTTCTATCTCAAAATTACATATTAATGTTCAGTTTGATCTACGGCAGCTTTTACGTTTTTATTTTGAATAGAATTTAATTTCTACTTTCTTAGTTACTTGGTTTGGTATGTTTAATAGGCTCAGGGTCATTGTCGAGTAAGAAGGCCAAAGATGGCTTAAGGAACGAGTTTTTTTTTTTCGTATTTGGTTCGTGAGTTAGGTTTTTCCCTGTTTTCAGCCAGTTGCAGATAGTGTCCGACAAACATTCTTTGAATCCAGTTCGTGGGCTAGTATTTTGAGGTGCGCATTTAATAAAATTTGGGCTTTCGAACAACATTATCGACTGTGCACAGTGTTTAACTAGTGAGAGAGATATTTTGCTTGTGCTCTGACGCGAAGTTATATTCGACTGTACTTTAGTTCTAAGTCAACAATCCGTAGACAGTTAGACAGTACAACAAGCCATTATACCGAATGACACTACTGTTGGAAATATTGCTTCCAATTCCTAAATGTGTTAAGGTTGAGACTATGTTTTCTTAAGTTAAACTTAATTAAAAGAAGCGGTTAATGACTGTAGTTTCGTACGTATTTATTTGATGGTAGAAATTCGCGTTTTTACTAAGACTCCTTGGATAATCTTTGTGCAAATTTCTGGTAATAACTTTCAACTATAAAATTTGTTTCTTCGATTATTTCTGACCACCCTTCATTTAAAAAAAAAATCGGTAATATCTGCGTACCATTAGTTATTTTGGGTGATTTTGAATTTTTATGGTGAAATTTCAAACGTAAGTGCTTCACGTGAATAAGAATGAATTCCAAATCTATACACTTAGAGCAGTAACTGCAATACAAATTTAAATTTTGATGAGTGAAGTAGTTTATACTGTATAGGCAACGCTGAACTTCATGGATGTTTTTCCGTATCAAGCACTACTGTTGCCTTCCTTTATTTTGAAGTAATAAAGTAATTTGTTTTTAACGGGAGTGATAACATGTGAAAAATCAGTTCAAGCAATTGACAGCGAAATGACTATGGATTGTGCTATTGTTTATTCTGATAGCTTGTTTTTAAAAGAATAGGAACATCGCATCATTTCCACGTATTATACCGTGAATCATCCTATAATCCATTATCAATGTGAGATTATGGCGGCGAAATTTCTGGTCGGCCTAATGAGGACCTCATGCTTTGTACCTATGGTCCCTCGAGCCACATTGTCTGCCACGTATGCACATATATTAGTAGACGTTTCGCTGGGTTATACTACCAGTATCCTCTGGTTTTACGCTGCCACTAGCGAGATACGGAACGGCTTTGGTCGGCGCAACAACGGTAGAGCGCGGCTAATTGATATAACGACCTGATTACTGCGTTTAATGAAACCCGCGGGGCCCGTTGGCTATTACGCAGACTAATCGCTGGAACCGAATTAGAAAATGTTCGACTTTAATTTGCCATAGCCGATCGTCGATCAAACGTTACCGTGCCGCTGGCATCGACATAGCTGTCTGTAGGGATTGTTAACAATCCTCTATGGACGAAATATTGCCCGACCGAAGAGGATCAACGTATGTATTTTTAATTTTAAAAAATCTCTAAAACGTTAATATATTTTGTATGGATCTTCTTGAGCCGAAAATAATTAAGTTTATTAGTTAAATCACAGGAATTATTAAATTGTATGTTTCACTATCCGCAGGAATATGTTTGGCGACAAGGACGTGAGAGAAATTTTCAGCAGCCTGTACCCGGTCAACAGGAGTGATGAAGTGAAACCTATAAATTTTTTGTTGTCAAATTGTGTAATGAATTCGTGGGTGAAATCAAAACTTTCACTGCGTTATGTATGAACTGAAGGATCTTGATCATGATTGGTGCGACCGACGGAGATGTGAAGCATGGAGTGAATTAAAGTGTATTTCCGTAAGAGTAAGTACTGAGTGGAGGCTCTAGGTATCACCTTTTCCAGTCCCCGCCTTTTATTGTAGCACTCAAGCAGTCAGCATAGCTAAATACGTACATACGCTAACAATAAAGGCACGGGGCAGGAAGAGGCTACAGCATGTATCACTGCTGTTGGCTGTGTGTGCTTCATTCCGAAGAATCGTATTAAACATCGATTAATTTCTTTTCGTAGGAATTTTAGTGGATCAATTGCTGCCAGGGAAGCACCTTTGGCGGAGAATATTAAAGAATTCAGCTGCTAGCTTCATGAACGAACCGCCTATGAATACGCAGGTGTTAGTTCATGACGATGGGAAAATTTACACCAGATTACAGGATGTGCATTTGATTTAGACCTGTTCTAAGTGAAAAGGTACTCCAAACGAAAGACTATATAGCGTTGCGGGTTTTTCTGTGTTTTCCGTTGTGTACTAACATGTCTATTGGTCAATAATGATTTATCTGAATTTCGCTTATGAGCTTAGAAGTACCATTCAATTATCGGAATTTAGTCAGTACTTTGAAAATTTGAATGAAAAATTCTGTTTTCATTTCTTTCACGGTAATGGAAAATATGTTATTAAAACTGGTCGATGAAAAGCGGTAGCTTAGTTATTATCTGAGCCCGCTGTGACCAACACTGTTTTTGACAGCGAACTTTGGCGCAGTTCCTTCTTGTTGGCTTTTCTGTATTTTTCTTGTCTAGTTCTAAATAGTTGTCGTGACTTGTAGAGTATAATGATGGATAGAGAAATTTTTTCCCTATAAGAACAGAGGCAGTCACAGGAGAAATGTTTATGAACATGTTTCACTGGAATTACTCGTACAATGAAAGTTCTGCTGGAATATCGTTTAAAATACAGGGTGATTATAATTAAAGTTTCAAAACGCTCTAAAAGAAGAACCACTGATTATAATGACGTCAAAATTGAACGGCGTATTATTGAAGAAGGGGGGGAAGAACATGAAAAAAAGATAGTTCAAAATTTTAGCGACAGATGGCGCTGTAAGCATCAGAATTTCGTCTACAAATGACAAATCGTAAATCATTTCCTGTCAGATGGAAATGGGCTTCGTCTGTCCACAGAATTTTCCACTGCCAATCATTGTCCACTTCCATGCGAGCAAGAAATTCCAAAGCAAAACCCTCTCTTGCTGGCAGGTCAGAAGGAAACAACTCCTGCACGTGGCAAATTTTGTACGGATAGCATTGCAGGATGTTTCGTAGAATGTTATGCATCGTGCTCACAGGCCTGTCCAAGGTTCGGGCAATTCTCCGCGCACTGCATGGTTGCACACCACCGCTCGACGCCTTCTGAACTGTTGTGGCCACGTCTTCAACTACCGCTGAATCACATCTTTTCCTTCCTCTACGAGACTGCACATCAAATGAACCTGAATTTTTTCACCAGACCCATGGCAGTCATCGGTCCAACGCCTTTTTTCATACCCTTGAGGGTCCTGAACTTCTGCAGAGCTACTGGTGCAGAATCACCGTTCATGTTCTTTCCCCCTTCTTCAATAATACGCCGTTCAATTTTGACGTCATTCTAATCAGTGGTTCGTTTTTTAGAGCGTTTTGAAACTTAAACTTTAATTATAATCACCCTGTACTTATATTTCTGTTTTCCAAGATTCTGAAAAGCAGTGGAGTCAAATGCAGATGTAGTTTATTAACGAATATGACATAAATCCTATTCCTCTTTCTAGATCGTTCTGTTATTATCTTCGTACATGAACTAAACTTCCAAAATTACAATTGTATTCTTCAAACTCACTCAGTACTCTGCAGGGAGCAATGAGGAACAAAGTATGTATAAATCCGAGCTGTCGTGTCGAGACAGTTTTCTCCGTGCAGTGCAGAGCGTGTGCGTTAAGCTGAGAGCGGCCTAATACGCGTCGCGATGCCGGCTCTGTGAGGAGAGGGGGCGCTTGTTATTCAGGCGGACACTTCGCCCAATTAGAGCGCGGCGCCGGACGAGTGTCCGGCGCCGCCACTTGTTAGGAGGGCGCTGCGGCGGGCGGCATGGCAGCGCGAAATGCGCCATCGAGCACCGCCCACACAGCAGTCATAGACTGAATCAGGCTGCATCAAGGCAGGGACATGAATGTTTCCGTGGCAATCGTTCAAAAGTCTCTTAAACTGATTGTCACTTAAAATACACTAAGAGAACTTTATGCATGAAATTTACAAATCGATGATAGCATCAAGACAGACGCTTACATTTTGCTCTACGAAATAATGCTGCCTCACGACACAAGTTTCCAATAAAACGATAGCGACTTAAATATAGCAAAACTACCCAGAAGATTATTACTCCTCAATTCGTTCTGGAATTTCAAATCAGCGTTCCAACTTGCGAGTGTTCGTGGCTAGTTCTTATTTTCAAGTATTTTTGATAAATTTATTCACTATCTCTACTTCAACACGTTGAATGTCTAACCGCGGGATGTTAATTAACAAAACGAACAGATTAACATTGGTTACACTGAGAAAGTATGAAGGGATACTCCGAGCATTAACATTTAAGACCAAAGATATAGGATGGAAAGTGTTCTAGATGGAGCGAGCGGATTACGATAGACGCGTCAGACGAAAGACCATGGAAGATCAACGACTACGGTGTAGAAAGGCGTAAACAGTTAAGGTATCATGAAGTGAACCATATTTTAAAAAGGCCGATTATTTTAAAATATTAATAAGAACAACCTAGATAAGAGTTATTTAATTTGTTAACTGCCTGTGTGTCACTGAAATAAACGATCAAGTTTAAATTTAAATAGTGAAAGAGGACTATTTGGAGTTAATTTTCGAAAGCTGAGGTAAAGTAAAAGATATTTAAATGTCAGATGGTTCGTTTCCGGTTCCCTTGAACATTAAGGAGTCCCATAAGTAGATTAAGTGAAAGTAAATAAATACAAGCATCAACCATTATACCTGAAAGTTCTGTTTCCCCATACGCAATTGATAGGAAAAATTATACATTCCTGCGTGTAGAGCGAACTAGCTTTAATTTCTGGTATAAATCTATCACATATTCAAGTTCGGCGCTATACTATACTACTGTGTTACTTTATCGGTAGTGGTGTACAGTGCTAGAAATTCGTTTATAAATCCAGGTGTATTTGTTACTCCTAACTTTCAGACTCAGGCGTAAAATGAAACTTTCCAGGCGTAATTATATTATAATTATGAAAATACAGATTTTATAGCTTACAACCTAGTCCAACACAATTTAAAATTGTAAATAGGTTTTTAAAAAAAATGGTAGGCCTATGCCAATATATTATATACCAAAATAGTGAAATATGTTAAAACAATTATTCAATTTTACACATTACATCTTCAGAGGTAATTTGTTTGACTTCTAAATATTATTAGAATTTTTTCAATTCATCGTCAGAGGATTATTTCTTTTTAGATACAAATAAATCAACATGTAAACTGAAAATTGGAGAATATTTTCCTTGATGTACAAATTTTAGGAGTTTTGCAGCACAATTTATCAGCAAGATTTCTGATACAAAACATTCAGTTTATTTACAATACCGTAGCTACTTGTCTTTACAACTGGTATAAAGTCAGTAATTTTACGAGGCATCTTAACTTCCTTCGTTAAACGATTAACGCACGTACTAGAACTTTTTTTTTTTTTTTTTACTTCGTGGTACTTCTACACTGTTGCCACATCTCCTGAACTTCAGAAACGTATCACAGATCAACAATAGGACAGTAATTATAATTGAAATTAATTCATTGAATTAAACCTTGAATACTCAAAACTGAACACGAAGTTCCCAAATGTTATTTTTTATTTAAGTTTTGTTGCCTAGGCGTATTTTCTACGCCTTTGACTGAGATTGCAGGCGTAAAACGAAAAAATTCAGGCGTAATTACGCCTAACGCCCGGTCACTTTCGAGCACTGGTGGTGTAAGTGAGTTTTGGAAAGCAAATTGGGGTAGAAACAGACCCAGGGTATTCAATACGCGAACTTCTCTAATGAAACACCGTAGGAGAGTTTTGCTGCTTTCTCCCCAGCGTTTTAAGTACATCATCAATGTTAACGTAAAAAAGTAGTCTTCTATTTATTGGTGAAATGTTTCATTTTTATTATTTTATTTCATGGAGGTATATATATATATATATTGATTTTCATATATTTGGTTTCTAAATTTATGATGAATGAATCATGGGCAGAAAGAAATGTATAAAACAGCATAGAATCTGCTCGGTTGCTAAACAAAGCTACCCATATCGAAAATAATATATATATATATATATTTTTAAATTTATGCCCATACTGAAATAGCAATAACTTAACCGTAACGGAAGAATCTTATTTTCAATTTGTTACTTGGCTGTTATGACTAGATTTTTCTTTTTTTTACTTATGGCTTTACGCCTCGTCGACGCCGAGGTCATTAGAGGCGGGATGGGGCTGGGGACAAAGAACGGGAAGAAATTCGACCATGGCCTTCTGGAGGAAACAATCCGGCATTCGCCTGGAGTGATTTGGGGAAACCATGGAAAACCCAAATCTGGATGCCCGGATGGGGATTCGAACCGGCGCCCTCCCGAATGCGAGGCCAGAACGCTAACCGCTCACCCACTGCGCTCGGTGTTATGACTAGAGATACAGTCGTACTCAATTCATGAAGTTAGACTGTATGATGATGAGTTGGGCTTTTCCTAAATCCATACAGAATTGTTTTTGTAGTAAGAGCATGGAACACTGTTGAGGGCGATTCGTCTGTCTTTTAGATGAATTGCTTCACCGTCTCCTTTCTTTCATCATTAGATATCGGACTAACAAATGATTACAATTAAAATTTACTCTCCAGAATGCTGTGCACACGACAGAACTCCTAGAACTCATAGGTGAGCAAATGCACGCGCTGCCTCTGAATCACTGGTATAAAACGTGCCTAGAGTCTAAGACACACGTAAGCGGATAGGAAGAGTATACCAGGAAGGCTCAATTCTCAGTCTTCCCACTTCGTTTCGTTCGTGTAACGTTTTTTGGGAGGACTTCTAACTGATTCACTCTTACAGTAATCTCAGATGAAGGTAGGAGGGCCTAACAGAAGAAAACACAGTACTTAAAGGCAGTTTCACTGTCACCAATAGAATAATCTCAGTAATATCAACAACATCAAGAACTTAACTTCAGGAAACAAGACTGCTGTTCGCTATGAGTGACACAAAGGTGGTAATTTTCCTTACACCGGGAAGGACTGGACGATAACGAATATTTGTAACTGCTTTCGATGCATTAGGTAGTAACTAAATCTTGCTCTGCGATCAGATGGTAGAAAGTCAAACCACGAGGGGGGGAGATGCAGATTCAGCCTACGGTGGAATCCAAAATTATTTTCTCGTAACCAAAGATCCGGGACGGTTCTCCGGTCCTTTCAGTCTGCTTTAGTAAGTATCGTCCAAGAAATTCTCTTAGGTGAAGGGACCAGGCTGTCCGACCTGAAACGCATCCTGCTCTATTGTCTAGGTATTGGTGGGGACACGGGTCTCTACCTCCACAATCTCCAACCTAACAACTTCAAGGCATGTATTAAGACATTTTCACCTATTTCATGATTAGAATAACATTAATGAGATAGCACTTCATCTGTTTCGTTTTAACCCTCTGCTTTTTTGGTATGCGCAAAGGAGAAATCACTCTGAGCATGATGCGTGAGGGAAAACGCTCTGGAATTTCGTTTTGGAGAATGCAGGTTCCATTTACCGTCCAGGCATCCAGATTTCGGTTTTCCATGGTTAACCGAAATCCCTCCAGGCGAATGCTGGGATGGTCCTCTCGGAAGTCCATGGCTGAATTCATTCCCGTTCTTTGATGACCTTGCCGTCTATAATGTGTAAAGGCATAAAAGGAAAACCCGAGAAATCCCGGGTGTACGCCGCCGTTGTATTCAAACAGCTGTTTTTTTAATAGCAAACACCACCACTGTACCGGTGGTCAGCGCCCCCGCTGGCTCTGTAATTAAACTGATCTCCTCCGATGGACCACATTCCACGCCGTAATCGTTACGCCATTCCGATAGCGACCGTAGCAAACAAATGTTGCGGGCCGGGGAGACGCCGCGCCGCGCCGGGAGAATACAGATGGCTGCGGTGGGGCCGCCATCTCCGGCGTCCGGGCAATACGGGACGTGGGGCGCGTCTCAACTCAAACCCAGCCCGCGCAATTACCGGACACCCGAGCCCTGATTGATGGCGCCACCACGTGCACGTTCTAATGGTCTCCACTTTCCCTTCAGATTATAGCGCGAAACAATTTTCTGCTTCGGTACTACGGAGCTTAAACGACTCCAGACAAGCAAGATTGGGTAGGAGTTTATATACTCTTCACAAAGAGGCAACAGAAACGGAAGAAACAGAATCATTCATTTGTTGAGCTATTTTATATACACACTTGCTTCAATCGGAAAATGACGTATGCCATTCAATGGCAATTGAATAAATCTGTTTTGAATGTGAAATGACAAGTTTTGCAATAGATGTTTCGATAAAAGGTGGTATGGAATAAGAAAATGAATGCGTAGCCAATAGATTTGTCGAAGGAATAGTTTGAGTTTGAGTTATTTTTTACCGACTGAAAAAGTGTTATAATCAAGTGACTGGGTAATAACTGTGGAATATGAGTTACAAATGGTAAAACACACAGTATAAAGTGGGTCAAAATGATTTTGTAGGTGAGATTAGGTGTATCTCTACGTAGTCCACGTAGAATTTAAAATTTGAACCGTTAAATCACTGATAAACTACCAAAGAGATGTTGGCTAAGAAGGTACCATAAAATCAGAGGAGGAGCCTCCTATTCTCCTCTTTCCCAATTCTCTTTCTTTCCTTGTGAATTTAGGATTTATACAAATATTTTATAAAGTTTTGACTGCCGCTTGAAGTGGTCACTTATTTCTACGATATCTGGCTGTAGATGACACACGGCCACACTTCAGTATTGTCCGTACAATTTCTCTACAGGTAAAATCTCGTATTTACGAACAGATACTCCACACAGCTGACTTAATGGACAGATACGTACAGATGGTTATGTAAAATGTCAGCTCTATCCGTGTTGATGATGATCACCGTGGAGTTTATCACCATCCCTGGGCTACATTTATTTGAAAAACATACTTTTTAGGAACTTTTTTACATTTACTTCAAAAACTGTTCAATAAGAAATTCTCTGTGTCTTAACCCATGAGATAAGCCATCAGTGTGCGTCAATTTAGTTGAAATCCATTCAGAGGCAGAATGGAAAAGACAGGCAGACAAAATTGCTAAGGTTTATAGTTTCCATCTCACTATCATCAAAAGTGTAAATAGCATTTAATCTTTATTTATTAAATTCATTGCACAAACATTACAATTTTGTTATCTGTAATGATTTAAGGAAAAAGGAAACTGCTTTTAGGCAATATACCATAAATAACAAAGGGAAAATTACTCACCACTTACCAAAGTTGAAGGCTGCGTTGAGTGAAAAACATATGAGACGAACAAAAAAATATGTGTTTCAAGATCTCTCGGGCGTGCAGCCGGGTCATTTGGTCGTAAATGTACTACCATGCTCATATTAATCCGAACGACCTGAATTGCACATCGCTACATTTCCTCCTGGGACTTATTCAACCCATTGTACACACCTACCAAGACAGTACTATACCCTGGTAGGTGGTACATTCACGTTACTATCCAAATTGAGACTCACCCACCTCACAAAAAAACGTGACATATTTTAACATATTCGTTATACAAACGAAAATATGGATTATATTTCGTTAATAAAAGAGTTGTGCAGACATTGAATGCACTTCATTTTAGTTTTTTAAAACATTCAAGAGAAATTACGTTTCCATACAGAACATAAAAAATTACCGTGTTCAAACAAAAAATTAATTTTGAACAAACGCTAGAGTCAGAAGAAAGTAAGACATTATACCGATCATCTGTCACTTAAAATAACTAACTATTAATGATAAAATCAATATTTGCGTGTAAAGATAGTGTTAGATGAGTGCGTTGACAAATAATTGCAGCTTTTTGAAGTTAGTTAATTTTGCGGTGTGCTATGAAGACATGTTGTTCTTTTACTACTACATTTAAACTTATTTTAGAAACATACGGAAAAACTTATAACTTAATTACTGTTGTCGGTGACATGAGATGTCGTCAACGCAGTCTGAGTTGACAGTATTTTAGCGTCCAAAAAAACTTATTTTCACCTACCATTTATAACGAAAGCTGCTTAAGGCGAAATGAAAACTCTTTTTAAAACAAAAACAAAACAAGATGAGGGTTCAGTAGTTGAAGACACAATTTCGCATAGTGTTGTCACCTTTGTGGTTTTAGTGGTGTTTCATAAGCAGGCAAAGAACAAAAAACTAATAAGGCTTTTTTCGCTGTAGTAATATTCTGTGGATGGTGCTGTTAAAACTCAAACGACAGGTGAAACGTTGATTTGATGTTCTAACCAAAAACGTAATTGGCAAGTATCCAAGGACACGCACTTAAAACATTTGGTAATTAACGAACTGCTGCGTTTGCTAGCGGACACGTACGAAATCATTATTTCGCGATTTATACGCTTCTTGCTACTTGAAGTTATTATAGTATACCAACTTTTCACTCCATTCTGATGTTAATACTACGGTGAACTCTTCCGACAGTAGTCCGTATAGAACCTGCACTGATTTAAGAGGTAAAATTGTTACCAGTCAACTGGTAACCCAGAATACAACCAGAAGTTTCACAAGTGCGAAAATTTTAGAAGCTCATACTAATCAATAACGAATGACAATGAACAATTGTTTTTATATTTCGTAACTGTTGTTTATGAGACATAAAGTTTGGAGGAATACACAGGAAGCTGGGAACAAGGAAACGTAATGCTGGTCAACACGTGTATAAGAGTTGTTGCCCCCTCTACTGCGGTCTTGGTAGGCACTCATCCACTAGCACTTATAGGCGTCAGCGGGTGCCTACCCGGAAGCATGGTGGCTAGCGCTCGGATAGTTCCTGGAGCAGACGGTTCGAGTCCAGGCCTCGGACATCAGTGATTTTTATGAACTGTTACGTTCTTCTTGTGTTTAATCTACTGTGGATCACCAAAATCACAACATACACCAACTGAGAAGCTAAAATAATGGAGAGGATGCACGTATCGATAAACTAATACAAATGCTTTATTGGTTTATTTTTTAGCAATTCAGTCTTTAAATATATTTTATGTTCTTGAAATGTCACAGGAACGATTATTTACCAAGGATTGGAAAGGAATCCGGCCACGGTATTCAAGTATGAACTAGTCCCCTGTTAGCCTGAAATTATTTCGTTAATCCTCTGAAAACCAAAACATGGATTTTCTTGACCGTGACATACATAAAATTACTGACAAATATACTTGAAAGTGGAACATCCAAAATGTCAGTGCTAACAGAACTGGTAAAAATTTCAACGATTTCATGAAAAGAAGTGCAGCTTCAAAGGCTTACTTTTTTAACTTAGAAAGGCGATCCAAAGTTTCGCTATGATAGGTAGATCAGCAGTCACTGATTCAGAATGCTATTCATGCATCCTATCAGAAGAAATTGTTCTACTGTCTTCGTTGTATAGGCCTACGTAAGTGACGTTAAAAGCAAAATTGTAGTCAGAATGGATAAACTTCTTGATCATAAAAATCTAACAATTTCCGTCGAATAGCTTAAAACAGTTAATGGTGGTTTGTTACTGCGATCTTAACTGTCTCCTGTAGCATGCTTAGTAGTGAAAGGAAATTATTGATTGATATTCACCAATCTAATCTATGTATCAACAAATTTTCTGTCATCACAGCTATAGCAGGATGGAGTTCAAAACTGTGAAGGCATAACAAAGTTTTTAATTGGTTGGGGCTTTACATCCAGCCGATTTCAAGGTCATTAGGGCCTGGAGAACGCTGGGGAAAGGAACGCCAAGTATCGCAGCCATGGTAATTTGGGAAACACGTTGCGACATTCGCTTGGAGTAATTTCGGAAAACCATGGAAAACCGAAACCAGGACAACCGGTCCGGTGATCTAACATGCGACTTTTGAATTCCATTCTCGAGCGTTAACCACTCTCCCAACTTGTTCGGTGACAAAACAACTCCAAAATACCTTCCCAAAGAAGAAACGGTTATACGTGGATCTCACGTTTCATTAAGTCTGAGTAAAGATCTCAGGTAAGTTATCGAATTACTGAAGCTGTTGAGCCAAAAAATAGTGTCAAAATACTAAAATACAACAGCGATGAATGAGGACAAATTTTACGTAAGGATCCGAAATATCTTAATATTTCGAATATTGAAAATTATGTGTCAGCTAAAAAAAGACTCTGCGATCAAGGACGACATTGCAAACTGTTCCAAAATTTTATAGTTTAGTGCTGTTATTCTATGCAGTTGGTTTGTAGAACAGCAGTTATAGTTGAAGGAGGAAATTGTAAGTTTACGCTGAGCATTTGACTACTCGGAACTTGCTTTCCATTTGAAACAGAGGGTCTGGCTGGGAGTAATATTATAACGTTTATAAGCTGAGTAATCTACATTATCATCTGTTTAAAAAAGTTTTCTCACTGAAAGAAAGTTATTATTTGACTTGTGTAATTGCTGCGGATGATTCTTTTCAAACATTTCTAGGGCTTAATTTCAGTGTTATTTCCTTGTATGTGTACTAAGATTTCAGATAAGTCATGATGATGTTTCGCATTGTGGTTGATAACTTCCCTGAGTTTAACAGAATTCATTTTACATAGGCCATATTAAAACTGATTACAACCGTCTGCTTCCGCAAAAGTGTTTAATCGTTATAAAACTAATTTTGTGAATAGAAACCTAGAATACGTGGCTACGCACGTGAAAGTAGGTATTTAAATAATCTCCCAGTACGTGGCTTCTCACGAAACGTAGCCCACTTCTGCAAGATTTTAACTCAACTGTCTTGTATTTAGGCAGCATTAGTCAAGCAATATATTTACTGCAACTTGTCAATTCCTTTCCTCCATTTTTCCATGTGTTTGTTTCATTTACAAAAAAAAAAATCCATCTTATTTAACATATGCTGATGCGTATATCCGTAACAACTTTTCTCAGCAGGTAGAAGAATAAAAAATCCTGTTCCGACGCCATAAGCATATCTGTCGATTTCGCGTGAGACATTGAAAGGAACAGTAGTCATTCCACTAATTTTTGTGACTGTCGGGCATTTAAACGTATTTATAATTACTAGAAATTCTAAAATTAAATCGGTCAGTTTCTAGTTTGATGTATAGTGTATCAACTTCAATTCAGAATATTATACATTCATAAGGCAAACTAGTAAAAACTATTGTTTTTTTTTAAAAAATAAATAAAAAAATGAGAGTGAGTTTGCTTCCCATTTTGCGAAATTATTTTTCAAATGGTATATACAAATCAAACAGAAGAAATGATTTATAAATCTTAGATAAATTGTGAAAAGCTTGATGTGAATTTTAACAACATATTTACTCTCCGAATCGTGAAATTCAGTAAGAAAGGATTAATATAAATTTTTGTCATAAAAATTGTCTGGAGTAGCATTTAATTTGTTAAAATTACCCATTTAGTTATTTTGTGAAAAATATAAACCGGACGGAAATCGCTATTAGCTCTTCTATAAACAAAAGGAGAAAGTCGTTCAGAATGAATTAACTGATCAGTAGTTTCGTAAATACAGCGAGGAATTAGATCTTTTCACCCGATTTTTACAAAAACTTAGTAGAAGTCGGCAAATAAAAATGTAAACACTTTAAACGTCACTGTTTTCATTTCATCTGTAAAAAGATTATGCCAGTAAAATTTTTCTTGAGTCTGCCAACAAGATCTTTATTATTTTTCCCTCCCATATTTTTTAAAAATTAAAACTAAATTAAGGTTATAAATAATAAAGTCGTTCGCAATCACAAATATTAAAGAACGAATTATTTCCCGACGTTGGCCATAAATACAATTCTCTCGGGTGACAAGCTGAGTGAACTAGTGTTTCCCAACTTCGTTGGAAGATGGTGGCGTTTTAATCGCCGAAATATAGAGTGGAAACTCTTTGTTCACTCCGCTTGTCATGCGAGAGGATTATTATATCAAAGTTTAAGGGTTCAGATTGATAGACAAAGAAACAAACAGTATAAGTTAGGGCGTTGCATGTGTGTGTGTTTCTTTAATTGAAATGATCGTTATGTATTATCCATATTGTGTTGAAAAACAAATGTTTGCAGTTATTCAGATAATGGAAATAACGTAGAAACAAGCTTCGGCTGGACTTGCTGCACCAAGCAGAAATTATCAACGCAGCAAGCTGTTCGGAGCCTAAATGGACAGCATAAGCACTGTTTACACATTGTGTTTATGAGCTTCCTTTCTCATTGGAACTCGACTGTAAGCTTAATGAGAGATTTCCATCTGCAGTATTCTGACACTGGCTTGACGTGTTCTGAATGTTAAAACTTTTAGATTTGTATATTTCTTACTATTTTGTTGTTGAGACACATTATAACGTATTTTTGCTGTCAAGTTTATGGAGATAAAACCTACCAGCCTTTCTGCCAGTCGTTCATTGCCTTTTAGCAGACGTCTTTTACTAGGACCATAGACTGTCAAATCTATCTATATATATAAAGATGAATGTATGTATGTATGTTTGTTTGTTCTTCATACAAATCCACAGCTTTCATCCGATCTCGATGAAACTTTGCACACTTACCCTTTGAAACAAGGAGAAAAATACTGTCTACATTTGGTTGAAAAATTATCTGTATAAATAATACATGTTGTCTCATAATTTCGAAATACTACTGAATGGCGATAGACAGACGCGTTGGATATGGACGTCTCTATATTGCCCGTTCCGTGTATCGGTCAGACAGCGGAGTGGTTAAAGCGTTTGCTTACGAATGTTTGGCTGGTGGTCTCCGGTTCAAATCTCCGTGGAGGCTAAGATTTTAAAAAATTGTTTTTGATCGTAAGAGTCACGCCTGGGCCGTAGGTTATTCGGATTGAATGTTAAACTGTAGATATCACAAAGTTATGGGTGCAATGCGAGGCAAATCGTAGGTAGTCTTGCAATGCTGTAGGTGTACACTTTTTTACGTTATAATGGTTCTTCAGGGGTTGTTCGCAGTCTGAGAGAGAGAGAGAGAGAGAGTGTGTGTGTGTGTGTGTGTGTGTGTGTGTGTGTGTGACTGTGTGATCCGCAATAATAATACTATAAATACGGAAGTAAGTCTCTTTCTTTTTGTTACGTTTTGACGACCAAATGGCTATACCGATGTTGATGGAATTTGACAAGAAAAACTGTATGAAGGGCACAGGAAATTTTCTCCGGTAGTTGTAGTCACGAAATTTTGAGACCTTATCGAATGTTGACAGAAATATGTTGGAAATTGATTCTCTTCAAGAGACTGGTTCGACGGTAGAATGATATAGTGATAGCTTTCCTGTCATATTATGCCGACTCGGTGTTGTTTGGGTCCAATCCTTCGTTACCAACAACTTTCTATATTCAATTCTGGCAAAAAATTCTTAATCCACGAAGTCGCACTTACGAGCTATTCCTAAATATACCCTGCCGGTTGGAAAAGATTTTCTCGCTAGCATTTGCAAATAACCCTATCGTCAGCTATTGTTGTTCGTTTCCCTTTTCCATTTTTCCTTTGCCGAAGTGCTATTCTTTGTTCTATTGTTCATTTAAATCCAGGCTAACTTTAAATCCATGATAACACATTATATGAATACCCATTTTAATGTAATGCAGTTATTTGACCTAAATCCATATCAGTCACTGATATCATTGCTTTCATCTAGTGATTTTTCAGATGATTTGAAAAACATCAAGGATTAAGTTCTCAATACTGACTCTTTAAGCAGTGAATGTGATAGAACTGTTTGTGAGATGGTGAATGTTGGTCTAACAATAAGATGTGGCGATCGATAATAAGGCAAAACTTATTAGAGAGATTTTATGCAGTGCTATTAGGATTTATATTTAGAATTTATTACGAAGTTACAATGGAAGGCAGAAAGAAACACTGCTTACGCATTCGGTTTATTCCGTTAAGAACTTTCCTTCCTCTATCAAATTCGACCGTACAGTTGAAACAATGATTTCCTTCTGCAGCATTCTGAGGCCAGGAAGTTACGTATAGGTTGGTTTGTTTACCGACTGGACGAGAAACTCCTCATAGCAGGCTGTATGATCTAGCGGTGAAGGTTCCCGACTACTAACGGTGCGGTCGTTGGTTTGAAACTGTGTTGGGTGATTTTTTTTCCCCCATTCGTTTTCAAACCATTCCAACATACCCACTCTTACATATAACGTATGTAATTTCTGTAATAAACAATAGATAAAAATTAACACATCAGACAAATAAACTATTTCTATTAAATCTTGCTGAATAAAATCTTGTCTAACCGAAAGCAATGAGCTATAAAATGAATAATCTCTTAAATTCACTCCTCATAACAAACGATTTCTAGCACACTCATCTCTGGAATTTTTGAAAGAGTGACTATTTTCAAAGAACATACCAGATATAGCTTTTTTTAGCTTATGGCGGTTGAATGTGTATTTTTTTAAATTTAAAATTCTGTTCAGGCAATGTAACCTGATGTGTTTAGTGGATTTTAGTGCTAATGTGGCACATGAGTTAAATAAATGTGGAGCGATAAGTGATAAACATGTTAGAAAGAATGTTCAAAACTTTAAACTAGTCTAAAACGTCTTAATATAATGCTTATTGCTAAACAGTATAGAAATCAAATCGTTGTAATTGTTGCTTTAGTTACTGTTTCTTATATTCACAGAACAAGTGGCCTTAAAAAAATGATTGTTCTACATCTAACAAGTCTATTCATGTTTGAGATCAGACTTTAATTTTAAACAATTTGCTGTATAATGTAATAATGTTTTTTTTTGTTTTTTTTCACATATAATATGAATTTTGCAGCAAGTGAAAAGTAAACAATGAATGAAAAAATATTTAGGACGACATGGGATCGAACCCAAGAACATCAGGACGAGAAGCCAGTGCGTTACCACTCAGTCACCTTCACCTTTATGGAATAATGCCTCGTGAATTATATAACCAAAGTAAAGATATATACATAAAGATACAGAATTTCAAGTAATCTGTATAAAGAATAAAACTGTTATTACAGAAGTAATAAGTTAAATAAAAATATTCTAGATCAAACTGGAAGATAAATATTTTTTCATTTCGCCAATGTGTCTGTTCTCTTCACACCGTTCTGCTATGAGACACGATTCCTTGTATAGGAAAATTGCTACACCACTGCCAGTCATCAGAAGACGTGGCAACGTTGTAAACAGTCAGTATTGCAACGTTGTACCGGGAAATAGTCTTAATTTTCCTACTTCCTTCGACCAAGAAGAATACCTTTATAACGCGAAAATAATACACGTAATAATTTAACATGAGCAGCACATTCGGCAAAAGATTTTGTATACTTTCACTACAATTATTCAACTTAATGCTGCAAATTACAGCTGGTAATTGAAAATAAGGTGGGAATACAAATTAATTGTACGAGGGTAATCCAAAAAGTAAGGTCTCCTAAGCATTTATAGATACAGAATTAAATTTTTTTAAATTTATTAACACTGTTTTAAAGATTGAGAAAAGCGGTGACGCTCTGGCTTCACATTCGGGAGGACATAGGTTGAAACCCTCGTACGGTCATGCAGATTTGGGGTTTCAAAGGTTTCCCAAAATCACTCGATATGAAAACTGGAATGGTTCCTTTAAAAGGGCATGGCCGACATCCTTGCCACTATTCCTACCGCACCCTCGGGAAGGAATTCGGTCCTGGCCTTCTAAAAGAATCATCTTAGCATTTGTCTGGAGTGATTTGGGGAAGCCATGGACGCTCACCCACGACGCTCGTTCTTCCGGTCTTTAGACACTATTAAACTTATTTTACCGGTAGACTGTGTTTGTTTGAATTCTTGAGGCTTAGGTGATTTTGGAGTCGATTATCACGGGTGACGAAACGTGAGCGTTCAACTTTTCACTAGAGACTAAAGAACAATCTCGCTAGTGGCAACACCATTCATCGCTAAATGCTGGTGTTGATTTATGTTATTATTCTGTAGTAATTCCAAACAAAGAATAACGCAGGAAATTTCATGCCACACTAAGTAAATAGTATTGAACCCTTGTATATATCAAATCGGAATGCTGTAAAGCACAGAAAGTAAGTGTATACCGAAACTATTAACAGCATAGTAGAAAACGAAAAAAAAACCGCTAATTTAAGAACTCCTGCTTATAAGCCCGATTCTCAACGAACTTTCTTTACGTATACCAGTTATAAAAGAATTTATGTTTGTCCTATATTAATAATCCGGTGGTAATTTTTTAAGTGACAATGGTAGTTTAATTTATTTTTTATTGCACTAATAATTAGCTCTTTGCCATTTCCTCTCACGTATTTACATAATGCATAAACATTAAAGTCCACCTACAGAATTATAGAAATAATTCCAACAAAAAATTATTAGTTTCTGAAACGTTAAGTTCGCTCTATAGTGAAATAATTATTTTGGAAACATACAGTGTCGGATCTCGACCCCGCCCCCCCCCCGCCCCCCGAAAATTGAAGTCAAAAACCGCTCAAGGCCCTCCCAAACCAAAATCCTGGATCCGCCACTGGAAACATGTGTGCCGTTTGATAAGGGACAGACAATGTGATTTTGGCGAGGCTAGAATCACGAGTAGCTTTCTTTCACTGTTGACGTCACAGAAGCGTTCATATTTACGTCGACAGCTGGTTAAGAAATATTTGATACTTTCAGTTTCGAGTATGATATTCCCTGACGCAGTTAGGAAAGAATCAAGGATATATTCTTCGCATAAGCTATGTGTAGGTCGGTACGTTTATAAAGGGAATAAAAATAAATTTAAAAAAATATGAAATACTTGAATTCGAACTAAGAACCGTCCGTTCAGCAACCTTGAACGCTAAACACAGGACCATGGCGCTCTGACTGCTTTCTTCCTTGGCAAAGTGTATGCAACGTAGCTAAGGAAGACAGTTTCATTCAATTTGTCTTGCAGACACACTTTTCCGAAATAATCTCTTTGTGATTGTTTCTGTAATTTCATAATACCAAAAAATCTACCTCTTAGAACATGGTTATTCCCGTGTTTGTCCATTAACCGAAAATTCTAATCGATTATAAATAAGTGCTATTGCTGTTTTAAATTCTTCCATAATACTGCCAGATAGGACCAACTTATCTTAAAATTAAAACTGGGCGAAATTAAAAATGCATCATTCAATTACAATTTCTTAAATTAAGAACAGGGTTAATTTTAAGGGATTTATAGAAACCAAAGGAAAATATTGCCCAGTTTACAAAGACAGTTTCGCGGCTCAGATTCGTGATTTTCTAACTACAATACTCCTCGACACTTTCCCGTTTGTAAATAATTCCAGGACAAATTGTATGGTGACTGCATTGCTTGTGATCTTTTCACGCTAGAGGCGAGTCTAGAAAACTATATGGTACGAATAGAACTGCCACTTGCCAATGGACACAGAGAGCACTTTCATAAAGCCAATTTAAGGAAGAATGACAGGTATTTCCTTGTTCAGTCTTGATGACGTTTGAGAATAGAAATTATTTATAAACCATTCTCTGTAAACATAATTATTACCCATATGTAGTCACTTCATGTTTTACACATATAAGTTACGTGTTTTTTAAAAAGTGAAAAGGAAATAAAGAACGAAAAATATACAACTCTAAGCTGCCTCGAACTCATGACAGTTATATCACCACACCACGGCTCTACCACAGAGCTACGACAACTTGCAGGTCGAAGCGCCCCATCCATCATGTAACCGAAGTAAAGATATATAAAGAAACAAAATTTCGTAATTAAATGGTTATTGACAATCTGTATAAAGAATCAAACTGTTATAAAGGAAGAAATCAATTACATAAAGGTATTATAATACGTCAAACAGGAGGAAAACGGAAATGTGTTTCCACTTTTGATAACGTCTACTAGCTATGAAACACTATTCCCTGAACACGGAAAGCTCTTCAGCACTGCTAGAAGGCAGACAATCTGACAACGATGCAGGAAGTTTGACAACGCTGTATGAGGAAATAAATCTTAAATTTCCTCTTACCGGCCTCTATAACACGTAAAATAAATAATTTACCACCAGCACATTAGTTCAAAAGTTTATTGGTTTCTCTTCAATTATCCAACATAAATAAACAGGCTGATATATAAAAATACAGTGGGAATCCACATTTATTGTAAGAAGGAAATCCCAAAAGTAAGGCGTCCAAAATAATTGTAGATACAAAATAAATTTACTTTCTGTAATATATTCATTCTTTTAAATATTGAAAATTATCTATTTTTTCTATATAATCACCTTTTTTGCCGAAGCAGTTTTTTAGCATTGTGACAGATTGTAATGACTGAGTGTGATGGGATAAGCAGTGACGCTCTGGCCTCGCATTCAAGAGGATACAGATTTCACTCCCTGTCCGGCCATCCAGATTTGGGTTTCCCATGGTTTCCCTAAATCACTCTCGTTGAATGCTGGGATGGATGTTTTAAAAGACCATGGCCGAAATCCTTCCGTTCCTTGTCCCCAGTCCGTCACCTCGACATCGACGAGGCGTAAAGCCATAAGCTAAAAAAAGCTATATCTGGTATGTTCTTTGAAAATAGTCACTCTTTCAAAAATTCCAGAGATGAGTGTGCTAGAAATCGTTTGTTATGAGGAGTGAATTTAAGAGATTATTCATTTTATAGCTCATTGCTTTCGGTTAGACAAGATTTTATTCAGCAAGATTTAATAGAAATAGTTTATTTGTCTGATGTGTTAATTTTTATCTATTGTTTATTACAGAAATTACATACGTTATATGTAAGAGTGGGTATGTTGGAATGGTTTGAAAACGAATGGGGGGAAAAAAAATCACCCAACACAGTTTCAAACCAACGACCGCACCGTTAGTAGTCGGGAACCTTCACCGCTAGATCATACAGCCTGCTATGAGGAGTTTCTCGTCCAGTCGGTAAACAAACCAACCTATACGTAACTTCCTGGCCTCAGAATGCTGCAGAAGGAAATCATTGTTTCAACTGTACGGTCGAATTTGATAGAGGAAGGAAAGTTCTTAACGGAATAAACCGAATGCGTAAGCAGTGTTTCTGCCTTCCATTGTAACTTCGTAATAAATTCTAAATATAAATCCTAATAGCACTGCATAAAATCTCTCTAATAAGTTTTGCCTTATTATCGATCGCCACATCTTATTGTTAGACCAACATTCACCATCTCACAAACAGTTCTATCACATTCACTGCTTAAAGAGTCAGTATTGGGAACTTAATCCTTGATGTTTTCAAATCATCTGAAAAATCACTAGATGAAAGCAATGATATCAGTGACTGATATGGATTTAGGTCAAATAACTGCATTACATTAAAATGGGTATTCATATAATGTGTTATCATGGATTTAAAGTTAGCCTGGATTTAAATGAACAATAGAACAAAGAATAGCACTTCGGCAAAGGAAAAATGGAAAAGGGAAACGAACAACAATAGCTGACGATAGGGTTATTTGCAAATGCTAGCGAGAAAATCTTTTCCAACCGGCAGGGTATATTTAGGAATAGCTCGTAAGTGCGACTTCGTGGATTAAGAATTTTTTGCCAGAATTGAATATAGAAAGTTGTTGGTAACGAAGGATTGGACCCAAACAACACCGAGTCGGCATAATATGACAGGAAAGCTATCACTATATCATTCTACCGTCGAACCAGTCTCTTGAAGAGAATCAATTTCCAACATATTTCTGTCAACATTCGATAAGGTCTCAAAATTTCGTGACTACAACTACCGGAGAAAATTTCCTGTGCCCTTCATACAGTTTTTCTTGTCAAATTCCATCAACATCGGTATAGCCATTTGGTCGTCAAAACGTAACAAAAAGAAAGAGACTTACTTCCGTATTTATAGTATTATTATTGCGGATCACACAGTCACACACACACACACACACACACACACACACACACACTCTCTCTCTCTCAGACTGCGAACAACCCCTGAAGAACCATTATAACGTAAAAAAGTGTACACCTACAGCATTGCAAGACTACCTACGATTTGCCTCGCATTGCACCCATAACTTTGTGATATCTACAGTTTAACATTCAATCCGAATAACCTACGGCCCAGGCGTGACTCTTACGATCAAAAACAATTTTTTAAAATCTTAGCCTCCACGGAGATTTGAACCGGAGACCACCAGCCAAACATTCGTAAGCAAACGCTTTAACCACTCCGCTGTCTGACCGATACACGGAACGGGCAATATAGAGACGTCCATATCCAACGCGTCTGTCTATCGCCATTCAGTAGTATTTCGAAATTATGAGACAACATGTATTATTTATACAGATAATTTTTCAACCAAATGTAGACAGTATTTTTCTCCTTGTTTCAAAGGGTAAGTGTGCAAAGTTTCATCGAGATCGGATGAAAGCTGTGGATTTGTATGAAGAACAAACAAACATACATACATACATTCATCTTTATATATATAGATAGATTTGACAGTCCTATGGTCCTAGTAAAAGACGTCTGCTAAAAGGCAATGAACGACTGGCAGAAAGGCTGGTCTCCATAAACTTGACAGCAAAAATACGTTATAATGTGTCTCAACAACAAAATAGTAAGAAATATACAAATCTAAAAGTTTTAACATTCAGAACACGTCAAGCCAGTGTCAGAATACTGCAGATGGAAATCTCTCATTAAGCTTACAGTCGAGTTCCAATGAGAAAGGAAGTTCTTAAAGTCATAAACACAATGTGTAAACAGTGCTTATGCTGTCCATTTAGGCTCCGAACAGCTTGCTGCGTTGATAATTTCTGCTTGGTGCAGCAAGTCCAGCCGAAGCTTGTTTCTACGTTATTTCCATTATCTGAATAACTGCAAACATTTGTTTTTCAACACAATATGGATAATACATAACGATCATTTCAATTAAAGAAACACATGCAACGCCCTAACTTATACTGTTTGTTTCTTTGTCTATCAATCTGAACCCTTAAACTTTGATATAATAATCCTCTCGCATGACAAGCGGAGTGAACAAAGAGTTTCCACTCTATATTTCGGCGATTAAAACGAAGTTGGGAAACACTAGTTCACTCAGCTTGTCACCCGAGAGAATTGTATTTATGGCCAACGTCGGGAAATAATTCGTTCTTTAATATTTGTGATTGCGAACGACTTTAATTATTTATAACCTTAATTTAGTTTTAATTTTTGAAAAAAAATGGGATGGGAAAAAATAATAAAGATCTTGTTGGCAGACTCAAGAAAAATTTTACTGGCATAATCTTTTTACAGATGAAATGAAAACAGTGACGTTTAAAGTGTTTACATTTTTATTTGCCGACTTCTACTAAGTTTTTGTAAAAATCGGGTGAAAAGATCTAATTCCTCGCTGTATTTACGAAACTACTGATCAGTTAATTCATTCTGAACGACTTTCTCCTTTTGTTTATAGAAGAGCTAATAGCGATTTCCGTTTTTCACAAAATAACTAAATGGGTAATTTTAACAAATTAAATGCTACTCCAGACAATTTTTATGACAAAAATTTATATTAATCCTTTCTTACTGAATTTCACGATTCGGAGAGTAAATATGTTGTTAAAATTCACATCAAGCTTTTCACAATTTATCTAAGATTTATAAATCATTTCTTCTGTTTGATTTGTATATACCATTTGAAAAATAATTTCGCAAAATGGGAAGCAAACTCACTCTCATTTTTTTATTTATTTTTTTAATATAAAAAACAATAGTTTTTACTAGTTTGCCTTATGAATGTATAATATTCTGAATTGAAGTTGATACACTATACATCAAACTAGAAACTGACCGATTTAATTTTAGAATTTCTAGTAATTATAAATACGTTTAAATGCCCGACAGTCACAAAAATTAGTGGAATGACTACTGTTCCTTTCAATGTCTCACGCGAAATCGACAGATATGCTTATGGCGTCGGAACAGGATTTTTTATTCTTCTACCTGCTGAGAAAAGTTGTTACGGATATACGCATCAGCATATGTTAAATAAGATGGATTTTTTTTTTATAAATGAAACAAACACATGGAAAAATGGAGGAAAGGAATTGACAAGTTGCAGTAAATATATTGCTTGACTAATGCTGCCTAAATACAAGACAGTTGAGTTAAAATCTTGCAGAAGTGGGCTACGTTTCGTGAGAAGCCACGTACTGGGAGATTATTTAAATACCTACTTTCACGTGCGTAGCCACGTATTCTAGGTTTCTATTCACAAAAGTTAGTTTTATAACGATTAAACACTTTTGCGGAAGCAGACGGTTGTAATCAGTTTTAATATGGCCTATGTAAAATGAATTCTGTTAAACTCAGGGAAGTTATCAACCACAATGCGAAACATCATCATGACTTATCTGAAATCTTAGTACACATACAAGGAAATAACACTGAAATTAAGCCCTAGAAATGTTTGAAAAGAATCATCCGCAGCAATTACACAAGTCAAATAATAACTTTCTTTAAGTGAGAAAACTTTTTTAAACAGATGATAATGTAGATTTTTATCATTACTCAGCTTATAAACGTTATAATATTACTCCCAGCCAGACCCTCTGTTTCAAATGGAAAGCAAGTTCCGAGTAGTCAAATGCTCAGCGTAAACTTACAATTTCCTCCTTCAACTATAACTGCTGTTCTACAAACAACTGCATAGAATAACAGCACTAAACTATAAAATTTTGGAACAGTTTGCAATGTCGTCCTTGATCGCAGAGTCTTTTTTTAGCTGACACATAATTTTCAATATTCGAAATATTAAGATATTTCGGATCCTTACGTAAAATTTGTCCTCATTCATCGCTGTTGTATTTTAGTATTTTGACACTATTTTTTGGCTCAACAGCTTCAGTAATTCGATAACTTACCTGAGATCTTATAGACTTAATGAAACGTGAGATCCACGTATAACCGTTTCTTCTTTGGGAAGGTATTTTGGAGTTGTTTTGTCACCGAACAAGTTGGGAGAGTGGTTAACGCTCGAGAATGGAATTCAAAAGTCGCATGTTAGATCACCGGACCGGTTGTCCTGGTTTCGGTTTTCCATGGTTTTCCGAAATTACTCCAAGCGAATGTCGCAACGTGTTTCCCAAATTACCATGGCTGCGATACTTGGCGTTCCTTTCCCCAGCGTTCTCCAGGCCCTAATGACCTTGAAATCGGCTGGATGTAAAGCCCCAACCAATTAAAAACTTTGTTATGCCTTCACAGTTTTGAACTCCATCCTGCTATACCTGTGATGACAGAAAATTTGTTGATACATAGATTAGATTGGTGAATATCAATCAATAATTTCCTTTCACTACTAAGCATGCTACAGGAGACAGTTAAGATCGCAGTAACAAACCACCATTAACTGTTTTAAGCTATTCGACGGAAATTGTTAGATTTTTATGATCAAGAAGTTTATCCATTCTGACTACAATTTTGCTTTTAACGTCACTTACGTAGGCCTATACAACGAAGACAGTAGAACAATTTCTTCTGATAGGATGCATGAATAGCATTCTGAATCAGTGACTGCTGATCTACCTATCATAGCGAAACTTTGGATCGCCTTTCTAAGTTAAAAAAGCAAGCCTTTGAAGCTGCACTTCTTTTCATGAAATCGTTGAAATTTTTACCAGTTCTGTTAGCACTGGCATTTTGGATGTTCACTTTCAAGTATATTTGTCAGTAATTTTATGTATGTCACGGTCAAGAATTGGTTTTCAGAGGATTAACGAAATAATTTCAGGCTAACAGGGAACTAGTTCATACTTGAATACCGTGGCCGGATTCCTTTCCAATCCTTGGTAAATAATCGTTCCTGTGACATTTCAAGAACATAAAATATATTTAAAGACTGAATTGCTAAAAAATAAACCAATAAAGCATTTGTATTAGTTTATCGATACGTGCATCCTCTCCATTATTTTAGCTTCTCTGTTGGTGTATGTTGTGATTTTGGTGATCCACAGTAGATTAAACACAAGAAGAACGTAACAGTTCATAAAAATCACTGATGTCCGAGGCCTGGACTCGAACCGTCTGCTCCAGGAACTATCCGAGCGCTAGCCACCATGCTTCCGGGTAGGCACCCGCGACGCCTACAGTGCTAGTGGCTGAGTGCTACCAAGACCGCAGTAGAGGGGGCAACAACTCTTATACACGTGTTGACCAGCATTACGTTTCCTTGTTCCCAGCTTCCTGTGTATTCCTCCAAACTTTATGTCTCATAAACAACAGTTACGAAATATAAAAACAATTGTTCATTGTCATTCGTTATTGATTAGTATGAGCTTCTAAAATTTTCGCACTTGTGAAACTTCTGGTTGTATTCTGGGTTACCAGTTGACTGGTAACAATTTTACCTCTTAAATCAGTGCAGGTTCTATACGGACTACTGTCGGAAGAGTTCACCGTAGTATTAACATCAGAATGGAGTGAAAAGTTGGTATACTATAATAACTTCAAGTAGCAAGAAGCGTATAAATCGCGAAATAAACTAATGATTTCGTACGTGTCCGCTAGCAAACGCAGCAGTTCGTTAATTACCAAATGTTTTAAGTGCGTGTCCTTGGATACTTGCCAATTACGTTTTTGGTTAGAACATCAAATCAACGTTTCACCTGTCGTTTGAGTTTTAACAGCACCATCCACAGAATATTACTACAGCGAAAAAGCCTTATTAGTTTTTGATTCTTTGCCTGCTTATGAAACACCACTAAAACCACAAAGGTGACAACACTATGCGAAATTGTGTCATCAACTACTGAACCCTCATCTTGTTTTGTTTTTGTTTTAAAAAGAGTTTTCATTTCGCCTTAAGCAGCTTTCGTTATAAATGGTAGGTGAAAATAAGTTTTTTGACGCTAAAATACTGTCAACTCAGACTGCGTTGACGACATCTCATGTCACCGACAACAGTAATTAAGTTATAAGTTTTTCCGTATGTTTCTAAAATAAGTTTAAATGTAGTAGTAAAAGAACAACATGTCTTCATAGCACACCGCAAAATTAACTAACTTCAAAAAGCTGCAATTATTTGTCAACGCACTCATCTAACATTATCTTTACACGCAAATATTGATTTTATCATTAATAGTTAGTTATTTTAAGTGACAGTTGATCGGTATAATGTCTTACTTTCTTCTGACTCTAGCGTTTGTTCAAAATTAATTTTTTGTTTGAACACGGTAATTTTTTATGTTCAGTATGGAAACGTAATTTCTCTTGAATGTTTTAAAAAAAACTAAAATGAAGTGCATTCAATGTCTGCACAACTCTTTTATTAACGAAATATAATCCATATTTTCGTTTGTATAACGAATATGTTAAAATATGTCACGTTTTTTTGTGAGGTGGGTGAGTCTCAATTTGGATAGTAACGTGAATGTACCACCTACCAGGTATAGTACTGTCTTGGTAGGTGTGTACAATGGGTTGAATAAGTCCCAGGAGGAAATGTAGCGATGTGCAATTCAGGTCGTTCGGATTAATATGAGCATGGTAGTACATTTACGACCAAATGACCCGGCTGCACGCCCGAGAGATCTTCAAACATCAGATCCGCCGGGAAAACTTACGATTACACAAAAACATATATAATATTTCGGCTTTACACCTTATTCATGTTATAGGAACGGAGTCATACCTCCCGAACCATATAACTGGGTCCCTATAAGGTGAATAAGGTGTAAAACCGAAATATTACATATGTTTTTGTTCTTATCATATGTTGTTTGGTGAAAGATGAGTTATCTAGTTTTATTATGTGTGTTATAGGGTCAAATAATATTTTTTTCAGACTTTACACCTCGTCGATGTCGATGTTATGAAAGTAAGGAGAGAATGAAGGACATGAAACGGGAATGAATTTGGTCATAGTCTTTGAAGGAACTATTTCGGCATTCACCTGGAGAGATTTCGAGAAACCATTGAAAACTAAAGTCTGGATGGCCGGACGGGGATTTGTGTCTGTGTCCTCCAGAATGCGAGGCGCTACCACTCATCCACCGGAAAGCTTTCCGTATACAACAGACTAACACGTTCCTATTCTGCAATACACTATCAACGGACAGAGAAAGAACCGAGCTAGTATACTTTTCCGCAAACACATCACGCCCTATATTCCTAATTTGGAAACGCGTAGGAGATATTAGCAATCTTGAGCATTTAAAATTACTAATACAGATGGCGGAAACGGTAAATAATTTTCATTTCTTTATTTTTCCACAAATATTGTACGCTTCGTTTTAAAATTGTTAAAATAAACATCAGATCCTTTTTGGTCGGGTATATTGCTTATATAGTTCAGTCAGTTGTTTAAAAACATCCCGGAAATTTAAAATCTAGACTTTCGTCCTAAGTACATATATTTGAATAGTTATATTCATATAATTGCAAAACTTGCCCAGTTGTTTTCTCACACACACACCCCTCCCCAACTCCTCACCTCTATGGCTATGTGTGTTTGTTAGTATAATGTGCATTTATTTTTGAAGTAATTGTGATACGAGTATGACATATTAATATCAAAATTCCAGTGTGAAGGCTCAAATATCAACTTATTGCAAAACATTGGAGCTCTGAAATCAATAACAGCGTTTGCTTGTTTTATTGGTTCTCCTCTCTAAAGCGAAAATGTTCATAATACGAGGCTATTCTATACGCGCTATGCAGGCATTGATTGCCATGTGCTACTCTCGTTAAATAACATTGCGTGCCCATTGAATGCCGGTTAAGACACGATTTGCTAAGTCGTTGGTTATTGATGTCATGCAGACTCTCCTTTATTGTATGTCACCAAATTAAACCTGAAAATGGCCAAGGTAATGTATCTTTCGTTTTTTTTTTTTTTTTTTTTTTTAACGGCGCTTTGGTCATATCGTGAGGAACAATAGCTGTTACGAAATCCTGCAGTCTGTTCTCCAGGGAAAATGTCATGAAAGAGAAGTAGGCAGTAGGAGAATTTCCTGGCTAAAAAATTTAAGAACCTGGACCTGCAATACAACTACGGACCTAATCCGAGCGTCAACTAGCACAGACAAGACATCCAAAATCGTTGTCGACTTTCGTAAAGGTTAGGGGTCAGAAGAAGTGATCTGATAACCACCTGATATGTCTGAATGGTCCATCTGTTTTTGATGTTTTTAATGACGTTGGATATCTTCTTAGAGGTACTTTAAACAGCTAATATATCATAGTACTCCTTTTCTGAACAGATTCACAGAAACATTTTTAAAAGCAGTTAAGACGGTTACAGAAGAACAGAAAGTTAAAATCAATTAAAAGTTTTCACTGTTGAATGATCACAACATTTTCTATTTCATATAGGATATACCTAGATTAATAGACACGTAGTAGACTTTGTTCAAGCTTATTCCCGAGTAGCTATTTTGTTCTGTGCATTCGAAGCCGTGCTCATTCGCTGCACATGTGGTTTATAGTCGCAGTTGATAAATTTTTCTGCGCAATCAATCATGAACTATCGTTGTCTTTATGGACTAATACCACGTGTGCCTACGTATGGTTATTTTAATCAAAACTACGTATATTTTTCCATAACTATTCCAGTCTCATTGTGAATTGCTAACGTTGCCTCTAACAAATTCCATTTTAGCTCTGTGATCTTTCATCCTAAATATCACAGAAACAGTTCAGAATTGGAATGCAATATCAAATTAATAAAATTTCATATATCTATCTATCACTGAGCACATTTGAGTACAAAGGCTTATTTTCGACTAGGCAGTCAGAGACGAGTTAATATTTCTTCCGCTGTCACTGCGGCTTCAGTTTGTGTCTCCTTACCTCCTGCGGGCCACAGCCGAGTGTTTTGGTCCCTGCGCCATTTGCTGCAGCCATTACCACCGGCTAAGACGTGGCCGGACATACATATTCATGCGCGGGACGCGTTAATAGAGCCAAACTCCTGCTAAGTGCGGCTGTCGCAAGAACAGACCACGGCGGACTAGGAAGACCCTAGCATCCAGCCGTGCATTAAATAGCCCTGCAAAACAGCCCCGCTCACTCACTGCCACCGAAACGCACCCCACAACTAAAACGCTTATAATAGTTACAATCACGTCTCAACATTCATTTTATTCTTAATCTGGTCGCTATAACATTTCTATGAAGATGTCAGGTTGCAGCTAAAATTTGGCAACCTGACGCTTTGCTTGATGAAAAATATGGGGATGTATTGAGATAACATCGTTTTATCCAAATCACGTCAGCGTATGGTAATTGCGGCAGGAGATCGGGAAGGATTGCTCGGCTCCAATGTGTCTCGCTTCCTGACCAGCTACTCTAACTCGGTAATCCTACCGGGTATAGGGAACCTACACCTTAATGTGGAATCCGAACCACGCAAGCGTTCTAGCGTACTTAACAATGCTATGAAAGCACAGGCCGAGACTGGGATTCAAACCGCGGACCTTCCAATTTGCTGTCAGATACCTTAAAAACTGATCCACCAGACCGTTTTGTTTTACCTAAATGAAATTGTGCTTGTTCAGTCGAACCCCTCCCCCCTTCCCCCCTCCCGCAAACATCCTGCAATTGTCACCTGGTTTCGACTTTCTGTTACTGAAGTTTAATTTTTCACAGAAGAGACAGATCTTTGAATATGTTGAGAGTATCCAAAGGGATGTGACCAAATTACAATAGAATATGCAAAGACCATTCCAGTTTTACCATTCCCACCTATACAGTGGTGATAGAATTATAATAACATACTATACTTTAAATTTCTTTGCTTCTAGCAAATTCTGTAAATGTTTCATACAATTCTCGGTGTTAAGCTAAAAACACTTGCACGATGTTTCTTTAAAAGAGAACGGCAGTCTTCTCCAACAATCTTATAAAAAATATCATAAAATCGAGGTTCAAACCGTCACCTGCATAATTTATTTTCATAAATCTCGCATCAAAGATTTCACTGATTATATCGGGAAATAGATTAACTACTTGGTACTTTTGAAATACTTTATCCACAATAGATTTACCTGGTTTCTCACAAAATTATTTACCTTTCACTCGTATCTTTCAAACTACATACTAATTCTGACAATATACGCTTGGACACAAGCGCAAAGTTTATCGTTATCATCGAACGAATGGTTAGAATTTTTGTCATACGTTCGAAAGTAAATGTTATAAAATATATTCTGTGTGTCAGCTTGTTCCGCAAAATTATGAACTAATTTTCATAGGTTTTCAATAGCTACAAAGGCTAGGGTCAGAATTAAGATTTGTGATATATCTTATGACATTACGTCACAAGTCTCTGGACCAGCAAATTAAAATCATTTTCTTGCCTATAACATAGCATTAATTAAAACGACCAAATAGACTTTTAGGGTGTCTATACAATTGGAATGCTATAATGCTATAATTTGAAATATAGGTGATTACTGAGAGCAGACCAGAAAATTTATATCTGGTCAAAACAGTTATCAGTGCACCATCTATGGGTTTATTCTGCAAATATCGGGTTTCTGCCTCCAAACCAAATAGATGGCCGTAATGTAGTGGAGTGGATGAGCTGAGTACACTAACAATGATCCTTAGGAGAAAAAGCGAATACTGTAATAATAAAATTACGCTTACAAGAAAATACTTGCACTATAGTACCAAATGGCAGAAAATTAATTATGAAAATTTAAAGTTGTCGACACAACGACCAACGGCTTCTTTGGGCTAGGTCACGGGAAAAAGCCAGTGTGTATGACGTTTTTGAGAAACGTGAAGACATCGCTGTGGCAGTTGTCTTCAAAGGCGGAGCAAGCGGAGCTTGACTAAAGCTCTGAGACCGCCAGTTAATTTTTACCTCTCTGCATTTCACTCTCTCCTCGGTTCTCCAACAAAACGCATTTAAGGGTTTAATTTTGTTTGTGGCCCGCTCCTCCGCCGTAAAACGTCCGTTATATTGTCGGTTTAGGGTTGTTTTACACGCCGGAGAACATGAAATGTAATTTCGTTATTATTTGCTCAGCGAGGAAAATTTCTTTGTAAAATAAACGTGTCAGAAACAACAGCTAATTCGAACTTAAAACCAAACAGCCAATTAAATATTACCGGCTCACAGGTATTTCTAACGTTATGGCTCTATGCCTCCTTCACTAACGTGTTTGAGAAATCTGATCTGGTAGTACTATGTTAAGCATGTGGAAATCATCTAAAGAAATGATTTAACTGGCGGAATTTATGAAACTGAAGTCATGTGAAAATCAGTATAAAATGTATATTATGGCCCAAAATTCTAGATCTCTAAACAAAAATTATCCCCCACTGAAATATTTGAGTACGATTGTGAGAAAACACGCAGAATATGCCTATGTCAATCATACTCCTATTTTTTTCTTTATTTTACCGTTGCTGGTGTTGAATATAAGAATGAAAAGCATATTACTTGATAACCAAAAATACATAGTTTAGTTAAAACTCTCCTGATTTTACTGTTCAAAGAATGTATTAATTACAGATATTAGTAAGGAAAAGAAGAATTGGCACATTGATGCTGCAAACTGGAAACAAATTTTTTAAAATAAGATTCGTAAAACAAATCGAGCTGAAAATATAATTACGAATCCAGTGGATTGGAAATTTACGCTTCAGCTATTGCGTACATAACAATTATTATATTAATGTTACGCGAATAAAAGACAAAAGCTCTGCTCTAATTATTCCAAAGTAGCTAATTACTATAAGTGAAAAACTGCTACACATATTAAATTAGTGATTAGACAAGCTAAATACTTACGAACGGCAAACGAAAACCATCAGCGAGTTTCATCAAACTGATTACCCGCAACGTAGAGACTGCACAGCAGAATTTATCGTCGCACAGTAAAATTGGATGAATCTATGTTAAGCTGCATTAACAATACAAAATACCGGACAGATCACTAATATTAGAGACAACAATGGGTCTCATTGAAATTGATGATGAAATCGCTTTCTTAAATTCATTGCTGCTCAGAACGCGAAAAATGTGTTTTTTTCCAATATATTTTGACGTTCCGATTGCAAGTAGTAAGGAGAAACAAGTGAAAAATATTTTTGTTGTGTATCTCATACATCCTTTAATCTATTGGTGTTAGTCTCTACTCTGACTGCGTCACACGAAGACAACTGTTTACTGTGCTTTTATCCCATATTCAGTGAACAATTTCAATGTTATTGACTTTATTTTAAATTTCGTATTTGCTATTAAACCATTGTTTGCCATGTGTTTTTCATGTTGATCTCTTTCACTGAGACGAAGTAGAAATATTTTTAGTGTTTATCCAAGGATTTTGATAATTGTTAGCAGTGTTGTTATGGCTTGTACTTCTTAACTCGTAGCTTAATCTTTCTGTTAAATACTGAAATTAATGTTGGCACATAAATCATTGACACTTCAGTCAGTGCTTTCATTTACATTACGTGTTATTTTTAAATATGTACAATCTTTTCTGTTAGTTCTTGAATTTTTATTGTAATGTTTCAAACTCTGATATCAGTTATAACTATTTTTTTGTTTTGTTTTCAGATTGCTTCTTTTATGTTTCACTTGGGATTAAAAGGTGATATCGTCTCAATAATTAATCATGGTCCATATTTATCAATATCTACGCCCAGTTAGCCGCATTTTTAAGAAGTGATTTAAGGACTGATAAAAAGATTCCCTCTCCATGTTCCTTGGTGATGAACGAGTACATGTGGTACTTTTGGTGTTAAGATCGATATTTCCCTAACTCTCGGATTGACATGACATAGAGTCATTAGAGCCGACAGAAGTTTGTTTCTAAGCAAAGGATCATGGAATTTTTGATGTAAACACCTATGGTGAAAGTCCTGACAGAGGCATTTAAAGGAAATGTTACGCAGTTAATACATAAGAAGTGTCGACTTGGATTGCGATATTGTCACCATTATTCCCAATGTCAGTATATTTTTTTTACAAAAAAAAAAAAAAAAAAAAAAGTATTGTGTGTATGTGTATATATATAGTATAGAGGCTGCAAATATTTATTGTTTTCATTATATATGTACAACTTTATTAAATTTTTAGAGTTTGAAGCAAATGCAAAACCCGTGCTATTCACTCGACCAGACCCGAACTGACGACACATTCATATTGTAACCCTATCGTGGCTAATGTACATGGCTCCTCGGCCGACTCGAGGGATTTTAGATAAGATGGATGACGCTAACTACCTTGTGCAAGACGGTGATGAGGAGGCTTTTAGCTGTAAGACGAAGCCTCAAGGAGTGTCCCAGATAGGTGAAGGACTTCAAATTCCTCCGCCCTCTAAGTCCCGGTTTAATTACTTTCGGTGCTTGCCTCGCCCCGTCCTATCACGGAGCCTGAAGGCTCCCCCATTTCCGTTTTTCGCAGTGCAAGTTCTCTCTAGCAACACGACACGCAAGCACACGTCATAATTAATAAAACCGCGCAGCGCGTGGCGGCTGGCAAATCTGCCCCTCGAGTTTTGCGCCCTCTCTGCTGGCGGATTAATTGTTATACACGCGTGTGGTACACGTCCTCGGCGGCTGAATCCTCTGCAAGAACTAACCGCCTCCCACCAGCAGAGGGCGAAGCCAGATTTTGCTTATCATCTTCTGAAGTTTGCGAGAATTTATTCTTTATTATTGCTTATGGCTTTACCTCTAGTCGACGTCCAGGTCAGAAGAGGTGGAAAAGGACTTGGATGAAGGAATGGGAAGGAATTTGGCCATGGCATTTTGAAGGAGGCATCCCGGATAGTTAAACTGTGGGAAAAAATTATTTTAAATTGGACTGTTACATATAAAATGTTGAAAATATTACTGATTTTTTTAAAGGAATGATTGTGCACGATTCGGCCAAAATGTTTCTTACTGACGAATTGTCTTGATACTTTTTGCCGTCTATCAAAGCTAAATATTAAAAATTTCAAGAGAATAACCACGTCTCTCTATTACATTGCAACAACATAGAACAGAGTATTACGTATCTATTGTTGTTCATTGATATGCTTGAAATAAGTCCATGAGAACTGTTTCTGGCTATATTAAACGCTATCAATACTAAAAATTCTTTTCCCAAGAGACATCCGCTTGGAATAATCGTTGTGTGACGAGCACAACTAAACGTATGTTTAACTGAGAACCGGATTTTTTTGCTGCTTAGAAGGGTTCTTACAAGCATTCTGTTTTTGAATGTGATCCAAATCGCCAGAAATAATACTTACTAAACCATTTCGCTGTGTATTTTATACAATAGCTGTTCAAAACGACAGAAATAGTTTTGTAAGTCCATAAATAAAACTTAGTCTAAGAATGAAACGGTTTAAAGATTTAATTATATTTAACAAAAGCTTATTTAGTTTCGCTTCTTTAACACCTACAGTATAAATATACTCAATAGCAAACTAAAAGGTAAAAAAATAATGAATATTTACGTACAGTTTCCACTCAGTGAATTTAGTTTCACAGATCACTTATTATGGAATGGGTGATATGGTTAACTACTAATGCGAAATTAACTAAATGGAATTTAATGTGTGAAGTATTTTATGTTTCGTCAGTTATGCTGTCGAAGATTGAATTTGTTTATCAAATGACATTTTAAATATATTCTCACCTTTGAAAAGTTCTGAATTTCCTTATTACTAAATTAAAATGAACTATAAAATGTCATGAGAAAAACCTGTAATTAAAAACGTGATAAATCCTGTGACCAGCAGAACTGATCTTCCTGTACCGTAATTAGTTTTCCATAACAATTATGTGGTCTGCATTTTTAAGATATATTCGTTATATAAGTACCTCAAACAGGTTTCATAACATATAGTTATTTTAATAACAATGTAAAGGGAAGTTCCTGAGCGAACTGGAAACTTGAAACATGGTTTTGAATCTCAAGGCATAAATGACGCTTTAAGATATTACCGACCTTTCCGACCGAATGCGACCTTCTCGAATATTCTGAAGGCAACACGCAGTACCTTGTTAATAATAAAATGTAAATTACTTCTCTGTGAAAGTTCCTGAAGAAGGCGAAACGACAGTACCCGCACGGCAGCTTAAACGGCAAATTGAAGAAAATTATTAATTCCCTTAGATCACAAGAAGCGTTCAACAAGGAGCAATCTCTAGAGACTTTTAAACGAGATTTCTGCTTTTTAGAAACGCGGCAATAGTAGCTGAAGAAAAGGAGCAGAAGGAAATTCGTGGTAAAAAGAATTAATTGCTTTTATCAAGTTTTCACTCTGCAGCTCTCTAAAGCTCTTCAGCGCGCAACGTAGAATAATCGTGGGAGGCACCTGATCCAACGTCCTTATTAAACATCTTTTAATTTCTTTCCTTCTGCGCCTATACACGGTTTTCATTATTCTGAACAATTGAAGGAAGCTATCAGGCCCTCAGATATTAATGAAAGCAGAGAATTCTGAATGAGATGAAGAGATAATGATTCGGACGCTTCATTCATACCAAGAACTTCACCATTTCCTGACCCATTTATCAATTTGCTAATGGCAGCCGACTCTTTTGGCACGGGACAAGTCGATTGCAAGAAGAAAATGATTAACCTGATTGAATGTTACACTGATATTTTGTTATGCACACATGTTTGCATGGTAAAAAAATGGAGTCCTTCCTACTTTGTTTAAAAATTTTACGGAATGATTTGATAAAAAGTAATTTTAGTTTGGTTATAAGCCGACATATTTGCTTCTTTAATAAATATTTTATTATTTTATAATGATGATGTCTAAATATTTTAAAGAATAATTGTTACTTAAATTTACATGGATCCTTTTTTCTTGCCGTTTATCATTAAAGTGAAGCGAAACAATTGTTCTCTATCGAATATTGTTAATTACATTAAATTATCTTCCCTCTTTATTTTCTACAGAGATTCACCATTAAAGAACATTAGTGAAAATGTTCGCGGATATTTCTTCTGCTAAATACTTAATAAGTAGTAATTTGATCAGCCATAGAACAAGCATCTATTCTTAGAATATGAAATTTTCAAAAACATATATAGTATCTTTAGATGCATAAATCATAGATTAAACAAAAAATCAATTGAAATTAATTACCTTCACAGACATCATAGTTACTAGTTCTTAATTACAGTGATTAAGTTTTGTTTCTTTACAAATAACACTACTAGTACATTAGTCTGTTTCATGGTAAACATGAATACACTTTGATTTTCACATAATTAAGTAGGGGAAATAAAAACACTAGTTTCATTACTAATTAAACAACAACTTCAATCGTGCGGTTTTAGCCGCGTCTAAGTGAGCACTAACTTCGAACGTTTTTCGGATTGCTTTGAACCAGGAAGATGGGACTTCGAAAACGTATCTTAAACAAATTGTGTTCGATTGATATTTGAAAAAGGTGTCAACATGCAGGTAAAAATTTAAATTCGGAATACATCTCGGTACAGTACTCCGTGAAATAATATTTCGGAAACGGCCGTCATGATGGATTTCCTTCCCTAAAATTGGAGTTAAAGTAAAAGGGTATTAGAAATTTTTCAAGGCATTTGGATGACAAGCCGAGAAGGACGAGTGGTCGGGTGGCTCCGTTGTTAAGGTCCTGGGCTCGAATCCCTGTCTGGCGGGGATTTTCATTGGCCCTCAACCCGACCTTCACCTCTGGCACAGCTTGCTGTATACTGTCAAGTACGCTAGAACGCTTCCGTGGTTCGGATTCCACGTTAAACTGTAGGTCCTCTATACGCGGTAGGACTACCTGGTTAGGATAAGGAGGCGACGGCAGGGGCGGAATTCGCAGCCAATAGAAACCCTGTCACCAGGTCATTACAACCACATGGAATCATTATTATAGCGAGAAAGGCGGAACATAATTGAGTTCGTAGCAAACCGAATGGCCCGGATTAAAAACAAGATTAAATCGAGGATTTAGGGTAAAGTAAAACGTTTGCGATTGTTCCTTAGGACCGTTCCGTTTTACGACGATGAAGTATAGAACATACAGTATTTCCGCTATGGAAAATTTCCCTTTGTAAACTCCAGCTCTCCTAGGTTTGGTGTTTCTGTTCGTTTGCTTCAGTGCTCGTGAAATAGAAAACCTGACTGTGGAATATAGTACAAAATACCTTAATCTGATGCTCAGTCGTGTATAATATCCTGAATTGTATTCTGGATATTTGTTTATTTTATTACAGTATCTATAATTAACGTCCCTGTGTAGCACTACTTCATTTCTGTACGTGACAAATTCGGCTATAAAGTGAGGTTAATAGCTATAAAACAGTTATGAAACAAAGTGACACGTTTTATATACGCCAGGCTCGTGTTTGCAACTGCTACTTTTGTTAAAAAGTTTAAGTGCGGTAATAGCCACCTGTTTAGTATGTTATTATCTTTATAGTCAGAACTGGATAATGACCAGCTTTGTATCGAGTCTGTAACGGCGTTACGTGACGCGTTCGGTTTATTGCGGCGGGACAATAACGATCCGAAATCTGTTTGCCCTCTATCCATAGCAGTTCCTGGGATAGCAATCCACAAGAGGGGTCAGGTGGCTCAGTGGTGTCTGACTAGAGAGGGGATTTCGAGATGCTCTTAACCCGAACTTTGCTTCTGACTCAGTTAGTTTTGTAAGCTGAAGTGTTTCGGATTTTGCGGTAAAATTTAAGCACCATATACGCGGTAGGGCTACCAGATTTGGTTAGGCCACTACGATAGGGGCGGACTGATTGCCGGTAGGAAACCCTGTTACCAGGTCGCTATAGCCACATCGCTTCCTTAGCAATTTACAAATAAAGCTTAGCTTTTTTTCTGTAAAGGTTTAATGATTTAAATTTCAAAACAAACATAAGGGTAAGTATGTTTTTAGTTTAGTTTCTCTATGTTTATTTGCTTACATTCGTTCATTGTATCTGTTTTTGTTGTTCATTCATATGGCTATTAAGGAAAGCAAAGAATTTATATTACCTGTTTTGTATGTTTGTAGTGGTTCCATATATATTGTTCCCTTAGAAATTAAAATTTAAAAACAACCACCAAGAATGTGTTTCGTTTGAATCTATATATTAATTTTGAAAATGACTGCATAGTGGAACTAGGTGGAGCCGAAGTACGTACAAATTACCTCTCCACAAAAACTTGGATGCGTCCGGCATTGTTAGTCGGGAGATCCCGAAGGATTGTTCAGCGCCTGCGTGACAGGGTTTCTACTTGCCGTTATTCCGCCTCTTTCGTGACTGTAGCTGCTGTTTAGCGTGGAATCCTAACCACGAAACGTCCTGGCGTGACTGATGTGATTAAACATAACTCATAAAAATTCCGGGCCTCACCGGGATATGAAGTCGTGTGCAGACGCCGAACTAATGTAAACAAGCCCCTTGACCAACCAATCAAATTAATGAGCATTACTTAACAACAATTCTACTTAGTTAAGCAAATGAATTGCTACAACACCACGTCTTTTAATGGGCTTAGATATTAATTAATGGAGAGTGAAAGGAATTACAGTAGATTTTTAACAATATAAATTTCTACGTTTGTATATTTGTTCGGTATCCCAGTTAATTAGTACACTACTGGTGTTTAATTACTTTATGGAGAATTTCGGAACGTATGCCGTGTTTAGGCCTTTGTGATAACGGGAACGTAAGATTGATTGGACGATAAGACTGTAGTGCTTACGTGTAAACTGCAAGTGTCGTGCAGGGACACACGCAAATCGTTCGACCTCTGTCCGGATGAGGATGGAACTTGGGTTCGTCTGTCCGCAATAGGCCCGTCGGATGTCGCGTGCAGGAAGAGTCTTTGCAAGTTGCGCGCCCCTAATCTGCGCTTGTGCTCGCCTAACAAGCAATTGAGATGCAGAAAGCTCATTAGGCCAAGATTAGCCGCGTAACCGCATTAAGATGGGTTTGTTGCCGGCGGTTGCGGAGTTGGCGGTAGTCGCGGCTCAGCAACCGACAACCGAGTCGCCTCGGGAACGGATTAGAAAATGGACAACAGAGCCGCACGAACACTAAAGCTTCCAGTCAAGCATTTGACCATGCTTTGGGAAACTTATTCGTAACGGCTTCAAATCCGCATAAGAGGAAGATAACCGACCTGATAAGATACTGATTGTTCAAAATACCTCAAACTTTCTTTTCTTAACCACGATGTAATCAGCAGGACTATTATCACCAAACTTGCGTTAAAAAAATTATTTAGGTGTTTGGATACTTTCACAAATATAGTTTGCCGACAACTTCAGTACGGTATTAGCCGCATAAGTATTTAGCTCAGTCATCTCCCAAGAACAATATTACTTCTGCAAATGGATGGATGACATCAGGAGTTGATGGAAGAATCAAAAAAAAAATTAAAAAAAGGCGTTTAATTTGTTCGTACAGGGAACGTTTAAAGAGAATAATTTTAACAACAACAAAGATTGAAAAGGAGATTGAAATGGGTTTTTACAATTGAAAATACAAGACGATGGTAGAAAGAAATGGATAAATTGATAAGCTAAGAAAACGAAACAGAAAAAACAGCTTCAATTTTCTCCAAAATTGCTAAAAATCAATTCATTAGTAATGAGTATGGCTCCCTGAATGCTAGTTAATTGGTATACTGTATCTGCAGCGTAATAATCCCGATATGGGCATTGTCTTGGCAGTAGATCATTAGGGCCAAGTGTTACCCTTAAGGGTAGATCATCCTATCCGCTCCCCACTTATCTTCAGAGGAGCCACGTATTTATTACGCTAAGCTAATGTACCGTAACACACCAGAAATTCCTAAAAATTGTTCATTGTTCTCTGTAGACAATCTTATATTAAGAAATATAAGCGTTCATGGAGTTAAGAAGCGATTTTCTTCGACAATTTCATCGATTTTGGTAAAGCCTGGAAATGTACATCGTAACTATTATGAGCTGCGTCCTAGGAATGATCTTAAAATAAAAAATTTAGTCAGTACTGGAGTGCTATTACTAAACAATACATACGGTTGTCTCTGTTGATTTATTTTGTGAATCTGCTGACAGTATATTTAAATGAAACGCTCAGACGATTTCAGACGCAAAGATTTCAGTAGAAGACAACAGACTGCTTCTGAGTGCCACCTCCTGCAGAACAGTCGTCGTATGGTCAAATTTGAAGTTTATTTGACTTTATTTGATTGTGACTATACAAGTTTTCCATTACCACTGGTCTTAAGCGTTTAAACGACAGAAGCTGACAGCTGTTGTAAACTCCTTTCCTTTCCATAACGGGCTCTTTTTTATATTTATCATTGAATATTCAGTATCTAAGTACAAAAAGAATTAATTCGCTCTGAATGTCATAAGAAATGTGACGGTAGGAGGGGATAAACACCAGTTTTATTCCGTACCATAACACTGATTGGCACTTGAAAGTCGATCGGTTCTGCTACAATTACATTAGCTAATTTTATACGCTTTTATTATGGATGGTGGCTTGATGCAAACGAGGAAGACGTCAGCAAAGGGAGACATATCACATGAAGGCTAACCGGTGAGCCAATAGATGATCGGCCATTGCGGTATGTATGTAAGTTACTAAGGATAATCTTATTCACTTGCAGTCAGTTAAATAAATGAAACGAGTACAGGTACCCATACAGCTGGACGTATTTGTCATCACACAGATTAGCTAATTTTATTGCTGATATCTGAAAACTATGTTGAAAATCAATTAAAAAGTGACCCTGAGTAATTTCATAAAGCTACAAAAACTGTCAATCAACTGATGTGGCTCGTGTATGTTCTAGTTCCATCAAAGTTATCTCCGAGCTTACAGGAGCAGATAACGTTTCCAGTTATGTCATAAATTCATGTTAATGACTGATGAAGCCTAATGATTCAATGTTTCTGGCTGTGGTGTGACTATGGTTGTCTGTATCTGCTTAATAAAACCATAGTAGTAGTTTCGTATCCTTTCCTGAAGGCTTAATTTGGATCGAGATAAAAAAAAATCGCGAATGTACTGTAGCAGCAACTACAGGCTACGCGGCATTTTCGGCGGATAGTGGTTATACCCTACTACGTCGTTACTTGTGCTTGAATCAATAATACTCTTCTCTAGAGGCCACCTAGGATTTAATATCAAAAAAGTTGTAATGCCATCGTAATTTCAGAATTTGGTTTCTCAACGTAGTGAAGTAGTCGAAAAACTTTTATTCACCTTTGATGAATGATGATCGCACGGTGGCAGGTCAAACAGTGGGGACCCCGAACCCTATTCAATCGACTGGTGGCAATATGCCTGGAGCGCACATTAGGACAGGGGGTGGACGCGTAGGTGCGTGTCGGGATCTGTCCGTCACAAAGGCTCCGACTAAGGATATGAGGACGGGACAAGGCAGGGCCAGAGAGCCCCCAGCGCAAACACGGCGTTGCCAAATGTTTGGCTTCAACATTCAATATTGAGCGGCTGGCAACACTGCTGTTCACTTTGTAGCCGTTACTGTCTCTCTGTATCCCTTGTGGGGTCCGCTCCCAGTATACTGTAGACAGGGCTGCCAACCCCTGTTACTTTACGGTGAACTTTAGTTCTGCATCAGAGTAGCTATAATCGGTGAGTAGAACTGCCTAAACCAAAGAATGTGAGGTTACAGTAAAACTAAGGTTGTAATGTATCTCAGAAACATATTATCAAGTTAAAACATGAGTTTACCTTAAGAAACGGAGTAACAATTCTGAAAATTATTGCTGTTGAATAAATGTCCGCATTAAGTGCATAAAATCAATTTCTGTTGGAAATTTGTATTTTTTTTTTTTAATTCTCCATTAACGAAAGGTAAACGGCAGTCTAAATGAGATTTGAATGTAAATAATAACAAGAAGTATATACATTATAATGAATAATGATAACTATACATAAAGTTACTCTTAACTAGTATACGTAACAAGTTTCGTATATATATATATATATATATATATATATATATATATATATATATATATATATATATATATTCGCATTACTATTGATGTTGGTTTTTTATATTTAATTGGATCCATATTGGATCTTATTTTTTCTCGGTTACCTAATTGTATAATTATTGTTATTGCACACCGCATTTGTGTTTCACGAAGCGATTGGTGATTCTCCCAATAGCAGCCTCTGTTTCTGCCCACTGGTTTGTGGTAATAAGTCCTATGTTTTGTAGTGCTGAAATTTAATCCATGTACAAACCTATAGTTTAGTAAAGTTAGACTATGTAAGACCGTAATCTTTCTCGGTACAGAATTTCTTTTTTCCCTTCTTTTAATAAATTTAAGTTGAGATGTCTTATTCCGAAGATTTGGATTTTATTCGAAAAGTTGCAGTGTAGCCACGATCTTTCACAATTAATTAATCTATATTTGTATTGGTTTTTTGAAGATAAATGACGTGATTTATTTATTAAATTTTTAAAATATCATTCCAATAATTACTTATGAATATAGCCTATATATAAATAACTGTAATAATGTTTAATTGCTCTTATCATTAAATGTACAACTTAAATATATTACTGGATATAACTGGACCATAAAATGTATGCTATTGTGACTTTTAAATGAATATTCAATAAAAGAAAAAGGTTACTTGGTTAATTACTTTAAATGTTATGAAAAGATGTTGTAAAAACGAAAAGAAATGTCCATGGTGAGTGTAAGAAGCCCCGTGTCGTGGGTTTTGTTTTAGTGAAAATAGTGTGAAGATTATATGACGGAAGGCGGAGACTGAAAATCAAATTATTGACATTTGATTTGCTAGATTTATCGGTATTATTCAAACTCCTAAAGCATGACATTGAGCAAACTGTAATGACCATAAGAAATAAACGATACGATTTTGTGAAGATAATACAAGCATATTTGTCTCTAATGAAGATTGCGTTGTTCCTTTTAAATTTATAATGTTATAAAAATGAATGTTACTGAAGATTACTAGTTTAAGTTGATGTCTATTCGCTTCTTAGTGTGTAGAGAATGTGACACAACAAAAATTTTTTATAAGAAAATTATATTTTGTTCCTCGAGTGTGAACAAAAATCGATGATATTTACTCTTAAAGAAAAGAATAGGACAGTGTAGGTTGCAATAGATCAAGAGAGTGGGGCTAACGGTATAGAGACATAGATCATTGCCGAAAGAACCTTGCATCTTCGGATATTACATAATTTCAATGTAGTTCCTAGAGAAGTAGAGGAAGTACAATAATAAACCCTTAAAACTGTTTGAAACAAAAGGATTGAATTCTTTATAATTATAATGACTTCACAAATCATCGGTTATGCGACAAGAAGTTGAAACTGTCGTTTTATTTATCTACAAATGTATTTTTTTTTTTTTTACTGTTTTGAAGTTGTAAAAGATTATTTTATGTTGAATCCGAATGCAAAAAGTGAGGGATTTAATCTTGAAGAAGAGCGAATCTCTGATAAAAATGCTGCGAATGTTTTTTTTATAATCTTTTCCAGCCACAATAATGTTTATTATGTTAAAATTTTATCCAAACATCTTTTAATTGTATTAATATTTAAAATCCGTACTCTTGTGAAAGGGTTTTTAGATTTCTGTACATTAATTTTATCAACCGATCATGTTAAATATCGACCTTTGGTCGCTGCTTCGTTATCTAGAACGTTTGCAGATTTTGTAAACAGAGTATACGTTGCGGGTAGCATGTTCACCTAGCATATTTATAATCGTCCGTTACGTGTTAAACTTGGGAGAAAAATTTCTTCGCAAACACGACAGGACGAAAATTGCGAATAAATATAAACTGAAATTAAAAAAAAAAAAAAAAAAAAAAAAAAAACATAAGAAATTAAGTTAAACAGTGCACTTTGGTGAAAGTATAAATCATTTCTAGTGAGTTTCTCCTCGCATCAACCCGTTGATGGATTAATTAGACTACCACAAATCCTCGTACCAAGAGCACTGTGAGAAAGTTTAATATAATTGAGACCACGGTAGTCGCAATTAGCGAGACACGCTTCAGAGTGTAGCGAGTACTGTTGTCCTGATTGCTGAGCCGTGGTTCGGTGACAAGCTAGCCTAGTTGCGGATGCGACTGGTGTAGGGAGTGGTGCTAGTTTCCGCAGACACCTTGTCGGCCAGCGCCGCTGAATATTGCAGGCCGCTCGCCGGCTCGCCCGCTCCCTTTGACGAGATTTAACTCGGTCGCCTCGGCTCCCCCCACACTCGCGTAATCTCCAAAATGGACCCGAAAATTCCGACTGGAGTGCGACGTGACCCGAGTACAGAGGAGGAGTCTTTGCGAGTGTCTAAGGAGTTTATGTTTTGTTTGGATAGTGCGCACTATCCGCGCGTTCATGCTGCATAATACATACAGCCATTTCCTATCGAGCAAGGGTACTGCTGAAGAAAAATATAGAAAATCGGATACACGGTTACAGAACGATGCACGCTTTCCATCAAGCGCATTCCTTCCCAGAACAGAGAAGTTATCGTTAACTTTCTCTTTTCACTCTTAAGTGAGGAGAAAATGATTTTTTTAAACCCACAAATAGATGGTTACCATTTTTATGTAGAGGCGCTACCTTCTCAAGGAAAATTTAGTCAAAATTTTGAACTCAGGTTACTTTATAGCTGAGTTCCTCAACAAAAATTGATAATATTTCCATTTTAACACTGTATAATTTGCCGAATATTCGTGACCCTTCACAAATAGCCAGAGAAAATATCTTTAGGACAGGTTACAGAAGATATTATTAATAAAATGTTTATTGTCGAAAGTAGGTGAAGGAATAAATTACTTCTCGAAACGATAAAAAATACATTCTGCGAAATTTGTCTGTATATTTTGAGTTAGTTAAATGTGTTCTCTGTAAACAGTTATTATTGTTTCCACAGAAATATAACTGCATATGATTCCAGGAACCTACCTTCACTTTACAGATGAAATACACGAACAAGTATCATGTCGTTCATACTAACAGTGATATAGGAAAGAATAACTGCAGACACACAATTGTATCTTTATTCGGAAGTCTGGTATTCTATACACTATAAAGCTGTAGGAAATATTGCGAACTAGCTGAGTGGAAACTATAGCTAAACTATACTCCTTTCGAGAAATACAATGTGTTTCACTAACTGCTTATTTCTCTTTGAAAAAGTAATATTGCTTTAGTCTTATTCGTTAATCACTTTGAAAACCCGTTTTATCATAATTATATTTATAATCATTTATTTTTTTAGATTTTTAAATTTTTTTTTACGGAATTAATGTCTAACGGGAAAAAATTGATTAGGATTTGGAATAAGCATTTTCTAGTATTTTATTCAGCCGGACATGCATATACCATGAGAGCTGCTCATAGCGATCTCAGAGGCTAGATGCGCGCGGTCAGAATCCTGAATGGCGTGATCACCTTACAGCTGCCTGGCGGTGGGAAGCGGCGCATGCACCTGTAGGCCAGCATAGCGGCATGTGCGCAAAAGACCCGATGCTCTATTCATTCGACTCGATAAACATGTAAGGAGGTAAGAACTTTTTGCTTGTTTGTCTGCCTCGTGGCAACCAGCTCATTGTCTCAAGGTAAAGAAGTTATAAAAAGTTAATTCCTTTTGCTCATGTTAGTTAATTTACTCAGTCTGTCTAATTTAAGTCACTAAATAGTTTTGAATGCATTACTTTCGTAATATTTAACTTATCGTTCAATGCCTCATGTGTTTCGTGCAATATAGTGTTCTGTGGATTGTAATCTTACTAGTTATTCAGTTTCTCAGTATATTATTCGTATAAAGTCATGTTCCAATTGTACAACTAATTTATTATTATCCGTATGCAGAAGGCGTTATTTCATTCTGTAAAAGTTCAGGTTTTCTTTTTAATTTAATTGTAATGATCGTTGGCTTACGCCAATTTACCAGTTAATGGTTTTATGTTACTTTAGATCGAGTTTCATACAAATCTAGTACGTACATTATTTTACAGTTACATTATATTGGAGGCATTTTACACTCGTTAAGTTCTTCATAAATATTTTAATGTTCTACTTTAAAGATTTTATGGCCTTAAAGTAATATCTAGTTAGACATAGTGCAATTTTCATGAATTATAAACATTAATGTATCCTTTATTTCGACTTTACATATAGATTGTGATACATTTTATATACGTAATAACCAATGCGATGAGTATAGTATTTAAAAATCCTAATAAAAATATTACATTTTAATTATTTTATAGAATCATTTATATCAAATGTTTTCTAGTTATACTTTCAGACTTTCAAGTATGTGAGCAATTTTACGTCCCTTTTTTATGATTTAATAACGCGTATCCTTAATTGTGTATATTATTTTGTTACAGTAAATTTGATTAATGACTTTTATGCTTTTTACCTCATTGCTGATTGTCTATATCCGTCATTCGATGATATCTCCTATTCAGATTTGACTATTAAAATTTCAAGTTGGCCTCATGTAGAAATCGGATTAGCGCCCCATACAGGACTTGTCTTTGCGTCATCAAGAAGGAGGTTACGGGAGTTGGAAGTGGTATATTGAGTTTTACTAGGTTTTTGTACAGGTTATTTTTTTGGGGGGGGGGGGGTCTGGTACTGATTGCAGGCTCGGATGAAATGATTTAAATCCGCTACTTCTTCATGATCTGACAGTTCAGTTGGGACACTGCGACAGAACTGATCGTATAATTTTCTTTAATTATTATAGATAAATGTACATTACGTTTTTATTATTAAAAGGTTGTTTGATCTATTAGGTGGTGTTATTAAACTTGATTGTTAAGTACCTAAGTTATCTGTGGTTATAAGTTTGACGGAGTCTCTTTATTCTTCTTTTTCCAGATTTTCCCAACATATTGGGGCGACTACCTTCGATGAGATTTACTCATTGTTACATTGGCCAAGCTTTGGTTTTACGGCCGCAAGCCATTGCTGAGGCCAAGCATTTTATATATACAGTCAGGTGGTGCTACGCACTAACGGTGGGAGTGGAGTGTTTCCCTTTGGCTGTGAAACAACTGTGTTTAGCGTGTCATAAATGTATTTTTTGTTCTTCCTGTGTAGTTTATGAAGTGGAGATTGGGGACCATCCCGGGATTCGCCTTGATGGCTGCGGAAACCAGCCTAAAAACCGCAGTCAGGGAGGCCGGTCCGGGGGTACCTGGGTTCGTGCCTCCCCGATCCAGTGTGTGACGCCTCAACACACTCACGCACACTGTTTATAAATGTGATGGAGTATTTGGTGACAAATAAGATCAATGTCATATCATTATTAAAGCAGTCCCCGAAATCTTTGCTGTAACAAAGATTGTACTGGTGTCGTAATTCCTGACTAATATCTTTTGGAGCCTAAAATGTCTATAACTTTTAATGCTAGGTAACGTAAGTTGCTAAATTCATACGTAATATAACTTTCACGGTAGACCCTCCCCTACCATGCTGCTATAACAGCTCCAGTCATGGAAAAAAGCTGATGAGGGGTGAACATCATATCGCAATCCTATGACACGAGTAATTATTGTTTTGGTGGGATTCTCCGCACGGCGCGGCGGCAGCTTGCTGATTTCGCTCAGCCTCTAATGCGAATTGTTAGTGTATTCAGATGGCGCTGAGATGTTGGCGTAGCGGCCACAGCATTTGCGCGAGCACTCGAGCGTCTGAGTGCTTCACTAGCGAGACGCCGGTTCAATATCCACGGCTGGAGTGGGAGGCATCTCTCCGCCCACGGCACAGAGTTCACAGTTAAAACGCGCAGCAGGTAGCTCGTCGGCTTCAACATCAGTTTCAGCCTTAGTCCAATCATAAATATTATTTGAAAAATATTCTCTGTCTGCGTTGATTTTATTCTATCTTCAGGAAATTTTACATGACTGGATTGAAGTATATTTTTTTCTAACGTCACTGGAATTTGTTTCTTGTCGTAGGCAGTTCTGCGAGGCACAGTACCAAACGTTTGTTTGGAATAATTCTTCCGCGACTCATGTATTAATATATTTTAAGAATAGTAACACGGAGGGTACTGACAAATAGATTTTTATAACAAATATTTTATTGCAGTGGCTGTTTCATTATATCAAGAGAAATTAATCAATCTAAAATGATTATTTCATATAAAAAGAGAATGTGGTATATTACCTCTTCGGACAGAGAAACATTCTTGTAATAATGGAATCAGATTAAAGTTTCGTGAAAATTAAAAAAATGGTTAATTAAGCTAATTTTTTGGTTCCAATAGGTAATGCAGGCAATTGTAGCAGACAAAGACAGTTTTGTGTATTATTCAATGAAAATTAATTAATTTTTAACTTTTAATTGACTCTGTGAACTGTTTTGTTTTTCTCTTCTGTGAAGTTATCACAAAAAACGTCTTGATACTGCGCCATAGCATTTAAACCAGTTGCCATAATTTTTATAATGGGTATACATATTGCTAACATGTTTCGACCACAAGGGAAACGACTAACAATTTCATTAGAGGAAAAGAAAGATCATAATATACTGGCAGGAGATTTGCGGATTTGGGGGTTTACATAACTTTTTTTTTCTTCAAATTTCAAACGAATGCAGTGAATCCTGAAGTAAGGCACTAACTGAATTCCGTTAATTTGAACAACAACAACCTCATTAGATATTTATACTACAATTTGTATCCTCACCAATCATATTATCTAGAATTATATATAAACGAGCACCTTTCCCGGAAAAGACTTGTAGACAAGCCTCTATACTGGACCTGCAGTTTCATTCACAAATGCTGCTATATTCCAAGGTGCACTACTCAGACGGAAAAAAGTTTGCAATTTAAGATCCGTTTACAACGATGTCATTCGATGTTTAATAATTACCGGGATGGAATCCTGTCACGGAATTTTTATGAAGGATTATTCGAGAATTCGGTCGGAAGGATTCCGGGAAATCATACAAATTGAAAACCTAAATATCAGGAACGGGGATCGAACTCGGGTCCTCTAGAATACAAGGTCAAAATTGTACCTCTCACCCAAGAGACTGCATATATTAAATAGCATTTTGGTAACGAAATTTACTCCGTTCTAAAATATTTCACTATCGCTTGCGAAAAACTGGCATCATAGGTACAAATTTGCAAAGGGAGTTAATTTCAAAGCTCTAGATTTTCAAACCAAAACATATAATTTAATATTATGGAAATAAGTGTTTCAGTGATAAAGAATATAGGGCAGTAACCTGTGATATAATTTTCAATCGACAAGATCACAGCTCACAAAAGCCATTGAAACAATTGTGAATACTTACAACACAATTAGCCTGTCCAGAGGGGTGATATCTGCGTTTTATTTTATCATGTGACACGTGGCGGTGACAAACGGCGGCTACGCCCCGCGTGACATGTCGTCGGGCTGCGATATCGATTCGCCGGCAGGTAGGCAGCCGCCCCGAGGACATGTCAGTCGGACAGGTCACGGAGGTACTAGCTGTCAGCAGATACGACGCGACGGGCGAGTGAGTGTGTTACACGACCACTACCTGCCACTCACTTCTTCTAGGTGGTACTTCTCGTCAGAAAATAGCTGCACACAATTCTAATTTTTATTCGATTGATTCGTTCATTTGCAGTGCTTGAAAAAAATAAAAATAAAATTTTGGCCGATGGCTACATAATTACATTTTCAAATTCCCGGTTTCAGTGAACAGATCGCTATAGATTAGTGAATTTAAAAGACCATCAACGCCCTGTAACCGTTCGTAAACGAGGATAATTATTAAGATATAAGTGATTCTATTTGAATTGAAAAAAAAAGTTAAATTGACGTAATTTAGTGTATAGCTCTCTCAACGCAGCTCACAAATCTTTACAGCGACATCCATAGTCTTTAATCTTACGTTACACTGAAGGAGAGAAATAGATATGAAGTGTTCTTAATTCTGTTTTACCAACAATACCAACTATACTCTAAAAACTGAATCTACAGCGTAAATTTTTTTGCAAGATCACGAATAAAGTATTGTAGCCATGGAAATTTAAATTTTGTAATTCCAGCGGAAATTTCAATTGTTAGAACATATTTCTCTCTCTCTGCCAAACATTTATGACTTGTTTTAGCAGTAAGGTTCAAATTTTCAACAAATCTCATTAATATATAGTTACGACCTCTTTGCATCGTTAAATTTTTATTTCCTTATTTAAGTATGTACACATTTTATTCTGGGTTCCCAGTCTTTATAAATGGATACCTCACCATTAAGAACCATAGATCGCAGTAATGGATCAGTATTAGTGATAAGTTTGATAAATTCGTGTGGTTTTGACAGGGTTTCTTATCGGCTTTGCAATCCGCCTCTATCGTAGCCACCTAGCCGAACCCTGCAATCTTACCGCGTATAGGGCACCTGCAGTTTAATGTAGAATCAGAACCACAGTTTCGTTCTAGAGTACTTTGCATTACACAGCAAGCTGTACCAGAGGTGAAGGTCGGGTTAAGTGCCCATGAAAACACCCGCCGAGACAGGGAGTCGAACTTGGAACCTTGCAATCTCCATTCAGACGCGTTAACCACTGAGCCACCAGATTTCCATTAGTTTGACAAACAATCAATACATAAAAATTGATTGTTATTGTGCTTTATGGAAAATAAAAAGTAACTATGAACCCAACAACTCGTCAGTCATTACTATAACAGATTATTCTTATAATAATCTGAATTAAAAGTCCTTAGTTATGATAGAAGGCATCAGATAAAGAGGAAGTTATAAAAATTTGTTGAATTTTAGTGTTGAATAAACGATCAACGAAAAATCTTCATCATACTGATATTATTATCCTTCCAAGTTCACGTATTGTGTTTCATGACAAATTGAGAAAAAATACTGAACTAAACCCAGTCGATAATAAAATCAAGCAGAAATGGCAGGTTAACAACAGATTGGAAAACGGGGAGTAAAACATTGAAAGAATTCTATTATGTTATACGTGCGATATTGAAATTGATGTTTGAGTCAAGCCGACTTCAAGATAAGCAACGTTTTTGTACTAAAATTTCTCCTGCTACTATTAATGATTGTTCTAATTTTTAAATACATAGACACCGAGGACGTCAGTTGGAAAAAGGAAGAAGAGAAACTTCTGGAATTAGACTAAGTTTAGAATTAATTAATAAATAATTAAAGCTGTTGATGGAACAGATTAACGAAAAAAAGGAGATGGAAAATTTTTTGACAGTAGAAAGTAGTTTAAATTGTTTAGAAAACCGTAATGAAGTTAAGGATGGTAAAATAATAAGATGAATGTTGCAATGTTTGAAACAATTGTAATGGAAACTAACTTGGCAATGGGAATGTTTGCGAGGGTTTACATCCCTTCAGACTGAGACAGATAAAATTGGAAAATGTTACCAGTATTATTAATATCATTTTTATTCCTGCCATCTTCTAACAGAATAATTTTATGTAACAACTCTAAATGCAATGACACATTTACTCTGATTTACATATTTATGATGAGATTTCTATATCATATAGAAAAGTTGTAATTTGCCTATTAACATCGTGTTAACGAAACTGTTGGCGGTTGTGAAATTTCATTGCAGGGAGCTAGAATCGGAATTTCTAAATAATTAATTTCGAGGAGTAAAATTAACTGCGAATGCTAGTAGTTGAAGGTATGTAATTCTATAAGCTCTAAAATGATAATAGAAAATTTTGTTCTCAGCTGTAAACGTGTTTATTTTCATACGCTTTATTTACAAAGTGAGAATTGTTTAATGCTCATTTAATTTCATAGTTCTCTGTTCTAAGATGTATTCGATATTTTCTTCATAATGTCCGTAACAGCTAACAAACTTACGGTAAGATCTCTATTTGTTGTTTTGATGTTTCTGTATATTTACTCTATATCTCGATAGAAATCTAACAGAAATTACTTGCCGCGAGCGCAATGTGAACTTATATTTAATGTGGTGTTAATTTTCACAGACTTGTTCAATGCCAATGTTGAGTAAATAAGAAAAATATAGTGGAGCGGTGAAATGTGTTTAAAGTCTGTAAAATTTCTTTTATTTGATGATTCTGTTTATTACTGAAACTTTGAGACATCGAGTTTATAAGAAATAATAATAAAAAATCTTTGTAACGCGTTTAGTGCAAACAAACTTTGAATAACCACTGACAGTTAACATGAAGATGAAATGAGTTAAACATTTAAAGAAACAGAATTTAAAGGTCTCCAAAAACATGAAAGGAGTATCGCATATAGGGGAAAAAAGTGTTAATAAATGTATAAATACGAAAAAACAATGTATCCGATAAAGGCCATATGATTGTAATCAACTACTCATACACATCGAATTCCTAAAATACCGATAGTTGATGCTGAATTCTATTCTGTGGAACGATTATATTTCTAGATGGTTGTTCGCAAAATAACACCTTCTGCTGATTAACATTCAACCATTTCTGTTTAATGTTTAATTAGATGTCTGCCATGAATCGACGAATATGCCAGTATATCATTATTTGCGGTATTTTTCGGAATTCTTTCCATTTCTATGAAAATACGCAGTAACACATTTTACAAATAACTCTTATCATTTGCAGTAAAAGTAATGATAGATGGAATTTTGTATTAGTTACTATAAAAATAGCTTATCTACATTCCAAGAGTTGTGTCGCATTGTCGAACATACATTAAAAGATTATTGTTTACTGTTAATACACAATTTGAAGGTGCGAGATTAGATATCAAGTAAGTTACATACTAAAGGTAAGAATGGCCGCTGAATAATAGTCAGCATGCTTTCAGATGAGTTCATGGCTAACTGCACTCTGTTGGTCTATAGGAGTCTGAAAAGAAGCTAAGTTTACTAATAGAAAAGCCAAATGAAGAAATCGAAAATTTTAATCACTAACAGTCGATGTTGTATCAATAAACAGGATATCCAACAAGGCAATGACTGGACTAATGACTGGACTCGTGTATTGAGGAGTTTCGGGCTGATGCCATCACTCGTGGCGCTGCATTGAGACCTGCCAGCGCTGCAGTTTGTGCGTGTAACGAAGTTGGCGGCGTCTCACTGGGCTTTTATCTCTGGTGCGGCGGGCGGTAATCTCGTGAGTGGTGGCAGCTTTGCAGGGGATTAGCGAGCCGAACAGGTGCTCGCGCCGAGGAGTCTGCGGATCACATCAAACTGCCGCCGACTTCATGGAAACCAGCTCCCTGGCTAACCGAGCACAAAGTGAAACGTTTTTAGTTTACTACCATTTTGACTTGATTCTTTTAGGCATATAACGCGGATTCAGGACGTACATGAGCGAACTATAAATGGAACAGAGCACTCAGCTTGTGAAATTTTGGAATGCAGCACCATAGGTAACGCTCTCGTCTCATATTCGGAGGACGTGGGTTTGAATACCTGTCCGACTATCCATATTTGGGCTTTCCGTGGTTTCACCAAATCATTCAAGTGAATGTCGAGATGGTTCATTCAAAAGGCCATAACGGAATTCCTTCCCGTTACTTGGCCCCAGTCTTTTCCGCTTCGACGGCATCGAGTCGTAAATCAAGAAGCAAAAAAATAAGCAACTTCATTTTTTCAAAGCATTTTTTAGTTTACATCATCATCATCATCCTCAACAGTTTCTAGCCTCTGACTGTGTCTGCTTCATGCACAAGCCTCTCCATTTCCTTCTTTCATCCCACCACCTCTCTGTCGCCACCTTGTTCCAGTCCACTCCTCTCTTCCGTACACATTCCTCTACTCCTTTCAGCCATCCATGTTTTCATAATTGCTACTTGGAATGTATCAATCACTGATTGAAACTAATTAACTTATTTGCAAGCTTGACAGATTCTAACTACAGTGATAGCCAAAGAACAGTGGGTGGCTCACGGGAAAATCGTTTCGTGTCCTTAGCCTCCATTCAAACGATAAAAGCATGACAAACATTGTTTTATTTTACTGCTTGACCACCTCACGACTTTCTAACGCCGTTGTGGTTCACATTGTTCGGCGGTTTCTGTCTAACATTGTGGTGGCAAGGGAGTGTTAGAAGACCTTCGACACTAATTTGAGTGCTACATTAAAGGACACATCAGCTCAGCATCTTTATCCCATGATACCGCAGAAATTTCTTTTTTGTGGAAAGTCTGTGATGACTGGTGGGTGGTTCTATCAAATTGGTAGGTCGCTACTCACACTCATAAACCTAACTTCCCTTCCCTTCATGAAGGTAGGAAAGCAAGACTTCACTTAAGTACCTGTTGTTGAATCCCTTGAGGTGACATTAAAAACAACGCTAATCCCTCGGAAAGAAAAGAAAGACATCGGCTAGGATTCTTAATTGATGAACATGGCATATATATTCAAGCTGGCGAAACCAAGTTTTTTGAGTCGACCCTGTGAAATAGCCAGGACGAGTGAATCAGCTATGAGTATAATAAACGGCCACTGCTACGGCAATCAGTCTTCAATGATCAGCCCAGTGGCGCCGTATGTAGTGGTGGTGGTTCCCTTCAGTGGCCAGTTCAACTATAAATGTGTTCTATCATGAAATTCTGTCCGCTAACGAGCATGATAGATATTCAACGAACTTTACGATCAACCAAGTTTAGGTAATTATAACTTTAAAGCAGGTTTGATTTTAATGTTTCAGCATTAAGAAATTGATTTCTTTTCTTCCTTGGAAGAAACATCCATTTATATTAGTAATAAATAAATATCTCCAAAATAATCTCAGTTAATAAGCAGCGAATTAAACACGTGAACCACCTACTTTTTTTTTTTTTTTACTATCTATTTCCTACAGTTAAATTAGTTGTTGTTTACAGTGTATATTGGCTAGCTCTCTAATAAAGAAACAATAGATTCTCATACTTGAAATTATTGAAACTTATAACTATCTATTTCTTACTGTTTAATTAGTTGTTGTTTACAGTGTACATTGGCTAGCTCTCTAATAGAGAAACAATAGATTTCTCATACTTGAAATTATTGAAACTTAGAATTTAAAACATAACAATTGTTACGTTCTATATTACTCACATCGTTTGAATTATTAATCAGTGTTTCATAGAATATTGCTTATAGAAATAGTATTAAAATTTTAATCTTTCACTCCAGAAATTTTTATTTTAATCATAATTGATTTATGATTTAAAAATAAATGATCAGTATCAGGTGACAGGGGTACTGGTAGCAGCATGTTTTCGGTATCAATGGCGTCATGTAATTTCTTCATCAGTAAAGATTAGTATTCTTTTTACCGTTTGAAGAACCTATTTTTGAGCAGTGACATTGCTTTTAATTTTCTCGGACTTTTTATTTTATTTTTGTCGCTACCTTACTGGGCAGTGAGTAGTAGCGTGCTTCTTTTACTGCCTGCAGAGTTGCAGCGTTCCTGTTCGCGAGCCACCTACCTTCCCTCGCCGTTGTCACAACTACAACAACTCACTATGCGCCGCTTCTGGCTGTCACTAACGAAGTTGCAGCAATGTTTTTCGAATACTTCGAAAGAAAGAGCAATTATTAATCTTCAAAATAAGCGATTTTAATATGTATTTTGAGTGAATTCCACAAAAAAAAACCAAATCATTGTTTAGTTTGACTAATAAGAACCGATACTGATAATTCTATTGATTGACACTAGAATTGTTTCTATGTTATGTTTTTACGCCTCGTCGATATCATTAGAGACGGGAAATGACTGGGAACCAGGACAAGGAATTCGGAGATGGCTTTTAGAAGTATTCGCTCCAGAAATCGTCTTATTTCTGGTACACTTCTCTGCTCCAGAAAAGTACAAAAGGAATAAGGTTTGTCGTAAGTGTAAATTCACCTTACTGATAAGATTTGAAACCAGGATTCTGGTTATCCCATTATTGCAAAACTTAAAACCGTTTAAAGTAGTTGCGTAAATTTTTTTATGGATGTATTACAGTCAAGAAAAATATTAAAGACTTTTACGTAACAAGTATGGTAAACGATACTAATTCGAATGTCACATATCCGTAAACTAAAACGTTTCGTATATGCAGAGTGAAATAGGCGGTCCCCTAGAAGTGATATACGTTAACAAAAAGTTGCATCTACAATGACGCATTCAGGCATTCTACAGAATTTACACCTCTATAAAATCTGAATAGAAAAACGTATTTTTCAAAATTAAATTAAGCAAAAACAATAATATCTTAGTGTTTCTAATTTAAAACTAATGTCTCCATAGAGCTGTCGTTTCTGTAAACAGTTGCGTACGTGTAAGGTGGAAAAGTAACAAAGTATCGGAGTTTTGCGACACTCCGTCGCCCTCCACGGACCATAAACCGGACATCTGACGGCGGAGGGCCCAACTTTTAAGCCGGCTCGAGTCTCCAGGGAGAGACACAAGTGCCGGGGGCGAGCCAGATGGACGGCGGATCGGACCGCCCTGAACGATCGCCCTCCGAGGAAATTAACGTCCAGCGAGACAACAGCGCGCAGCCTGCGTGCACGGAGTCCTCTTACGATCTGCATCACAGCGACGGAGGGCAGAGTACTTGCCTGAAATCCGATGTATAGACTAAAAGGGTAGACCCTACTACGACACATAAACTCAGTATAACCTTATTTCCAGAAAAACTCCGAAAAGCTTATGAATTGTAGGAAAGAAAGTTTTATCTGAAGCTGCTGAAAAATAAATAAAGTAAAATTCCTAAACCAGTAGTATCGCCTTACTGCAGTCTTCTACGTACAACTAAACATCAACACATCCGTCGTTGTGTACACTAATATTAATATCACATATGTAATTCCTACGGAGACATTCTTCTCGCGTCTAAATACAATAATTCTTCGTCATTACACTAAGAAAATTTGTTATAGACAGTATTACTTGTTCTGCTTATTGCCCAATCGTAATTATTCACATGAACAAATATGAAACAATTGTATCACTATCGCAAAGTATGTTCATTTTAGACATACAGACATTAATGACCATAACGAAGAAAAAACTTCTTTCATCGTAGTTTCGGTCTATCATCTTGAAGTACTTAACTCTATTTTCCTCGGAATACAACGTCACTTTACAATTCCATTTGGCATCAAGCATTTTACATATTAAAGTCGCTTTGTGATTTGAAGGCGCACAGAAAAATCATGTAATTCAATCGAGCGTGGTGGGTGAGCGTTAATCCAGAAGAACGTGGGTTAGAATGCCCGGCCATCCAGATTTGGGGTTCACATGGCCCCACCAAACCACTCCCGGAAAATGCGGCGATGGTTCCTTCAAAATGTCATTAACGAGTTCATTCCAATCCCTTGCCCCAAGCCTAATGACCTCAACATAAGCAAATAATAATCTGTAATTCAGTTATTACTCATTACAACTTTGTTTTATTCCCGATTAAACCTCATCAAATGTTTGAGAAAAAAGATTTCTGACGATATTAAAGTAGTTAGCTGTTACAGTTCCCGCCAGTCGTTACCTCAGATGCAACGTATTACGGAATATCTTCAACAAGATTCACCATATTTCCCTTAAATATCGGTGGAATTGTTTTAAAGTGCAAAATTGACTTAAACAAATTCCTCTTAATTTACTAACAGAAGTGTTTCATATGGTAGAAGGTAAATAAAATGTTGTTACAGCTGCTTAATGTGATTTAGTAAATATAGCTAATGCTAAATAACGTTTACATAAGCTGAACTGACAAAAATTTATACTTTTACTAGATCTTCTGAGTTCAGGGAATGCGTCCAATCCTTTTATCTTGTGACAAATCGTAAGCGCAAAATATGTGATAAAAATCGATGTTCTCGCATTCTCAACAATCAATTACCTACGGAAAAGTAACACATATTTAATAGCAAAGTCGTATTATAGAATAATATCAATTCTTTATCGCAAGCTCTGCATTTCATTAAACTTACGAAAAAAGTGTCAAATCCTATGAAGCAACTCTATGTTTCAAAACTGCGGTATCCGATAAAGAAATACTAACACACAGTCTTGTCTCGTGGTAAAAATATGTAATTTCATGTGTCCATTATAGAAAATCATTTAACGTAAACACACAGATATCATCACACATCTGAAGAAAACAAAGAATTACATCGTTGAGTTATTAATTTGCGATCAAACTGGTTTGAAGAATTTTATCTTAAAAATAACCATTAAAAACAATGAATAATAATTTTAAATATCCTCTAATTCTGTTCTTTGTCTTATTAATTGATGTTTTAAATTTTAATTTTTTAGACTTCAGGTATTTTTGACATAAAAATGTACTCGACCTGTGTTTGTTTACCTGCTAGCAGCATCAAGACAAAACTACAATGCTTCCGATTATTTAATGATTAATCCTTAAACATTATTTTCAGATTCGCAGAAAATTCTTAATACGGACGTTTGTATCTAAGTATACATAAGTTTTTAATTGTTTAACTGAAAAAAAGAACAAAATTGCTAAAAAAGCCGTTGTTTATTTCACATCTAATATTATTTATTTTTCGAAATTGATTTAAAAAGAATAAAAAATTTCAGTACATTCTGCGATTCTTACCTACATTCACCTCAAAATTATTCTATTTCATTCCAGTTACTGCACGTATTTTCACAAGTTCCGTAAGACTGCTAACATTGAAACAGATTTCACATTATTTGTGGTAACATTGAATCTTATTACCTTTTATTATTCTAGGTTTTACGGTCTATTTTTTATTTGTTTTCTATACATAAGAGTTAACTTTTTCGTTACTATAATTTTTGTTTCAAGCGAAATCATTTAATTAAAAGTGACAGATCTACGAAGTGGAGTCTCACAACATTTCTGAACGTTGAGATGAGTAGTTCCCGTACAAACAGTTTTTTGGTGCGAACGGAACAATGGAGCGAGAGAAATTTCCTATTGTAACACTCAGAACCCCTGGCATTTCTAGCGATACCTCACAACTGTACAATGCACCTTGGCGTTGCTTACATTTTTTTTTCCCTGTGAATGTTTTCGTATCCGTTGAGATATGAAAAGGAAACTTTTTTTTAGGCTGCTTAATAAACGGAAAATATTGTTTCTGACCGACCATGGAAACTGGAAATACGCTTCGAGAAAACAAAGAAGCCACGAAAAAATATTAGAACAACATTGCAAAGTTTCCCACCCCTTTTATTTACTTTACAGGGCGTCTGTTTTGTTAGTGGTTAAAGGGAGATTCCATTTACGCAAGGAAACGAGCATAGAAATCTCTCGCTAATCATCAGCGTAGTGCCACAGATTCCTTCAGTTGACTTTTAACTGTAACTGACATTTTTTAATGATAAATACATTTATCTAATGCTAACAGGCATATATGTTTATTTGTAATCAATGAAGCTAAGCAAGTTTTTTTGCTAAAGTTCATTTTTCATACTCATCTAGAGATGGAATCAAAAAAAGGATCATCATTTTAATTTACAATTTTTTTAATTACTTTCCCGATAATATTTTTCCAGATACAAAACAAAACACAATCCATAGAGCAAAAAATATAACTAACTCAAGAAGGGAAATAACAAAGCCAAGAGGAGAAATGAAACTGGTTAGTCATAAAAAGGCATGCAATCTTTTTTTAAGATTGTAGTGCTTACAGTTTTTATCAGAAGTTTAAGCTAGCTGCCTTTAAATACGATCAACAGGTCCTATTATGGATTACTCCATTAATTAAGAACATTTAGTCGTTGTTTATAACTGATAATTTAAATTTTTCCCAAACTGCAAGTAAACTAAATCAATATAGTACAATGAGCTAATACAGATATGAAATAAAAAGTAGATGCACCTCTTAACAAGCTGAACAAATTACAGCTCCCGCGACAAGAACCACCACAAACAATTTAAAGAACAATATTTTGTGCATAGTCCTTACTTATGACTGTGTAGATCATCTATAATTCAAGAAGTTATTTGCACAAGTATTGTGTTTTTTATGCTAGTGCAGCCTGTATTTTTGTCACGGTAGCTATCCTTCCTCAAATTTGGAGAACTTCAAATTAATATTACCTCATCAAATTTTTTTTTTATTTGTACAACATGTACAGTCGGGGACAGAATTCGAGAGACCCCTCGCCTTTCGATTATGCTTCGTTCTAGACACGAATACCGCATGGGACAGCATAACTGGTAGGTGGTACACTAAATTCATGATAAAATAGACCTCTCATACCCAGCACTTTACCCAAGACTAAAAAATGAGCCCGCGCAGCAAGAAACTCGCAGACGCTCAGAGGGAAAGTTCGGAGTTCTACAGTAAAAATAATCACGGATATCACCATTTTAGTCATAATAATTATTTAAATAACCAAATTGATTAATTATAGAGAGATGGTAACACTTTTTTCGTAATTTTGATAACCGTTGCGTATTTTTTTTCCTCGAATAAACAGTTAACAATTCGCTAGCAAACGCAATTATATGGCGAATACAGAAAAGAATCGCTAAATTACGCACGGAAAACCAATAAGAGAGTTTGAATGGACTTAGTTACACTTTCTAACGCTGCAGCGTTATAGAACTGTGCGTGTGACAAATACACATAAAGGTCAAGGGTAAGTAGAAAGAGCATTCACGAAAGAACTCTAATGGTAAATATAAATAAACTATTCCCAGAAAATTAAATGGTGCGGAATATTAACACCTTAATTTTGTTTTCTTCATACCATATTTAGAAGGTAAGCTAAACTTGAACGCAGTAGCAACAGTTTTAGTAGTAATAATAATCATTAAGAACAGTAAATAAATAAAAAAAAATCCCTCTGCAATGTGAATTAGCGGTTCCACATTTTAAATCTGGAAGATGGAAGTAGTAAAACTATCATCTCTCTCTAACACTGATACTTCTATAAAATTTTCTGTCAAGCTTTATTTCCTGCCGTCCAAGCCCGATGGGTTATAGGTAACAATGTTGCCTGGCATTCGGGAGGCCTCGAATTAAAACCCCGTCGGGGATCCAGTTTCAGTATTCCATGATTTTCGTAAATCTCTCCAGCTGAACTCCAGAAAAGTTCCTTCAAAAAGCGGTGGCTGAAATTCTTACCCGATCCTAGATTCCAATACCATCAGGATTCATATCACATTGCCGCCGAAGATATGACGAAGACAAGACAAAAAAAAAAAAAATAACGTGGTGGGTATGTGGTATCCGGCTTTCGGGAGGTCGTGGATTCGAATTCCCATCTAGTCATCCAGGTAAACGTTTTAGATGGTTTCCCCAAATCACTCCAGGCGAATGCCGGGATTGTTCCTTCAAAAGGCCATGGATGAATTCCTCCCCATTACTTGTCCCCAGTCCTGGGACTAGAGTGCTATTTCCACATGTGGAGAGTCTCTAGTTCGGTGTTGTATTAGGGCTGGTCGACGTGGAAATCATTATAGAGAGAAAAGGACTTGGGGCATGTTTCGGGACGGAATTCAGCCTTGGCCATACCAGAGAATCATCCCAGCACTCACGGAGTGATTTCGATTAATCGGTATTGTGGTATGTCTTGTATCGTCTTTCAATTGTATGAGCAAAAAGCATTTGGAAATACATCAGTACACAGGATAAACACACAAAACGGTTTAGCTGGATGAATGGCTATCGGGAGGAATGCCATTAAAAATTTAAAGACATTTTTATTGAACCAAAAGGCAATTGACCTCCTTCAAAAATATCTCGCTGGTCCACCTCATCTCACAAAAAAATATTCCTTGTTTGGTGCCAACTAGTAACATGGCTGAGTTCTAAACACATATTAGGATAAAAAAATTTGGAAATTAGGCGTACTATAGTGAATCTGTGAAGCTCTTTAGTGCACACGGGAGGGGTATTTAATTTCAGTTGAGTGTATAGGATTTAATCTCTTTAACATTATGCGTGGTTATTTCGTAAGTAGAAGATCTTCCTGCTGGCTCAGTTCAGACGCAGGGGGGAAGTAACCGTCCAACAAACGTTTTGAGGAAGTGTTTATTTACCAGTGGCTCTGAGGAAGTGAAGAACACTTGTTCAGTAGAATTAGCTCTAATAAAATTTGTGAATATGACCATCCGTACACGAAATATGCCCATTTTCGAATTACGAGCACCTACAAATACAGTGACAGTCATTTGCCGAAAGTAACAGAAACAACTTCATATAACATATGAAAGTTACTTCATCATAATTAGAAGACCGATGAAAATGTTGAAAAATAACATTGAACTAATATGTATAGGTCATTGAAAATTTCTGAAAATTACTTCTCGAGGATTTTAACTTCAGCATACCCTCATTGCATCTTGTAATGTTCTACTTGCACTATTTGATTACAAAATTAATTAAGCAATATTCCGTGATTATGGAGCTATTTAAAAAAAGAAGAAGGAAAAAGAAGAAAAAAAAAAAACTGGAAGTGCACGTTATTGAAAATTGACATGCCACCATCTGCTGATGTAAATATTTTATTACCTTCCGTGCCATTGACCATTTAACCTGCTGACTATTGTGTCAGCCTTTGTTGAGGTAATGTGGAACTCTATTGTGAAGTCAACACAAGACGAACACTACACTCATTCAAAAGCAACCATATGTGCAGAAGAACTCGAATCAGTGACCTTTATTATTATTAATAAATTTTTCTCGGGCTTTCCAGCCGTGTTAAGATGTTACATTTGTGGGACATAGTGTTAAAAGTTCCAATAATTCATAGGGCAAATTACGCGTAAATGATATATTTTAGAAAGTCGTTGACATATATTCCGTCTTTCTTAGAATGTAGACCATTTCAGTCTATGCACTTTCTACTGGGTTCATGTCAACGTTTATGATTGGATGATCAGTTTCCTGCGTCCTTGGCTCCTCGAGAAACCTTCAGGTGGACGAAATATATGTCCTGCTGCGACATGATATGGGAGACGTAATTCACACCCATATAGATGTTAACATCTTGTTATACGGAACAGACACCCAATTTTCATAAAATACGTCGGTCACAGATGACTATCCTGCAATCCCAACCTTTACAAATGACAATATTTCACCTCATCGCTGAATTATTTGTGACACCAAGTAGACGAATATTCTATTACAAACATCAATCCTTAATGTATCTTTAAACTGCAATGATCTATATAAAAAAAAGGGAAAGTGCTGCCAGGCCTATCCTGGCGAGAAGTTTTTTTGCGTGGAGTATTTGTGTAGGACTGTTCAATTAAATGACATTCCTTTCGATAACCAAATATACGGCATATCACAGTTTATTTGTTTATATTTCCAGAAACAAATCTAGCAACCCTTTTTTTGCACCCTCTCCTACTCCTGTATTTGATTCGTAAAATGAGGGTCCCATACTACACTAAGATATTCGAGCAATGGTCTGACCAAAGTTTTGTAACACAATTCCTTTACTTCTCTCGTACATCCCCTCATCACTCCCCCCAATAAGTGAAGAACTTTGAAACCTTTTCTACCACCTGTCCAATGTGTCCTGCCCAGTTAAGCTTGTTATCAAAAGTAATGCCAAGATATTATCGCAGAATGCAATCAGTGACGGATATGATAAAGGAGCTGGAATGGGATTTATTGCAAGACAGGAGGAGGATGAGGAGGGTCATGGGAGTGTACAGGGCATATACTGGCGATGAGGCATGGAAAGATATTGCAATAGGTATTAAAATTAGTGCATGGAAGGGAAAAGATGACCATGACCACAAGCTGGCACTCGATTTTAGGTAAGGGTGTCAAGGATTTGAATGGGTTTCCAAGAGAAATGATGAATAATTTACCGAAAACTTTGAAAGAATTTAAAGATAAAAATTTGTAGAGAGCAAATGTAGGTGGGTCCAGATAGGGGGAAGATGGGTGTGTAGGGAAATTGCCTGTGCTCCATTGCAATTAAATTAAATTAAATTAAAAATAAAAATTAAAAAATTATTGTTTATATTCATAATTCTAGTTATAAAACCATTTGAATATAGCTCTTCATGCAAAGTAATTATTACCCTCCTTCTCATATC